>JAHLJT010009419.1:55754074-56034234 GCA_031308135.1 Acheta domesticus
GTAGAAATAGTTTGCGTATTTTCGCAGAAAAGTCCATTTTCTTCCCATTTCTTCGAGCGACTCGGAAAAGCGAAAAATCATTGGCACCCCCCCTCACAATTTTCACGATTTTCGACTAAAATTCGAATCTCCTAAAAACCTGCGACGAAACACGGAATTTCATGGAGAATTCACTTTTGAAGCTCGTTTTTCAATAAGGTCGTTAATTTTCCAGAAATTCGCGAAAAACGAGACCGGATTCTGGACGGTGGATTCGGTCTTATTTTCGTAATGTTTTCTTTCAGAGCTCTTATTTCTTTGAAACTCGGTAAAAGTTGGCATTATCTAACTCAATATTAATTTTAGAAATTGGATTTAGCTTTCTGAGTAGAAATAGTTTGCGTATTTTCGCAGAAAATTCCATTTTCTGCCCATTTCTTCGAGCGACTCGGAAAAGCGAAAAATCATTGGCACCCCCCCTTACGATTTTCACGATTTTCGACTAAAATTCGAATCTCCTAAAAACCTGCGACGAAACACGGAATTTCATGGAGAATTCACTGGTGAAGCTCGTTTTCCAAAAAGATCATTAGTTTTCCAGAAATTCGCGAAAAACGCGACCGGATTCTGGCCGGTGGATTCGGTTTCATTTTTGTATAATTCTCTTTCAGGGTTCTTATTTCTTTGAAACGCGGTAAAAGTTGGCAATTTCTAACTCAATATTAATTTTAGAAATTGGATTTAGCTTTCTGAGTAGAAATAGTTTGCGTATTTTCGCAGAAAATTCCATTTTCTGCCCATTTCTTCGAGCGACTCGGAAAAGCGAAAAATCATTCGCACCCCCCCGTACGATTTTCACGATTTTCGACTAAAATTCGTATCTCCTAAAAACCTGCGACGAAACACGGAATTTCATGGAGAATTCACTTTTGAAGCTCGTTTTTCAAAAAGGTCGTTAATTTTCCAGAAATTCGCGAAAAACGAGACCGGATTCTGGACGGTGGATTCGGTCTCATTTTCGTAATGTTTTCTTTCAGAGCTCTTATTTCTTTGAAACGCGGTAAAAGTTGGCATTTTCTAACTCAATATTAATTTTAGAAATTGGATTTAGCTTTCTGAGTAGAAATAGTTTGCGTATTTTCGCAGAAAAATCCATTTTCTGCCCATTTCTTCGCGAGACTTGAAAAAGCGAAAAATCAATGGCACCCCCCCTTACGATTTTCACGATTTTCGACGAAAATTCCAATCTTCTGAAAATCTGCGACGAAACACGGAATTTCATGGAGAATTCACTGGTGAAGCTCGTTTTCCAAAAAGATCATTAGTTTTCCAGAAATTCACAAAAAACGCGAGATAGGATTCTGGCCTGTGGATTCGGTCTCATTTTCATAATGTTTTCTTTCAGAGCTCTTATTTCTTTGAAACGCGGTAAAAGTTGGCATTTTCTAACTCAATATTAATTTTAGAAATTGGATTTAGCTTTCTGAGTAGAAATAGTTTGCGTATTTTCGCAGAAAATTCCATTTTCTGCCCATTTCTTCGAGCGTCTCGGAAAAGCGAAAAATCATTGGCACCCCCCCCTAACGATTTTCACGATTTTCGACTAAAATTCGAATCTCCTAAAAACCTGCGACGAAACACGGAATTTCATGGAGAATTCACTGGTGAAGCTCGTTTTCCCAAAAAGATCATTAGTTTTCCAGAAATTCGCGAAAAACGCGGCCGGATTCTGGCCGGTGGATTCGGTTTCATTTTTGTATAATTCTCTTTCAGGGTTCATATTTCTTTGAAACGCGGTAAAAGTTGGCATTTTCTAACTCAATATTAATTTTAGAAATTGGATTTAGCTTTCTGAGTAGAAATAGTTTGCGTATTTTCGCAGAAAAGTCCATTTTCTGCCCATTTCTTCGCGAGACTTGAAAAAGCGAAAAATCAATGGCACCCCGCTTACGAATTTCAAGATTTTCGACGAAAATTCGAATCTCGTGAAAATCTGCGACGACACACGGAATTTCATGGAGAATTCACTGGTGAAGCTTGTTTTTCAAAAATATCGTTAGTTTTCCAGAAATTCGCGAAAAACGAGTCCGGATTATGGCCGGTGGATTCGGTCTCATTTTCGTAAAATTCTCTTTCAGGGCTCTTATTTCTTTGAAACGCGGTAAAAGTTGGCATTTTCTGATTCAATATTAATTTTAGAAATTGGATATGACTTTCTGAGTAGAAATAGTTTGCGTATTTTCGCAGAAAAGTCCATTTTTTGCCCATTCCTTCGAGAGACTTGAAAAAGCGAAAAATCAATGGCACCCCCCCCTTAGGATTTTCACGATTTTCGACGAAAATTGGAATCTCCTGAAAATCTGCGACAAAACACGGAATTTCATGGAGAATTCACTGGTGAAGCTCGTTTTCCAAAAAGATCATTAGTTTTCCAGAAATTCGCGAAAAACGAGACCAGATTCTGGCCGGTGTATTCGGTCTCATTTTCGTAAAATTCTCTTTCAGGGCTCTTATTTCTTTGAAACGCGGTAAAAGTTGGCATTTTCTGACTCAATATTAATTTTCGAAATTGGATATGACTTACTGAGTAGAAATAGTTTGCGTATTTTCGCAGAAACGTCCATTTTCTGCCCATTTCATCATGAGACTTGAAAAAGCGAAAAATCAATGGCACCCAGCCTTACGAATTTCAAGATATTCGACGAAAATTAGAATCTCCTGAAAATCTGCGACAAATCACGGAATTTTATGGAGAATTCACTGGAGAAGCTCGTTTTCCAAAAAGATCTTTAGTTTTTCAGAAATTCGCGAAAAACGAGACCAGATTCTGGCCGGTGTATTCGGTCTCATTTTCGTAAAATTCTCTTTCAGGGCTCTTATTTCTTTGAAACGCGGTAAAAGTTGGCATTTTCTGACTCAATATTAATTTTCGAAATTGGATATGACTTACTGAGTAGAAATAGTTTGCGTATTTTCGCAGAAACGTCCATTTTCTGCCCATTTCATCATGAGACTTGAAAAAGCGAAAAATCAATGGCACCCAGCCTTACGAATTTCAAGATTTTCGACGAAAATTCGAATCTTCTGAAAATCTGCGAATAAACACGGAATTTCATGGAGGATTCACTGGAGAAGCTCGTTTTCCAAAAAGATCATTAGTTTTCCAGAAATTCGCGAAAAACGAGACCAGATTCTGGCCGGTGGATTCGGTCTCATTTTGTAAAATTCTCTTTCAGGGCTCTTATTTCTTTGAAACGCGGTAAAAGTTGGCATTTTCTAACTCAATATTAATTTTAGAAATTGGATTTAGCTTTCTGAGTAGAAATAGTTTGCGTATTTTCGCAGAAAATTCCTTTTTCTGCCCATTTCTTCGAGCGTCTCGGAAAAGCGAAAAATCATTGGCACCCCCCCTTACGATTTTCACGATTTTCGACTAAAATTCGAATCTCCTAAAAACCTGCGACGAAACACGGAATTTCATGAAGAATTCACTGGTGAAGCTCGTTTTCCAAAAAGATCATTAGTTTTCCAGAAATTCGCGAAAAACGAGACCGGATTCTGGAGGGTGGATTCGGTTTCATTTTTGTATAATTCTCTTTCAGGGTTCTTATTTCTTTGAAACGCGGTAAAAGTTGGCATTTTCTGACTCAATATTAATTTTCGTAATTGGATATGACTTTCTGAGTAGAAATAGTTTGCGTATTTTCGCAGAAAACTCCATTTTCTTCCCATTTCTTCGAGACACTTGAAAAAGCGAAAAATAAATGGCACCCCCCCTTACGATTTTCACGATTTTCGACGAAAATTGGAATCTCCTGAAAATCTGCGACAAAACACGGAATTTCTTGGAGAATTCACTGGTGAAGTTCGTTTTCCAAAAAGATCATTAGTTTTCCAGAAATTCGCTAAAAACGAGACCGGATTCTGGCCGGTGGATTCGGTCTCATTTTCGTAAAATTCTCTTTCAGGGCTCTTATTTCTTTGAAACGCGGTAAAAGTTGGCATTTTCTAACTTCTTATTAATTTTAGAAATTGGATTTGGGTTTCTGAGTAGAAATTGTTTGCGTATTTTCGCAGAAAAGTCCATTTTCTGCCCATTTCTTCGAGCGACTCGGAAAAGCGAAAAATCATTGGCACCCCCACTTACGATTTTCACGATTTTCGACTAAAGTTCGAATCTCCTAAAAACCTGCGACGAAACACGGAATTTCATGGAGAATTCACTTTTGAAGCTCGTTTTTCAAAAGGTCGTTAGTTTTCCAGAAATTCGCGAAAAACGAGACCGGATTCTGGACGGTGGATTCGGTCTCATTTTCGTAATGTTTTCTTTCAGAGGTCTTATTTCTTTCAAACGCGGTAAAAGTTGGCATTTTCTGACTCAATATTAATTTTAGAAATTGGATTTAGCTTTCTGAGTAGAAATAGTTTGCGTATTTTCGCAGAAAAATCCATTTTCTGCCCATTTCTTCGCGAGACTTGAAAAAGCGAAAAATCAATGGCACCCCCCTTACGAATTTCAAGATATTCGACGAAAATTAGAATCTCCTGAAAATCTGCGACAAAACACGGAATTTCATGGAGAATTCACTGGTGAAGCTTGTTTTTCAAAAATATCGTTAGTTTTCCAGAAATTCGCGAAAAACGAGTCCGGATTATGGATGGTGGATTCGGTCTCATTTTCGTAAAATTCTCTTTCAGGGCTCTCATTTCTTTGAATCGCGGTAAAAGTTGGCATTTTCTGATTCAATATTAATTTTAGAAATTGGATATGACTTTCTGAGTAGAAATAGTTTGCGTATTTTTGCAGAAAAGTCCATTTTCTGCCCATTTCTTCGAGAGACTTGAAAAGCGAAAAATCAATGGCACCCCCCCTTACGATTTTCACGATTTTCGACGAAAACTGGAATCTCCTGAAAATCTGCGACAAAACAGGTAATTTCATGGAGAATTCACTGAAAAGTTCGTTTTCCAAAAAGATCATTAGTTTTCCAGAAATTCGCGAAAAACGAGACCGGATTCTGGCCGGTGTATTCGGTCTCATTTTCGTAAAATTCTCTTTCAGGGCTCTTATTTCTTTGAAACGCGGTAAAAGTTGGCATTTTCTGACTCAATATTAATTTTAGAAATTGGATATGACTTTCTGAGTAGAAATAGTTTGCGTATTTTCGCAGAAAAGTCCATTTTCTGCCCATTTCTTCGAGCGACTCGGAAAAGCGAAAAATCATTGGCACCCCCCCTCACAATTTTCACGATTTTCGACTAAAATTCGAATCTCCTAAAAACCTGCGACGAAACACGGAATTTCATGGAGAATTCACTTTTGAAGCTCGTTTTTCAATAAGGTCGTTAATTTTCCAGAAATTCGCGAAAAACGAGACCGGATTCTGGACGGTGGATTCGGTCTCATTTTCGTAATGTTTTCTTTCAGAGCTCTTATTTCTTTGAAACTCGGTAAAAGTTGGCATTATCTAACTCAATATTAATTTTAGAAATTGGATTTAGCTTTCTGAGTAGAAATAGTTTGCGTATTTTCGCAGAAAATTCCATTTTCTGCCCATTTCTTCGAGCGACTCGGAAAAGCGAAAAATCATTGGCACCCCCCCTTACGATTTTCACGATTTTCGACTAAAATTCGAATCTCCTAAAAACCTGCGACGAAACACGGAATTTCATGGAGAATTCACTGGTGAAGCTCGTTTTCCAAAAAGATCATTAGTTTTCCAGAAATTCGCGAAAAACGCGACCGGATTCTGGCCGGTGGATTCGGTTTCATTTTTGTATAATTCTCTTTCAGGGTTCTTATTTCCTTGAAACGCGGTAAAAGTTGGCATTTTCTAACTCAATATTAATTTTAGAAATTGGATTTAGCTTTCTGAGTAGAAATAGTTTGCGTATTTTCGCAGAAAATTCCATTTTCTGCCCATTTCTTCGAGCGACTCGGAAAAGCGAAAAATCATTCGCACCCCCCCGTACGATTTTCACGATTTTCGACTAAAATTCGAATCTCCTAAAAACCTGCGACGAAACACGGAATTTCATGGAGAATTCACTTTTGAAGCTCGTTTTTCAAAAAGGTCGTTAATTTTCCAGAAATTCGCGAAAAACGAGACCGGATTCTGGACGGTGGATTCGGTCTCATTTTCGTAATGTTTTCTTTCAGAGCTCTTATTTCTTTGAAACGCGGTAAAAGTTGGCATTTTCTAACTCAATATTAATTTTAGAAATTGGATTTAGCTTTCTGAGTAGAAATAGTTTGCGTATTTTCGCAGAAAAATCCATTTTCTGCCCATTTCTTCGCGAGACTTGAAAAAGCGAAAAATCAATGGCACCCCCCTTACGAATTTCAAGATTTTCGACGAAAATTAGAATCTCGTGAAAATCTGCGACGACACACGGAATTTCATGGAGAATTCACTGGTGACGCTTGTTTTTCAAAAATATCGTTAGTTTTCCAGAAATTCGCGAAAAAACGAGTCCGGATTCGGGCCGGTGGATTCGGTCTCATTTTCGTAAAATTCTCTTTCAGGGCTCTTATTTCTTTGAAACGCGGTAAAAGTTGGCATTTTCTGACTCAATATTAATTTTAGAAATTAAATATGACTTTCTGAGTAGAAATAGTTTGCGTATTTTTGCAGAAAAGTCCATTTTCTGCCCATTTCTTCGAGAGACTTGAAAAGCGAAAAATCAATGGCACCCCCCCTTACGATTTTCACGATTTTCGACGAAAACTGGAATCTCCTGAAAATCTGCGACAAAACAGGTAATTTCATGGAGAATTCACTGAAAAGTTCGTTTTCCAAAAAGATCATTAGTTTTCCAGAAATTCGCGAAAAACGAGACCGGATTCTGGCCGGTGTATTCGGTCTCATTTTCGTAAAATTCTCTTTCAGGGCTCTTATTTCTTTGAAACGCGGTATAAGTTGGCATTTTCTGACTCAATATTAATTTTAGAAATTGGATATGACTTTCTGAGTAGAAATAGTTTGCGTATTTTCGCAGAAAAGTCCATTTTCTGCCCATTTCTTCGAGCGACTCGGAAAAGCGAAAAATCATTGGCACCCCCCCTCACAATTTTCACGATTTTCGACTAAAATTCGAATCTCCTAAAAACCTGCGACGAAACACGGAATTTCATGGAGAATTCACTTTTGAAGCTCGTTTTTCAATAAGGTCGTTAATTTTCCAGAAATTCGCGAAAAACGAGACCGGATTCTGGACGGTGGATTCGGTCTCATTTTCGTAATGTTTTCTTTCAGAGCTCTTATTTCTTTGAAACTCGGTAAAAGTTGGCATTATCTAACTCAATATTAATTTTAGAAATTGGATTTAGCTTTCTGAGTAGAAATAGTTTGCGTATTTTCGCAGAAAATTCCATTTTCTGCCCATTTCTTCGAGCGACTCGGAAAAGCGAAAAATCATTGGCACCCCCCCTTACGATTTTCACGATTTTCGACTAAAATTCGAATCTCCTAAAAACCTGCGACGAAACACGGAATTTCATGGAGAATTCACTGGTGAAGCTCGTTTTCCAAAAAGATCATTAGTTTTCCAGAAATTCGCGAAAAACGCGACCGGATTCTGGCCGGTGGATTCGGTTTCATTTTTGTATAATTCTCTTTCAGGGTTCTTATTTCCTTGAAACGCGGTAAAAGTTGGCATTTTCTAACTCAATATTAATTTTAGAAATTGGATTTAGCTTTCTGAGTAGAAATAGTTTGCGTATTTTCGCAGAAAATTCCATTTTCTGCCCATTTCTTCGAGCGACTCGGAAAAGCGAAAAATCATTCGCACCCCCCCGTACGATTTTCACGATTTTCGACTAAAATTCGAATCTCCTAAAAACCTGCGACGAAACACGGAATTTCATGGAGAATTCACTTTTGAAGCTCGTTTTTCAAAAAGGTCGTTAATTTTCCAGAAATTCGCGAAAAACGAGACCGGATTCTGGACGGTGGATTCGGTCTCATTTTCGTAATGTTTTCTTTCAGAGCTCTTATTTCTTTGAAACGCGGTAAAAGTTGGCATTTTCTAACTCAATATTAATTTTAGAAATTGGATTTAGCTTTCTGAGTAGAAATAGTTTGCGTATTTTCGCAGAAAAATCCATTTTCTGCCCATTTCTTCGCGAGACTTGAAAAAGCGAAAAATCAATGGCACCCCCCCTTACGAATTTCAAGATTTTCGACGAAAATTAGAATCTCCTGAAAATCTGCGACGACACACGGAATTTCATGGAGAATTCACTGGTGAAGCTTGTTTTTCAAAAATATCGTTAGTTTTCCAGAAATTCGCGAAAAACGAGTCCGGATTCGGGCCGGTGGATTCGGTCTCATTTTCGTAAAATTCTCTTTCAGGGCTCTTATTTCTTTGAAACGCGGTAAAAGTTGGCATTTTCTGACTCAATATTAATTTTCGTAATTGGATATGACTTTCTGAGTAGAAATAGTTTGCGTATTTTCGCAGAAAACTCCATTTTCTTCCCATTTCTTCGAGACACTTGAAAAAGCGAAAAATAAATGGCACCCCCCCTTACGATTTTCACGATTTTCGACGAAAATTGGAATCTCCTGAAAATCTGCGACAAAACACGGAATTTCTTGGAGAATTCACTGGTGAAGTTCGTTTTCCAAAAAGATCATTAGTTTTCCAGAAATTCGCTAAAAACGAGACCGGATTCTGGCCGGTGGATTCGGTCTCATTTTCGTAAAATTCTCTTTCAGGGCTCTTATTTCTTTGAAACGCGGTAAAAGTTGGCATTTTCTAACTTCTTATTAATTTTAGAAATTGGATTTGGGTTTCTGAGTAGAAATTGTTTGCGTATTTTCGCAGAAAAGTCCATTTTCTGCCCATTTCTTCGAGCGACTCGGAAAAGCGAAAAATCATTGGCACCCCCACTTACGATTTTCACGATTTTCGACTAAAGTTCGAATCTCCTAAAAACCTGCGACGAAACACGGAATTTCATGGAGAATTCACTTTTGAAGCTCGTTTTTCAAAAAGGTCGTTAGTTTTCCAGAAATTCGCGAAAAACGAGACCGGATTCTGGACGGTGGATTCGGTCTCATTTTCGTAATGTTTTCTTTCAGAGGTCTTATTTCTTTCAAACGCGGTAAAAGTTGGCATTTTCTGACTCAATATTAATTTTAGAAATTGGATTTAGCTTTCTGAGTAGAAATAGTTTGCGTATTTTCGCAGAAAAATCCATTTTCTGCCCATTTCTTCGCGAGACTTGAAAAAGCGAAAAATCAATGGCACCCCCCTTACGAATTTCAAGATATTCGACGAAAATTAGAATCTCCTGAAAATCTGCGACAAAACACGGAATTTCATGGAGAATTCACTGGTGAAGCTTGTTTTTCAAAAATATCGTTAGTTTTCCAGAAATTCGCGAAAAACGAGTCCGGATTATGGATGGTGGATTCGGTCTCATTTTCGTAAAATTCTCTTTCAGGGCTCTCATTTCTTTGAAACGCGGTAAAAGTTGGCATTTTCTGATTCAATATTAATTTTAGAAATTGGATATGACTTTCTGAGTAGAAATAGTTTGCGTATTTTTGCAGAAAAGTCCATTTTCTGCCCATTTCTTCGAGAGACTTGAAAAGCGAAAAATCAATGGCACCCCCCCTTACGATTTTCACGATTTTCGACGAAAACTTGAATCTCCTGAAAATCTGCGACAAAACAGGTAATTTCATGGAGAATTCACTGAAAAGTTCGTTTTCCAAAAAGATCATTAGTTTTCCAGAAATTCGCGAAAAACGAGACCGGATTCTGGCCGGTGTATTCGGTCTCATTTTCGTAAAATTCTCTTTCAGGGCTCTTATTTCTTTGAAACGCGGTAAAAGTTGGCATTTTCTGACTCAATATTAATTTTAGAAATTGGATATGACTTTCTGAGTAGAAATAGTTTGCGTATTTTCGCAGAAAAGTCCATTTTCTGCCCATTTCTTCGAGACACTTGAAAAAGCGAAAAATAAATGGCACCCCCCCTTACGATTTTCACGATTTTCGACGAAAATTAGAATCTCCTGAAAATCTGCGACGACACACGGAATTTCATGGAGAATTCACTGGTGAAGCTTGTTTTTCAAAAATATCGTTAGTTTTCCAGAAATTCGCGAAAAACGAGTCCGGATTCGGGCCGGTGGATTCGGTCTCATTTTCGTAAAATTCTCTTTCAGGGCTCTTATTTCTTTGAAACGCGGTAAAAGTTGGCATTTTCTGACTCAATATTAATTTTCGTAATTGGATATGACTTTCTGAGTAGAAATAGTTTGCGTATTTTCGCAGAAAACTCCATTTTCTTCCCATTTCTTCGAGACACTTGAAAAAGCGAAAAATAAATGGCACCCCCCCTTACGATTTTCACGATTTTCGACGAAAATTGGAATCTCCTGAAAATCTGCGACAAAACACGGAATTTCTTGGAGAATTCACTGGTGAAGTTCGTTTTCCAAAAAGATCATTAGTTTTCCAGAAATTCGCTAAAAACGAGACCGGATTCTGGCCGGTGGATTCGGTCTCATTTTCGTAAAATTCTCTTTCAGGGCTCTTATTTCTTTGAAACGCGGTAAAAGTTGGCATTTTCTAACTTCTTATTAATTTTAGAAATTGGATTTGGGTTTCTGAGTAGAAATTGTTTGCGTATTTTCGCAGAAAAGTCCATTTTCTGCCCATTTCTTCGAGCGACTCGGAAAAGCGAAAAATCATTGGCACCCCCACTTACGATTTTCACGATTTTCGACTAAAGTTCGAATCTCCTAAAAACCTGCGACGAAACACGGAATTTCATGGAGAATTCACTTTTGAAGCTCGTTTTTCAAAATGGTCGTTAGTTTTCCAGAAATTCGCGAAAAACGAGACCGGATTCTGGACGGTGGATTCGGTCTCATTTTCGTAATGTTTTCTTTCAGAGGTCTTATTTCTTTCAAACGCGGTAAAAGTTGGCATTTTCTGACTCAATATTAATTTTAGAAATTGGATTTAGCTTTCTGAGTAGAAATAGTTTGCGTATTTTCGCAGAAAAATCCATTTTCTGCCCATTTCTTCGCGAGACTTGAAAAAGCGAAAAATCAATGGCACCCCCCTTACGAATTTCAAGATATTCGACGAAAATTAGAATCTCCTGAAAATCTGCGACAAAACACGGAATTTCATGGAGAATTCACTGGTGAAGCTTGTTTTTCAAAAATATCGTTAGTTTTCCAGAAATTCGCGAAAAACGAGTCCGGATTATGGATGGTGGATTCGGTCTCATTTTCGTAAAATTCTCTTTCAGGGCTCTCATTTCTTTGAAACGCGGTAAAAGTTGGCATTTTCTGATTCAATATTAATTTTAGAAATTGGATATGACTTTCTGAGTAGAAATAGTTTGCGTATTTTTGCAGAAAAGTCCATTTTCTGCCCATTTCTTCGAGAGACTTGAAAAGCGAAAAATCAATGGCACCCCCCCTTTCGATTTTCACGATTTTCGACGAAAACTTGAATCTCCTGAAAATCTGCGACAAAACAGGTAATTTCATGGAGAATTCACTGAAAAGTTCGTTTTCCAAAAAGATCATTAGTTTTCCAGAAATTCGCGAAAAACGAGACCGGATTCTGGCCGGTGTATTCGGTCTCATTTTCGTAAAATTCTCTTTCAGGGCTCTTATTTCTTTGAAACGCGGTAAAAGTTGGCATTTTCTGACTCAATATTAATTTTAGAAATTGGATATGACTTTCTGAGTAGAAATAGTTTGCGTATTTTCGCAGAAAAGTCCATTTTCTGCCCATTTCTTCGAGCGACTCGGAAAAGCGAAAAATCATTGGCACCCCCCCTCACAATTTTCACGATTTTCGACTAAAATTCGAATCTCCTAAAAACCTGCGACGAAACACGGAATTTCATGGAGAATTCACTTTTGAAGCTCGTTTTTCAATAAGGTCGTTAATTTTCCAGAAATTCGCGAAAAACGAGACCGGATTCTGGACGGTGGATTCGGTCTCATTTTCGTAATGTTTTCTTTCAGAGCTCTTATTTCTTTGAAACTCGGTAAAAGTTGGCATTATCTAACTCAATATTAATTTTAGAAATTGGATTTAGCTTTCTGAGTAGAAATAGTTTGCGTATTTTCGCAGAAAATTCCATTTTCTGCCCATTTCTTCGAGCGACTCGGAAAAGCGAAAAATCATTGGCACCCCCCCTTACGATTTTCACGATTTTCGACTAAAATTCGAATCTCCTAAAAACCTGCGACGAAACACGGAATTTCATGGAGAATTCACTGGTGAAGCTCGTTTTCCAAAAAGATCATTAGTTTTCCAGAAATTCGCGAAAAACGCGACCGGATTCTGGCCGGTGGATTCGGTTTCATTTTTGTATAATTCTCTTTCAGGGTTCTTATTTCCTTGAAACGCGGTAAAAGTTGGCATTTTCTAACTCAATATTAATTTTAGAAATTGGATTTAGCTTTCTGAGTAGAAATAGTTTGCGTATTTTCGCAGAAAATTCCATTTTCTGCCCATTTCTTCGAGCGACTCGGAAAAGCGAAAAATCATTCGCACCCCCCCGTACGATTTTCACGATTTTCGACTAAAATTCGAATCTCCTAAAAACCTGCGACGAAACACGGAATTTCATGGAGAATTCACTTTTGAAGCTCGTTTTTCAAAAAGGTCGTTAATTTTCCAGAAATTCGCGAAAAACGAGACCGGATTCTGGACGGTGGATTCGGTCTCATTTTCGTAATGTTTTCTTTCAGAGCTCTTATTTCTTTGAAACGCGGTAAAAGTTGGCATTTTCTAACTCAATATTAATTTTAGAAATTGGATTTAGCTTTCTGAGTAGAAATAGTTTGCGTATTTTCGCAGAAAAATCCATTTTCTGCCCATTTCTTCGCGAGACTTGAAAAAGCGAAAAATCAATGGCACCCCCCTTACGAATTTCAAGATTTTCGACGAAAATTAGAATCTCCTGAAAATCTGCGACGACACACGGAATTTCATGGAGAATTCACTGGTGAAGCTTGTTTTTCAAAAATATCGTTAGTTTTCCAGAAATTCGCGAAAAACGAGTCCGGATTCGGGCCGGTGGATTCGGTCTCATTTTCGTAAAATTCTCTTTCAGGGCTCTTATTTCTTTGAAACGCGGTAAAAGTTGGCATTTTCTGACTCAATATTAATTTTAGAAATTAAATATGACTTTCTGAGTAGAAATAGTTTGCGTATTTTTGCAGAAAAATCCATTTTCTGCCCATTTCTTCGAGAGACTTGAAAAGCGAAAAATCAATGGCACCCCCCCTTACGATTTTCACGATTTTCGACGAAAACTGGAATCTCCTGAAAATCTGCGACAAAACAGGTAATTTCATGGAGAATTCACTGAAAAGTTCGTTTTCCAAAAAGATCATTAGTTTTCCAGAAATTCGCGAAAAACGAGACCGGATTCTGCTGGCCGGTGTATTCGGTCTCATTTTCGTAAAATTCTCTTTCAGGGCTCTTATTTCTTTGAAACGCGGTAAAAGTTGGCATTTTCTGACTCAATATTAATTTTAGAAATTGGATATGACTTTCTGAGTAGAAATAGTTTGCGTATTTTCGCAGAAAAGTCCATTTTCTTCCCATTTCTTCGAGCGACTCGGAAAAGCGAAAAATCATTGGCACCCCCCTCACAATTTTCACGATTTTCGACTAAAATTCGAATCTCCTAAAAACCTGCGACGAAACACGGAATTTCATGGAGAATTCACTTTTGAAGCTCGTTTTTCAATAAGGTCGTTAATTTTCCAGAAATTCGCGAAAAACGAGACCGGATTCTGGACGGTGGATTCGGTCTCATTTTCGTAATGTTTTCTTTCAGAGCTCTTATTTCTTTGAAACTCGGTAAAAGTTGGCATTATCTAACTCAATATTAATTTTAGAAATTGGATTTAGCTTTCTGAGTAGAAATAGTTTGCGTATTTTCGCAGAAAATTCCATTTTCTGCCCATTTCTTCGAGCGACTCGGAAAAGCGAAAAATCATTGGCACCCCCCCTTACGATTTTCACGATTTTCGACTAAAATTCGAATCTCCTAAAAACCTGCGACGAAACACGGAATTTCATGGAGAATTCACTGGTGAAGCTCGTTTTCCAAAAAGATCATTAGTTTTCCAGAAATTCGCGAAAAAACGCGACCGGATTCTGGCCGGTGGATTCGGTTTCATTTTTGTATAATTCTCTTTCAGGGTTCTTATTTCCTTGAAACGCGGTAAAAGTTGGCATTTTCTAACTCAATATTAATTTTAGAAATTGGATTTAGCTTTCTGAGTAGAAATAGTTTGCGTATTTTCGCAGAAAATTCCATTTTCTGCCCATTTCTTCGAGCGACTCGGAAAAGCGAAAAATCATTCGCACCCCCCCGTACGATTTTCACGATTTTCGACTAAAATTCGAATCTCCTAAAAACCTGCGACGAAACACGGAATTTCATGGAGAATTCACTTTTGAAGCTCGTTTTTCAAAAAGGTCGTTAATTTTCCAGAAATTCGCGAAAAACGAGACCGGATTCTGGACGGTGGATTCGGTCTCATTTTCGTAATGTTTTCTTTCAGAGCTCTTATTTCTTTGAAACGCGGTAAAAGTTGGCATTTTCTAACTCAATATTAATTTTAGAAATTGGATTTAGCTTTCTGAGTAGAAATAGTTTGCGTATTTTCGCAGAAAAGTCCATTTTCTGCCCATTTCTTCGAGAGACTTGGAAAAGCGAAAAATCAATGGCACCCCCCTTACGATTTTCACGATTTTCGACGAAAATTGGAATATCCTGAAAATCTGCGACATAACACGGAATATCATGGAGAATTCACTGGTGAAGCCCCTTTTCCAAAAAGATCATTAGTTTTCCAGAAATTCGCGAAAAACGAGACCAGATTCTGGCCGGTGTATTCGGTCTCATTTTCGTAAAATTCTCTTTCAGGGCTCTTATTTCTTTGAAACGCGGTAAAAGTTGGCATTTTCTGACTCAATATTAATTTTAGAAATTGGATATGACTTTCTGAGTAGAAATAGTTTGCGTATTTTCGCAGAAAAGTCCATTTTCTGCCCATTTCATCAAGAGACTTGAAAAAGCGAAAACTCAATGGCACCCCTCCTTACGAATTTCAAGATATTCGACGAAAATTAGAATCTCCTGAAAATCTGCGACAAAACAGGGAATTTTATGGAGAATTCACTGGAGAAGCTCGTTTTCCAAAAAGATCATTAGTTTTCCAAAAATTCGCGAAAAACGAGACCAGATTGTTACCGGTGGATTCGGTCTCATTTTCGTAAAATTCTCTTTCAGGGCTCTTATTTCTTTGAAACGCGGTAAAAGTTGGCATTTTCTGACTCAATATTAATTTTAGAAATTGGATATGACTTTCTGAGTAGAAATAGTTTGCGTATTTTCGCAGAAAAGTCCATTTCCTTCGCATTTCTTCGAGCGACTCGGAAAAGCGAAAAATCATTGGCTCCCCCCCTCACGATTTTCACGATTTTCGACTAAAATTCGAATCTCCTAAAAACCTGCGACGAAAAACGGAATTTCATGGAGAATTCTCTGTTGAAGTTCGTTTTCCAAAAAGATCATTAGTTTTCCAGAAATTCGCGAAAAACGAGACCGGATTCTGGCCGGTGGATTCGGTTTCATTTTTGTATAATTTTCTTTCAGGGTTCTTATTTCTTTGAAACGCGGTAAAAGTTGGCATTTTCTAACTCAATATTAATTTTAGAAATTGGATTTAGCTTTCTGAGTAGAAATAGTTTGCGTATTTTCGCAGAAAATTCCATTTTCTGCCCATTTCTTCGAGCGACTCGGAAAAGCGAAAAATCATTGGCACTCCCCCTTACGATTTTCACGATTTTCGACTAAAATTCGAATCTCCTAAAAACCTGCGACGAAACACGGAATTTCATGGAGAATTCACATTCGAAGCTCGTTTTTCAAAAAGGTGGTTAGTTTTCCAGAAATTCGCGAAAAACGAGACCGGATTCTGGACGGTGGATTCAGTCTCATTTTCGTAATGTTTTTTTCAGAGCTCTTATTTCTTTGAAACGCGGTAAAAGTTGGCATTTTCTAACTCAATATTAATTTTAGAAATTGGATTTACCTTTCTGAGTAGAAATAGTTTGCGTATTTTCGCAGAAAAATCCATTTTCTGCCCATTTCTTCGCGAGACTTGAAAAAGCGAAAAATCAATGGCACCCCCCTTACGAATTTCAAGATATTCGACGAAAATTAGAATCTCCTGAAAATCTGCGACAAAACACGGAATTTCATGGAGAATTCACTGGTGAAGCTTGTTTTTCAAAAATATCGTTAGTTTTCCAGAAATTCGCGAAAAACGAGTCCGGATTATGGCCGGTGGATTCGGACTCATTTTCGTAAAATTCTCTTTCAGGGCTCTTATTTCTTTGAAACGCGGTAAAAGTTGGCATTTTCTGATTCAATATTAATTTTAGAAATTGGATATGACTTTCTGAGTAGAAATAGTTTGCGTATTTTCGCAGAAAAGTCCATTTTCTGCCCATTTCTTCGAGAGACTTGAAAAAGCGAAAAATCAATGGCACCCCCCCTTACGATTTTCATGATTTTCGACGAAAATTGGAATCTCCTGAAAATCTGCGACAAAACACGGAATTTCATGGAGAATTCACTGGTGAAGCTCGTTTTCCAAAAAGGTCGTTAATTTTCCAGAAATTCGCGAAAAACGAGACCGGATTCTGGACGGTGGATTCGGTCTCATTTTCGTAATGTTTTCTTTCAGAGCTCTTATTTCTTTGAAACGCGGTAAAAGTTGGCATTTTCTAACTCAATATTAATTTTAGAAATTGGATTTAGCTTTCTGAGTAGAAATAGTTTGCGTATTTTCGCAGAAAAATCCATTTTCTGCCCATTTCTTCGCGAGACTTGAAAAAGCGAAAAATCAATGGCACCCCCCTTACGAATTTCAAGATTTTCGACGAAAATTAGAATCTCCTGAAAATCTGCGACGACACACGGAATTTCATGGAGAATTCACTGGTGAAGCTTGTTTTTCAAAAATATCGTTAGTTTTCCAGAAATTCGCGAAAAACGAGTCCGGATTCGGGCCGGTGGATTCGGTCTCATTTTCGTAAAATTCTCTTTCAGGGCTCTTATTTCTTTGAAACGCGGTAAAAGTTGGCATTTTCTGACTCAATATTAATTTTAGAAATTAAATATGACTTTCTGAGTAGAAATAGTTTGCGTATTTTCGCAGAAAACTCCATTTTCTTCCCATTTCTTCGAGACACTTGAAAAAGCGAAAAATAAATGGCACCCACCCTTACGATTTTCACGATTTTCGACGAAAATTGGAATCTCCTGAAAATCTGCGACAAAACACGGAATTTCATTGGAGAATTCACTGGTGAAGTTCGTTTTCCAAAAAGATCATTAGTTTTCCAGAAATTCGCTAAAAACGAGACCGGATTCTGGCCGGTGGATTCGGTCTCATTTTCGTAAAATTCTCTTTCAGGGCTCTTATTTCTTTGAAACGCGGTAAAAGTTGGCATTTTCTAACTTCATTATTAATTTTAGAAATTGGATTTGGGTTTCTGAGTAGAAATTGTTTGCGTATTTTCGCAGAAAAGTCCATTTTCTGCCCATTTCTTCGAGCGACTCGGAAAAGCGAAAAATCATTGGCACCCCCACTTACGATTTTCACGATTTTCGACTAAACTTCGAATCTCCTAAAAACCTGCGACGAAACACGGAATTTCATGGAGAATTCACTTTTGAAGCTCGTTTTTCAAAAAGGTCGTTAGTTTTCCAGAAATTTGCGAAAAACGAGACCGGACTCTGGACGGTGGATTCGGTCTCATTTTCGTAATGTTTTCTTTCAGAGCTCTTATTTCTTTGAAACGCGGTAAAAGTTGGCATTTTCTAACTCAATATTAATTTTAGAAATTGGATTTAGCTTTCTGAGTAGAAATAGTTTGCGTATTTTCGCAGAAAAATCCATTTTCTGCCCATTTCTTCGCGAGACTTGATAAAGCGAAAAATCAATGGCACCCCCCTTACGAATTTCAAGATTTTCGACGAAAATTCGAATCTCGTGAAAATCTGCGACAAAACACGGAATTTCATGGAGAATTCACTGGTGAAGCTTGTTTTTCAAAAATATCGTTAGTTTTCCAGAAATTCGCGAAACAGGAGTCCGGATTATGGCCGGTGGATTCGGACTCATTTTCGTAAAATTCTCTTTCAGGGCTCTTATTTCTTTGAAACGCGGTAAAAGTTGGCATTTTCTGATTCAATATTAATTTTAGAAATTGGATATGACTTTCTGAGTAGAAATAGTTTGCGTATTTTCGCAGAAAAGTCCATTTTCTGCCCATTTCTTCGAGAGACTTGAAAAAGCGAAAAATCAATGGCACCCCCCCTTACGATTTTCATGATTTTCGACGAAAATTGGAATCTCCTGAAAATCTGCGACAAAACACGGAATTTCATGGAGAATTCACTGGTGAAGCTCGTTTTCCAAAAAGATCATTAGTTTTCCAGAAATTCGCGAAAAACGAGACCGGATTCTGGCCGGTGGATTCGGTCTCATTTTCGTAAAATTCTCTTTCAGGGCTCTTATTTCTTTGAAACGCGGTAAAAGTTGGCATTTTCTAACTTAATATTAATTTTAGAAATTGGATTTGGCTTTCTGAGTAGAAATGGTTTGCGTATTTTCGCAGAAAATTCCATTTTCTGCCCATTTCTTCGAGCGACTCGGAAAAGCGAAAAATCATTGGCACCCCCACTTACGATTTTCACGATTTTCGACTAAACTTCGAATCTCCTAAAAACCTGCGACGAAACACGGAATTTCATGGAGAATTCACTTTTGAAGCTCGTTTTTCAAAAAGGTCGTTAGTTTTCCAGAAATTTGCGAAAAACGAGACCGGACTCTGGACGGTGGATTCGGTCTCATTTTCGTAATGTTTTCTTTCAGAGCTCTTATTTCTTTGAAACGCGGTAAAAGTTGGCATTTTCTAACTCAATATTAATTTTAGAAATTGGATTTAGCTTTCTGAGTAGAAATAGTTTGCGTATTTTGGCAGAAAAGTCCATTTTCTGCCCATTTCTTCGAGCGTCTCGGAAAAGCGAAAAATCATTGGCACCCCCCCTTACGATTTTCACGATTTTCGACAAAAATTCGAATCTCCTAAAAACCTGCGACGAAACACGGAATTTCATGGAGAATTCACTGTTGAACCTTGTTTTTCAAAAATATCGTTAGTTTTCCAGAAATTCGCGAAAAACGAGTCCGGATTATGGCCGGTGGATTCGGTCTCATTTTCGTAAAATTCTCTTTCAGGGCTCTTATTTCTTTTAACCGCGGTAAAAGTTAGCATTTTCTGACTTAATATTGATTTTAGAAATTGGATATGACTTTCTGAGTAGAAATAGTTTGCGTATTTTCGCAGAAAAGTCCATTTTCTTCCCATTTCTTCGAGCGACTCGGAAAAGCGAAAAATCATTCGCACCCCCCCTTACGATTTTCACGATTTTCGACCAAAATTCGAATCTCCTAAAAACCTGCGACGAAACACGGAATTACATGGAGAATTCACTTTTGAAGCTCGTTTTTCAAAAAGGTCGTTAGTTTTCCAGAAATTCGCGAAAAACGAGACCGGATTCTGGACGGTGGATTCGGTCTCATTTTCGTAATGTTTTCTTTCAGAGCTCTTATTTCTTTGAAACGCGGTAAAAGTTGGCATTTTCTGACTCAATATTAATTTTAGAAATTGGATTTAGCTCTCTGAGTAGAAATAGTTTGCGTATTTTCGCAGAAAAATCCATTTTCTGCCCATTTCTTCGCGAGACTTGAAAAAGCGAAAAATCAATGGCACCCCCCTTACGAATTTCAAGATATTCGACGAAAATTAGAATCTCCTGAAAATCTGCGACAAAACACGGAATTTCATGGAGAATTTACTGGTGAAGCTTGTTTTTCAAAAATATCGTTAGTTTTCCAGAAATTCGCGAAAAACGAGTCCGGATTATGGCCGGTGGATTCGGTCTCATTTTCGTAAAATTCTCTTTCAGGGCTCTCATTTCTTTGAAACGCGGTAAAAGTTGGCATTTTCTGATTCAATATTAATTTTAGAAATTGGATATGACTTTCTGAGTAGAAATAGTTTGCGTATTTTTGCAGAAAAGTCCATTTTCTGCCCATTTCTTCGAGAGACTTGAAAAGCGAAAAATCAATGGCACCCCCCCTTACGATTTTCACGATTTTGACGAAAACTGGAATCTCCTGAAAATCTGCGACAAAACAGGTAATTTCATGGAGAATTCACTGAAAAGTTCGTTTTCCAAAAAGATCATTAGTTTTCCAGAAATTCGCGAAAAACGAGACCGGATTCTGGCCGGTGTATTTGGTCTCATTTTCGTAAAATTCTCTTTCAGGGCTCTTATTTCTTTGAAACGCGGTAAAAGTTGGCATTTTCTGACTCAATATTAATTTTAGAAATTGGATATGACATTCTGAGTAGAAATAGTTTGCGTATTTTCGCAGAAAATTCCATTTTCTGCCCATTTCTTCGAGCGACTCGGAAAAGCGAAAAATCATTAGCACCCCCCCGTACGATTTTCACGATTTTCGACTAAAATTCGAATCTCCTAAAAACCTGCGACGAAACACGGAATTTCATGGAGAATTCACTTTTGAAGCTCGTTTTTCAAAAAGGTCGTTAATTTTCCAGAAATTCGCGAAAAACGAGACCGGATTCTGGACGGTGGATTCGGTCTCATTTTCGTAATGTTTTCTTTCAGAGCTCTTATTTCTTTGAAACGCGGTAAACGTTGGCATTTTCTAACTCAATATTAATTTTAGAAATTGGATTTAGCTTTCTGAGTAGAAATAGTTTGCGTATTTTCGCAGAAAATTCCATTTTCTGCCCATTTCTTCGAGCGACTCGGAAAAGCGAAAAATCATTCGCACCCCCCCGTACGATTTTCACGATTTTCGACTAAAATTAGAATCTCGTGAAAATCTGCGACGACACACGGAATTTCATGGAGAATTCACTGGTGAAGCTTGTTTTTCAAAAATATCGTTAGTTTTCCAGAAATTCGCGAAAAACGAGTCCGGATTCGGGCCGGTGGATTCGGTCTCATTTTCGTAAAATTCTCTTTCAGGGCTCTTATTTCTTTGAAACGCGGTAAAAGTTGGCATTTTCTGATTCAATATTAATTTTAGAAATTGGATATGACTTTCTGAGTAGAAATAGTTTGCGTATTTTCGCAGAAAAGTCCATTTTCTGCCCATTTCTTCGAGAGACTTGAAAAAGCGAAAAATCAATGGCACCCCCCCTTACGATTTTCACGATTTTCGACGAAAATTGGAATCTTCTGAAAATCTGCGACATAACACGGAATTTCATGGAGAATTCACTGGTGAAGCCCCTTTTCCAAAAAGATCATTAGTTTTCCCGAAATTCGCGAAAAACGAGACCAGATTCTGGCCGGTGTATTCGGTCTCATTTTCGTAAAATTCTCTTTCAGGGCTCTTATTTCTTTGAAACGCGGTAAAAGTTGGCATTTTCTGACTCAATATTAATTTTAGAAATTGGATATGACTTTCTGAGTAGAAATAGTTTGCGTATTTTCGCAAAAAAGTCCATTTTCTTCCCATTTCTTCGAGCGACTCGGAAAAGCGAAAAATCATTGGCACACCCCCTCACGATTTTCACGATTTTCGACTAAAATTCGAATCTCCTAAAAACCTGCGACGAAAAACGGAATTTCATGGAGAATTCTCTGTTGAAGCTCGTTTTCCAAAAAGATCATTAGTTTTCCAGAAATTCGCGAAAAACGCGACCGGATTCTGGCCGGTGGATGCGGTTTCATTTTTGTATAATTTTCTTTCAGGGTTCTTATTTCTTTGAAACGCGGTAAAAGTTGGCATTTTCTAACTCAATATTAATTTTAGAAATTGGATTTAGCTTTCTGAGTAGAAATAGTTTGCGTATTTTCGCAGAAAATTCCATTTTCTGCCCATTTCTTCGAGCGACTCGGAAAAGCGAAAAATCATTGGCACTCCCCCTTACGATTTTCACGATTTTCGACTAAAATTCGAATCTCCTAAAAACCTGCGACGAAACACGGAATTTCATGGAGAATTCACATTCGAAGCTCGTTTTTAAAAAAGGTGGTTAGTTTTCCAGAAATTCGCGAAAAACGAGACCGGATTCTGGACGGTGGATTCAGTCTCATTTTCGTAATGTTTTTTTCAGAGCTCTTATTTCTTTGAAACGCGGTAAAAGTTGGCATTTTCTAACTCAATATTAATTTTAGAAATTGGATTTACCTTTCTGAGTAGAAATAGTTTGCGTATTTTCGCAGAAAAATCCATTTTCTGCCCATTTCTTCGCGAGACTTGAAAAAGCGAAAAATCAATGGCACCCCCCCTTACGATTTTCATGATTTTCGACGAAAATTGGAATCTCCTGAAAATCTGCGACAAAACACGGAATTTCATGGAGAATTCACTGGTGAAGCTCGTTTTCCAAAAAGATCATTAGTTTTCCAGAAATTCGCGAAAAACGAGACCGGATTCTGGCCGGTGGATTCGGTCTCATTTTCGTAAAATTCTCTTTCAGGGCTCTTATTTCTTTGAAACGCGGTAAAAGTTGGCATTTTCTAACATAATATTAATTTTAGAAATTGGATTTGGCTTTCTGAGTAGAAATGGTTTGCGTATTTTCGAAGAAAATTCCATTTTCTGCCCATTTCTTCGAGCGACTCGGAAAAGCGAAAAATCATTGGCACCCCCACTTACGATTTTCACGATTTTCGACTAAACTTCGAATCTCCTAAAAACCTGCGAAGAAACACGGAATTTCATGGAGAATTCACTTTTGAAGCTCGTTTTTCAAAAAGGTCGTTAGTTTTCCAGAAATTTGCGAAAAACGAGACCGGACTCTGGACGGTGGATTCGGTCTCATTTTCGTAATGTTTTCTTTCAGAGCTCTTATTTCATTGAAACGCGGTAAAAGTTGGCATTTTCTAACTCAATATTAATTTTAGAAATTGGATTTAGCTTTTTGAGTAGAAATAGTTTGCGTATTTTGGCAGAAAAGTCCATTTTCTGCCCATTTCTTCGAGCGTCTCGGAAAAAGCGAAAAATCATTGGAACCCCCCCTTACGATTTTCACGATTTTCGACTAAAATTCGAATCTCCTAAAAACCTGCGACGAAACACGGAATTTCATGGAGAATTCACTGGTGAAGCTCGTTTTCCATAAAGATCATTAGTTTTCCAGAAATTCGCAAAAAACGCGGCCGGATTCTGGCCGGTGGATTCGGTTTCATTTTTGTATAATTCTCTTTCAGGGTTCATATTTCTTTGAAACGCGGTAAAAGTTGGCATTTTCTAACTCAATATTAATTTTAGAAATTGGATTTAGCTTTCTGAGTAGAAATAGTTTGCGTATTTTCGCAGAAAATTCCATTTTCTGCCCATTTCTTCGCGAGACTTGAAAAAGCGAAAAATCAATGGCTCCCCCCTTACGAATTTCAAGATTTTCGACGAAAATTCGAATCTCGTGAAAATCTGCGACGACACACGGAATTTCATGGAGAATTCACTGGTGAACCTTGTTTTTCAAAAATATCGTTAGTTTTCCAGAAATTCGCGAAAAACGAGTCCGGATTATGGCCGGTGGATTCGGTCTCATTTTCGTAAAATTCTCTTTCAGGGCTCTTATTTCTTTGAAACGCGGTAAAAGTTGGCATTTTCTAACTTAATATTAATTTTAGGAATTGGATTTGGGTTTCTGAGTAGAAATAGTTTGCGTATTTTCGAAGAAAAGTCCATTTTCTGCCCATTTCTTCATGAGACTTGAAAAAGCGAAAAATCAATGGCACCCCCCATACGAATTTCAAGATATTCGACGAAAATTCGAATCTTCTGAAAATCTGCGAAGAAACACGGAATTTCATGGAGGATTCACTGGAGAAGCTCGTTTTCCAAAAAGATCATTAGTTTTCCAGAAATTCGCGAAAAACTAGACCAGATTCTGGCCGGTGTATTCGGTCTCATTTTCGTAAAATTCTCTTTCAGGGCTCTTATTTCTTTGAAACGCGGTAAAAGTTGGCATTTTCTGACTCAATATTAATTTTCGAAATTGGATATGACTTACTGAGTAGAAATAGTTTGCGTATTTTCGCAGAAACGTCCATTTTCTGCCCATTTCATCATGAGACTTGAAAAAGCGAAAAATCAATGGCACCCCCCCTTACGAATTTCAAAATATTCGACGAAAATTAGAATCTCCTGAAAATCTGCGACAAAACACGGAATTTTATGGAGAATTCACTGGAGAAGCTCGTTTTCCAAAAAGATCTTTAGTTTTCCAGAAATTCGCGAAAAACGAGACCAGATTCTGGCCGGTGGATTCGGTCTCATTTTCGTAATGTTTCTTTCAGAGCTCTTATTTCTTTGAAACGCGGTAAAAGTTGGCATTTTCTAACTCAATATTAATTTTAGAAATTGGATTTAGCTTTCTGAGTAGAAATAGTTTGCGTATTTTCGCAGAAAATTCCATTTTCTGCCCATTTCTTCGAGCGACTCGGAAAAGCGAAAAATCATTGGCACCCCCCCTTACGATTTTCACGATTTTCGCTAAAATTCGAATCTCCTAAAAACCTGCGACGAAACACGGAATTTCATGGAGAATTCACTGTTGAAGCTCGTTTTCCAAAAAGATCATTAGTTTTCCAGAAATTCGCGAAAAACGAGACCGGATTCTGGCCGGTGGATTCGGTTTCATTTTTGTATAATTCTTTTTCAGGGTTCTTATTTCTTTGAAACGCGGTAAAAGTTGGCATTTTCTAACTCAATATTAATTTTAGAAATTGGATTTAGCTTTCTGAGTAGAAATAGTTTGCGTATTTTCGCAGAAAATTCCATTTTCTGCCCATTTCTTCGAGCGACTCGGAAAAGCGAAAAATCATTGGCACCCCCCCTTACGATTTTCACGATTTTCGATTAAAATTCGAATCTCCTAAAAACCTGCGACGAAACACGGAATTTCATGGAGAATTCACTGTTGAAGCTCTTTTCCAAAAAGATCATTAATTTTCCAGAAATTCGCGAAAAACCCGACCGGATTGTGACCGGTGAATTCGGTTTCATTTTTGTATAATTCTCTTTCAGGGTTCTTATTTCTTTGAAACGCGGTAAAAGTTGGCATTTTCTAACTCAATATTAATTTTAGAAATTGGATTTAGCTTTCTGAGTAGAAATAGTTTGCGTATTTTCGCAGAAAATTCCATTTTCTGCCCATTTCTTCGAGCGTCTCGGAAAAGCGAAAAATCATTGGCACCCCCCCTTACGATTTTCACAATTTTCGACTAAAATTCGAATCTCCTAAAAACCTGCGACGAAACACGGAATTTCATGGAGAATTCACTTTCGAAGCTCGTTTTTCAAAAAGGTCGTTAGTTTTCCAGAAATTCGCGAAAAACCGAGACCGGATTCTGGCCGGTGGATTCGGTCTCATTTTCGTAAAATTCTCTTTCAGAGCTCTTATTTCTTTGAAACGCGGTAAAAGTTGGCATTTTCTAACTCAATATTAATTTTAGAAATTGGATTTAGCTTTCTGAGTAGAAATAGTTTGCGTATTTGTTCAGAAAAATCCATTTTCTGCCCATTTCTTCGCGAGACTTGAAAAAGCGAAAAATCAATTGCACCCCCCCTTAGGATTTTCACTATTTTCGACGAAAATTGGAATCTCCTGAAAATCTGCGACAAACACGGAAATTCATGGAGAATTCACTGGTGAAGCTCGTTTTCCAAAAAGATCATTATTTTTCCAGAAATTCACAAAATACGCGAGATAGGATTCTTGCCTGTGGATTCGGTCTCATTTTCATAATGTTTTCTTTCAGAGCTCTTATTTCTTTGAAACGCGGTAAAAGTTGGCATTTTCTAACTCAATATTAATTTTAGAAATTGGATTTAGCTTTCTGAGTAGAAATAGTTTGCGTATTTTCGCAGAAAATTCCATTTTCTGCCCATTTCTTCGAGCGTCTCGGAAAAGCGAAAAATAATTGGCACCCCCCCTTACGATTTTTACGATTTTCGACTAAAATTCGAATCTCTTAAAAACCTGCGACGAAACACGGAATTTCATGGAGAATTCACATTCGAAGCTCGTTTTTCAAAAAGGTGGTTAGTTTTCCAGAAATTCGCGAAAAACGAGACCGGATTCTGGACGGTGGATTCAGTCTCATTTTCGTAATGTTTTTTTCAGAGCTCTTATTTCTTTGAAACGCGGTAAAAGTTGGCATTTTCTAACTCAATATTAATTTTAGAAATTGGATTTACCTTTCTGAGTAGAAATATTTTGCGTATTTTCGCAGAAAATTCCATTTTCTGCCCATTTCTTCGAGCGACTCGGAAAAGCGAAAAATCATTGGCACCCCCCCGTTACGATTTTCACGATTTTCGACTAAAACTCGAATCTCCTAAAAACCTGCGACGAAACACGGAATTTCATGGAGAATTCACTGGTGAAGCTCGTTTTCCAAAAAGATCATTAGTTTTCCAGAAATTCGCGAAAAACGCGGCCGGATTCTGGCCGGTGGATTCGGTTTCATTTTTGTATAATTCTCTTTCAGGGTTCATATTTCTTTGAAACGCGGTAAAAGTTGGCATTTTCTAACTCAATATTAATTTTAGAAATTGGATTTAGCTTTCTGAGTAGAAATAGTTTGCGTATTTTCGCAGAAACGTCCATTTTCTGCCCATTTCATCATGAGACTTGAAAAAGCGAAAAATCAATGGCACCCCCCCTTACGAATTTCAAGATATTCGACGAAAATTAGAATCTCCTGAAAATCTGCGACAAATCACGGAATTTTATGGAGAATTCACTGGAGAAGCTCGTTTTCCAAAAAGTTCTTTAGTTTTCCAGAAATTCGCGAAAAACGAGACCAGATTCTGGCCGGTGGATTCGGTCTCGTTTTCGTAAAATTCTCTTTCAGGGCTCTTATTTCTTTGAAACGCGGTAAAAGTTGGCATTTTCTGACTCAATATTAATTTTAGAAATTGGATATGACTTTCTGTGTAGAAATAGTTTGCGTATTTTAGCAGAAAATTCCATTTTCTGCCCATTTATTCGAGCGACTCGGAAAAGCGAAAAATCATTGGCACCCCCCCTTACGATTTTCACGATTTTCGACTAAAATTCGAATCTCCTAAAAACCTGCGACGAAACACGGAATTTCATGGAGAATTCACTTTTGAAGCTCGTTTTTCAAAAAGGTCGTTAGTTTTCCAGAAATTCGCGAAAAACGAGACCGGATTCTGGACGGTGGATTCGGTCTCATTTTCGTAATGTTTTCTTTCAGAGCTCTTATTTCTTTGAAACGCGGTAAAAGTTGGCATTTTCTAACTCAATATTAATTTTAGAAATTGGATTTAGCTTTCTGAGTAGAAATAGTTTGCGTATTTTCGCAGAAAAGTCCATTTTCTGCCCATTTCTTCGAGAGACTTGAAAAAGCGAAAAATCAATGGCACCCCCCCTTACGATTTTCACGATTTTCGACGAAAATTCGAATCTTCTGAAAATCTGCGACGAAACACGGAATTTCATGGAGATTTCACTGGTGAAGCTCGTTTTCCAAAAAGATCATTAGTTTTCCAGAAATTCGCGAGAAACGAGACCAGATTCTGGCCGGTGGATTCGGTCTCATTTTCGTAAAATTCTCTTTCAGGGCTCTTATTTCTTTGAAACGCGGTAAAAGTTGGCATTTTCTAACTCAATATTAATTTTTGAAATTGGATTTAGCTTTCTGAGTAGAAATAGTTTGCGTATTTTCGCAGAAAATTCCATTTTCTGCCCATTTCTTCGAGCGTCTCGGAAAAGCGAAAAATCATTGGCACCCCCCCTTACGATTTTCACGATTTTCGACTAAAATTCGAATCTCCTAAAAACCTGCGACGAAACACGGAATTTCATGGAGAATTCACTGGTGAAGCTCGTTTTCCAAAAAGATCATTAGTTTTCCAGAAATTCGCGAAAAACGAGACCGGATTCTGGCCGGTGGATTCGGTTTCATTTTTGTATAATTCTCTTTCAGGGTTCTTATTTCTTTGAAACGCGGTAAAAGTTGGCATTTTCTAACTCAATATTAATTTTAGAAATTGGATTTAGCTTTCTGAGTAGAAATAGTTTGCGTATTTTCGCAGAAAAATCCATTTTCTGCCCATTTCTTCGAGCGACTCGATAAAGAGAAAAATCAATGTCACCCCCCCCCTTACGATTTTTTCGGTTTTCGACGAAAATTCGAATCTCCTTAAAATCTGCGACGAATCACGGAATTTCATGGAGAATTCACTGGTGAAGCTTGTTTTTCAAAAATATCGTTAGTTTTCCAGAAATTCGCGAAAAACGAGTCCGGATTATGGCCGGTGGATTCTGTCTCATTTTCGTAAAATTCTCTTTCAGGGCTCTTATTTCTTTGAAACGCGGTAAAAGTTGGCATTTTCTAACTCAATATTAATTTTTGAAATTGGATTTAGCTTTCTGAGTAGAAATAGTTTGCGTATTTTCGCAGAAAATTCCTTTTTCTGCCCATTTCTTCGAGCGTCTCGGAAAAGCGAAAAATCATTGGCACCCCCACTTACGATTTTCACGATTTTCGACTAAAATTCGAATCTCCTGAAAATCTGCGACAAAACACGGAATTTCATGGAGAATTCACTGGTGAAGCTCGTTTTCCAAAAAGATCATTAGTTTTCCAGAAATTCGCGAAAAACGAGACCAGATTCTGGCCGGTGGATTCGGTCTCATTTTTGTAAAATTCTCTTTCAGGGCTCTTATTTCTTTGAAACGCGGTAAAAGTTGGCATTTTCTGACTCAATATTAATTTTCGAAATTGGATATGACTTTCTGAGTAGAAATAGTTTGCGTATTTTCGCAGAAAAGTCCATTTTCTGCCCATTTCATAATGAGACTTGAAAAAGCGAAAAATCAATGGCACCCCCCCTTACGAATTTCAAGATATTCGACGAAAATTAGAATCTCCTGAAAATCTGCGACAAAACACGGAATTTTATGGAGAATTCACTGGAGAAGCTCGTTTTCCAAAAAGATCTTTAGTTTTCCAGAAATTCGCGAAAAACGAGACCAGATTCTGGCAGGTGTATTCGGTCTCATTTTCGTAAAATTCTCTTTCAGGGCTCTTATTTCTTTGAAACGCGGTAAAAGTTGGCATTTTCTGACTCAATATTAATTTTAGAAATTGGATATGACTTTCTGAGTAGAAATAGTTTGCGTATTTTCGCAGAAAAGTCCATTTTCTTCCCATTCCTTCGAGCGACTCGGAAAAGCGAAAAATCATTGGCACCCCCCCTTACGATTTTCACGATTTTCGACTAAAATTCGAATCTCCTAAAAACCTCCGACGAAACACGGAATTTCATGGAGAATTCACTTTTGAAACTCGTTTTTCAAAAAGGTCGTTAGTTTTCCAGAAATTCGCGAAAAACGAGACCAGATTCTGGCAGGTGTATTCGGTCTCATTTTCGTAAAATTCTCTTTCAGGGCTCTTATTTCTTTGAAACGCGGTAAAAGTTGGCATTTTCTAACTTAATATTAATTTCAGAAATTGGATTTAGCTTTCTGAGTAGAAATAGTTTGCGTATTTTCGCAGAAAAGTCCATTTTCTTCCCATTTCTTTGAGCGACTCGGAAAAGCGAAAAATCATTGGCACCCCCACTTACGATTTTCACGATTTTCGACTAAAGTTCGAATCTCCTAAAAACCTGCGACGAAACACGGAATTTCATGGAGAATTCACTTTTGAAGCTCGTTTCTCAAAAAGATCGTTAGTTTTCCAGAAATTCGCGAAAAACGAGACCGGATTCTGGACGGTGGATTCGGTCTCATTTTCGTAATGTTTTCTTTCAGAGCTCTTATTTCTTTGAAACGCGGTAAAAGTTGGCATTTTCTAACTCAATATTAATTTTAGAAATTGGATTTAGCTTTCTGAGTAGAAATAGTTTGCGTATTTTCGCAGAAAAGTCCATTTTCTGCCCATTTCTTCGAGCGACTCGATAAAGAGAAAAATCAATGTCACCCCCCCCCTTACGATTTTTTCGGTTTTCGACGAAAATTCGAATCTCCTTAAAATCTGCGACGAATCACGGAATTTCATGGAGAATTCTCTGTTGATGTTGTACCTAACCGTCATTATAGAGAACGGTTGGTTACAAGTAAGCAACGCTGCTAATTTTCTGAACCGTGCATCCGTGACTGCACATAAGACGCAGACACCACATCCTGTCGCATTTTAAAACAGATTTAGTGTTTTAGAATATTAGACAAATTTTCCTTGCCTTCCTTATCCTCTTAGCCCATCTCTTTCATCAAAAAATACATGCACAAAGCAACGCAAACGTGCTAGGAAGCGTGTCAAAACCAAAACACGTAAAGCTTCACATTTTAGCCCACTAGAAAACAAAGCCATTCCGACTGTCTAAAAAACAGGTACTTATTTTAGCTGACAGCCATGGTCGCCATCTTTCCTCCATTCTCAGTAGGAAGTTACCCCCCAACTATTCAGTCTCGTCTATTTTATAACCTAACGGAGGTTTTCGGGGGTTACTGCAGAATTGGACACCCACACGAAGGCAATGACCAATCAGGACACAGTCATTATCACAGGAGGGCAGAATGACATTAATTTGGGCGGTAACTTTACACCTGAACAACATGTAAACAAATTACAATGTGCCACCCAAAATACTCACCTTGTAGTCTCAACTCTGCCCTTCTGGTACACAGATCAACACCATGCAGCGTGATTAAGCATGCAAACCAACAACTAAAACTGCAACAGAGAGAAACAAATGTAACACTTTTTGAAATGAATTTCCTCTCAGTAAAACACTTCACCACGTTCCCAAGCGTGGCGAGCCAGGCAACACCTGGCTTTGAAGCAGTGGGAGGGGGAGATACGTCATCTATCCCCAGCTAGCTGAATTCTGGCCATTATCGCCTGCAGTTGCTTCCCGAATCCCGCCTGCCGCTGGCCCATCGAATTACATGCACTCGCACCTCGTCCTCAGCGAAGATTTCAGCGCTGGGGTCAGAGCAGTGTAGGTGCAGTGGGCCACCTCAAAGATCGCAGTAGAATGTACAGTGGATACAAAGATTTTGATCATATAACAATATAGTTCAATGTAACTTTAATTCTCAAAATTCATTAAATTCTCATTCTTTGTTACCCATCCCTTACCCCAGCAGTGCTGGGGTTGCTGGGGTTGAATGCACTCCACTAAATTTCCTGACGCTTTCTAGAACCCATGCCATAAAGGCAATTGATCTTATTGATAAATAAATTAGCAACAAACCGAGCATAAACGTGTATATCCATCACCACCTAGACATACAATATCTGAGCAGTCATTCAAGATGGCCGCCTAAGAAGGCCGTATGAACTGAAATGCGAAGTGAAATTGTGGTTACCAGACAAAAATACACAATAAATTACACGAAATAAGAATAAATGAGCTCTACTTTCTTCAGCTGGAAGATTGTTCATAAATATAAGTTATTTTTCAAGCGAAAAAAGCTGCATACACTTTCTATTAATACTGTTATCACTTGCAACGCACAGTACATGAACCCCTATCTGTTCTAATCCCAATATATTTTTTTACAAAATATTTTGCAAGTCCTGATATCAAATGTATCTCATCTATCATGAGAGTCACTAATTTATCATTATCAATTAATTTATATATTTGTTTCTTGTACATTTAAAAAATATAAATTTGTTCCATTTGAGGTTCTAAACTAAATGAACACCGTATCCTAATTGCACTAGGATAAAGAAATATTATGAACCCTGAATGTTTGAAATATTTATAAAAATAGGTTCTGTTAAGGTAAATCGCATACAAGACAGCACAAAAAACCATGAACTGTACTGATATGCACTTCTTTTCTTTGTAAGGAGTTTTATTGTTCCAGCATAAACGCAATAGATTTGTCAAATTGTGAATTTGTGATATTGATTTGAAGTAGGACGTCTGAAATTAAAGAAAACCACCATGAGGGCTCATACTACTACTAGTATTAATAACTTTAACCTAACCTTTTCTAAAACATCACTAATTTCATTTTCATTACACCATCTGATATTGTAGTACTAATACATGTTTTAATACTTTTTTACAATAATAAACACTGAGTTTCCATTCCTCCTCCACCTCAACCATACGTCAACCCATAATTTTAAAGGCAGAATTATAATCAATATATGGAAAAAGAAAACTTTCTTCCTTATTAATGATCGACCAATAATCGTCCAAAATAAGCAACTCCAGTTTGCTTCTCAGTTCATCAAAAATACTGAAATATATTTTCTTTAATCTTGCAATGTTTTCTTTAGCTCTTCCTTCAATAGCAGCAAGCAGATACTAGTTTTCTAAACGCGATTTCTTCTCTTGAGGACTTTCTCTGTAGGAAGTGCTTGGGCGAGTCAAGTAAGCAGGCAACAAAGAAGGCATAGTTCCACGGGACAGTCGTAGAACTATGGACATAAATGTAACTTCATTATTTGTGCACGTCTTCTGAATTTCAGTGGTAAATATAGTCATTCAAATTATCGTTTTTCATATTATCGCGGCAAAAAGAATTATTCTTTCATGAAGAACATGAGAGTTCAGGGCAGGAATTTATAGCTAATTTACCTTTGAAAATATATTTTATTATTAGGGCCCGGATAATTATGTAATTACATATTTCCGTATGTTAACTCAATCAAGTCAAAACCACAATTCATTTACTTTTCATGTCGATTAGTGCCGAAAATCGATGACTTTTTAGTACATATATTTACATATTTTACCTGAAAGTACATATATTTACATATTTTTCAAAAACGTTCATATTTTTAAATATTTCTTAATATTTTCGTTTTTCTGCATTTTTTGTATACTTCATTTGTCCTGCATGATTTTGATAAGGAATAACCAAGACAAACAATTTAGCATTGTCAAACAATTTTTCGGCAGCCTCCTTTCTAAATTGGCGCTATTACATTGCGTAAAAATGTATATATTGCAGCACGCAGAATCCCACAAAAGGGCATGGTGTTGCACTCCAAAGCTTCCAGTGTGTAGATTTCAGCGCGAGTAAAGCAGAGAACAAAATACTACTCAGAAAGAAAGTTAGTGTATGAAAATGGTACGTCTAGCATGCGATAACTCACGCCCACAACGTATTTTTCACTGGTCTCTCTTGATCTTAATGCCCTTCGCCAAAAATTACACGCACTAACGCAGCTCAGAAAGCGCCTTTGACAGTTTTCTTTTCCCGTTTGTTGCACTGGAGCCTAAACCCTTGTTTGTAAAGTATCTCTGTGAGGTGAAAATCTAAAGTAAAATCATGATGTGGCACTTGGATAAGCTTTTGGATAAGAAAAGGACAGAAAATAATTCACCGCGATTGGCTTAAACCTTGTGGTAACGCAGACTAGGAATTTGCCATTTCTTTTCAGAGAAGTCAAGCAATAGCGTCTTGGGTAAGAACATTATTAAAGAAAGCTGAATTTGTGCAAAGAGTCAATTGATTAAATATCAACCAGCATTGTTTTTATTCCCTAATCCGCGAATTTGAGTAAACTCCACGTGTGCATGCTTGCGGATGAGCCGTTCCATCTCTCACGGGTAGACTACTTCCCGTGCACTAGTGGAGACAAACGAGGTGTCATTCGACGCGTCCCGGCGTCCTAATGGGGAACTGATAATTTGTTTTCAGAAATGGCTATAAAATTCTAAGAAATTTCCAAAAACGTGTTTTTTTCGTATTTTGGCACTGTGATCTTGGTAAGTATGCCGGGAACTAAATCAACTTCACCTAAGATGTTGGTGGTGTTGAATAAACTCCAGTACCAATACCGACGAAGAGACAGATAGAGAAACGAGGACAACGAAGAAGAAGAAAACGAAAAAGAAGAAGAAGACGAAAAAGAAGAAGAAGACGAAAAAGAAGAAGACGACGACGAAGGAGACGACGTAGAAGAAGGAGGAGACGACGAAGAAGAAGAAGGAGGGGACGACGACGACGAAGGAGGAGGAGACGACGACGAAGAAGAAGAAGAAGAAGGAGGAGGAGGAGACGACGACGAAGGAGGAGACGACGACGAAGGAGGAGACGACGACGAAGGAGGAGACGATGAAGAAGAAGGAGGAGACGACGAAGAAGAAGGAGGAGACGACGAAGATTAAGACGAAGAAGACGAAGAAAGACAAAGAAAAAAAACAAGTCGAACAACCGAAAGTAATTCAAAGCGTCGGTGACGTCACATTCAGCTAGTTTCTAAGTATTTGAAACAAATATTTGTTTCTCATTTTTTACGGAGACCATTGTAAATAACAGAACTGTGAGTAGAATTATGTTTTAATTTTGTTCTTTACGAGTGTATTAAGTCTACACAGATAAACATTTAAGCAAAAGTATTTTATTAAAACGAATTGATATAATAATTAAAGTGTTACATATTTTTTACTTTTTAGTACATATTTCTATACATTTTAATACATATATATGTACATATTTTCCTAATTTTTAGTACATAATTATCCGGCCCCTATTTATTATATAGAAGCGAATATTTTGTCAACAAAACTTGAAAAAAAACGCTCTTTTCTGTATTCAAATTTCGACTAGAATATGGTTTAGGATAGAGATCACAGAATTATGAAAACGTGCACAAAATTCACTTCTCCCCGTACCTCGTCACACATAGATTTAACTGTTTTTGACGTAAATAAATAAAAAAATTAATTAAAAATTAAAAAAAAAACTATGTTTTAATGTTTTAAAGGAAGACTGATTTTAGTGCATTATCACAAAACACTGAATTCTTCTCAATTTCCCACGTTCGCAAATGTAATTCACCAATCTGAAAGAAAACACTGAACTTAGCAACTTACATTTTTCACTTTTTATCATAATTCCCTCACCTGGGGATTACTTAGTACTTATTCACCATGATTCTCACTATTATCAACAACAGACCACATCTACATAACCACAACTCGAAAACTACATGTGTTTTTCAACATACACAACTGGACAGCCTCAACTCGAACAAGTCGGCCTTCTCTAGCCACCATGTTGGCTTTGAAACACTGCAGTGCGCAGGCCTTGTATGTCTAGGTGGTGTTGGCATATCTTTTATATATAAATCAGGCGCGGCTCGTCATTAAAGGCTGTAAGGCGGAGCCTCCCCTACAAAAATCGCCACTCAAAAGAAAGTTACAAATATATTTATAAATGAATTTATTTATCAATAATGGATTTCTGAGTTATATTATATATTAATCATGTCCAAAATTTTCTTTGTCGGTACGTTAACGGCCGTCCGTGACGCATTTGAAGCTGTTGACAGGGAAGAGAAAAGCGCTAGGCTCCCACTTCGTTTCGTCATAAGACCTGTGTAAAACGACGAGGCGTGACGTCATGCTTTCACTGCATGGGCTTATGGACGATGGAAGGCTGTCGAGGGACAGCCTTCAAGGGTGGGCAGAACGTGGGGCCTGGCGTCTAAAGGGAGCGCTCACCAGATAGCATTACTATGCAGCTCAGTGAGTAGCACCCAGTTTCAATTAGTTGTTCACAATCGCGGTAGGAGCGCTTCCCTTTATGCATGTATCGGAAGAAATAATGCTTAGAAATATTTATTTAAAAGCTAAGTCGTAATGAAATATCTAGATAAAACTGTGTTAAAGAACAGGTCCCCCTGTTGTCCCTATAAATGAAAACTTAGTACTGCCCTCCGAATTAACTTCATACTGGCGGGAAAAACACCTCCTCCTTTCTGATGTGCCGGGTACGAACGTTTCGTGGTTATCTGTTGTCTTGTGAGCGGTAAAAGTAAATTGTGCGTATGTCTTAGTGTAATATTGTGTAGTTGCGTTTGCTTCATTTGTGGTGTTGGGTAGTTATTTGGTTTAGATTGGTGCTGGTGATTTGTTTTAAAAATGAATTCAGTGAACAATATACGCGGTAAGAATTTGGATCTACATTCGAGGATACAGGTGAAAATGCTTGGTCCGCATAGGCCAAATCTTTCCGTAATTCAGGAACAGAAGCAATACAAATCTCGCGGTGGATATATTCGTAAATTCAACCCGACCATGTACAACGCTGCGGAGTGGCTTTGTGGATGCGATGTAAACAATTCATTCTTTTGTTTCACGTGCCTCCTGACCAAAAATGATGATAATGTATGGACTGAGACTGGAGTCACAGATTTGAAAAACTTTAACGCGAAAGTGAAAAAACACAACTCTTGTGAAAAACACTTGCATGGTTTCATTGAACTTACGATGTTAGGAAAAGTGGGCATTAGATGCCAGTTAGATTCTGCTTACCGTTTAAAAATAAAACAATTCAACGAGAATGTTTCCAAGAATCGATATATTTTGGGTAAGCTAATAGACTGTATAAAGTTTTGTGGGAAATTCGAACTGGCCTTAAGAGGACACGACGAAACGGAAAATTCTAGCAATCCTGGAATTTTTCGCGGGCTGGTTAGTCTCATGGCTGAACTGGATAGTGTCTTGAAGCAGCATATAGAGAAAACAGATAATCGTGTGTTCTTAGGTCTCTCTAAAACTATTCAAAATGAATTGCTGGATTCAATCTACGCTGTTTGTTTGAACCTTAATAGATCTGAATTACAAGAGACAAATTATTTAGCAATTGAAGTTGACGAAACCACTGATAGTGCCACATTATCACAACTAGTTTTTATTTTGAGATATGAGATAATGGGCAAAATAAAGGAAAGATTCGTGAGTTTCGTTCAACCTAAAAGCCACAACGCTGAAGGTGTAAGTGATACCATCTTCACAGAACTAGAAAAAATGAAGATTCACGAGACACCTGAAAAGCTTATTGCACAAAGTTATGACGGTGCTCCCGTCATGAGTGGTCATAACAGTGGGGTGCAAGTGAAAATTAGAGAAAAATATCCAAACGCCCTCTTTATTCACTGTTATGCCCACCAATTAAATTTGATTGTTGAACGTTGCGTTACTGGAAATAAGCAAGTGAGAATATTTTTTAGTAACTTGGAAGGAGTTTCAACATTTTTCTCAGTCTCCTAAACGCACTGCAGTCCTTGACGAGGTGGTGAAAAAACGGATTCCTAATTGTCCCCAGTCCATCAGGTGGAATTTCAAGTCCCGGTGCGTTACCACAGTATTCAAATACAGAGAAGAAATTTTAGTGTGTTTAAATACAATTATTGAATGCGAAAGTAGCGACTACAAGACAATTAATAAGGCCATGGGGTTGAAATGTTTCTTGCAGGACGAAGATTTCCTTTTCTGGCTACGTTTTTTTAACAACGTCATGCCTCACTGTGACATTTTATTTAATGAACTTCAGCAGAAGAATATAGATTCAGTAAAAACGCTGAAGTATGTTTCTGAATTTGTTTCTTCTGTACAAAAAATTAGAGTTTCTCTCGACACTGAACTCTGGGGAGGAGAAGAACCATCGGCAAAACGTGTGCGTTTTACAGAGCCGAGAAAAGTGTGTGCAAGAGAAGTTTGCGACATCATAATGACTCAAATCAATGACCGTTTTCTTTTTAGTGATCATCTTTCGGTGGCAAAGTTGTTTGAACCATCATTATTTCCACAACACAACAATGTATTTCCAGAGAAAGAATTGAAAACTGCTGTTGAGTTGTATAATTTAAACTCTATCGATTTACGCCACGAATTGAAAGTATTGTACAGTCGAGCAGATTTTGTAGGAGCATCGGGAGCTTTAATTTTGCTGAACTTTATTTACGAGAACAATTTAAGTAAAGCTTTTCCAGAAAGTGTCAAGCTCCTGAAAATAATAGTGACCATTCCGATGACCACTGGTGAAGCAGAACGTTGTTTTTCTACACTCGAAAGAGTGAAGACCTTCATTCGCAACACAATGAAAGAAGATCGATTGTGTGCATTGGCTATGTGTTCCATCGAAAAAGAGTTACTGTCGTCACCGAACTTCAATGAACTTGTTATAGACTTCTTTGCAGAACAGAAGGAGAGGAGAGCTGACTTCATTTACAAACAAATAAACTAAGGTAAGCCAAATATTATATGAATATTAACCTTTAACATACTAATGGGAAAGAGGGATGTTTCTCTCCTGGCCTCCAGAGGCGTGCGACAGCTCTTATCTCTCGCTTACTGAGGATGACAAGCTGTGCGGCTGCGATTCCCATGTACATGCGACGCGGCCTACGCGAGGCGATGATTGAGATGGGTCCCGGAGCGCAATATCAGCGGTCGTGGGCCGCTGTGACATTCCGTGCGTTTACAGTGTGCCGAGGCTTCAAAAGCAAATTAAGAGGATTGGGAAAGCTTACATTCACCTGGAGATAGCGCCCTGATACAGAAGAAGAAATCAAAAAAGAATAAGGATAAGAGGAAGAGACTTCCCCTATTGTCTGTAAAATATCAAAGATTTTCTTCAAATTTAAAAAGTTTGTATGTAAACGAACATAATTTTTTTTTCACGGAAAAACAAGGAGAACATTACATTTTCAGATGCTTTTGTAAACTTCACTTCATTTATTGGCGAAACGTTTTTGTTTTTATTTTTGAAATATTGGAAAACGAGTTAAGGAGAAAAGTAAATTAGAATTTGAAAAAAAAGACGATTGTAATAATATTATTATTGACTTCCGTAAATAAACTTAATAGTTTGCAGTCAGTAACGGAATTGAAGAGTTTGCACAAATTTGTTTAAACTTGTATTATTTTCATTTAAATTAGAAACGTTTCTAATAATTAAGTGGTACCAGAAAGACATTTTTTCTCTTTCGTTTGAGCAGCCGTACGTCATTAGTGCACTTTATCCAGAATGATAAAAAAGCATTAGAAATAGTGTATTCGTATTTAAATGTTTCAATCAATGTATTATTTATTATTTTTATAATTTGAAGTGTAATATTTTCATGCATTAGCAAAAACTGTCCCCGTTTGTCAATGCACACATCTCCTTATTTAGCTCAAATAGCCATCGTCTGTATTTCAGTTCATATATACACATCGCCTCATTGTGGCCCACTGCCCGTGAGGCGCCGTTGCCTTTCTACACAAGACTAGCCCGCGTCGGCCCTCATCAACACTCGCTATGGGTAAACCTCCACTCCTCAAGCGTATTCCTCTATTTAAAAAAGTCGGTACCGCTAGGACTGTAGAAGGAAAAAAACGCGCTGCAGTGACACCCCCCCCCCCAAGCAATTAAACATTTGCAGCCTTCCCCATTTCGAAAACTACGAGCCGCGACTGATATAAATGTTGGTACATGAATGTCGTCCTACAAAATCTGTTGCCATGGTAGCAATGATCCTTTTCAGCTGCAAAAAATGCTAATGCTCTATCACTGCTTTCTTTACACTAAGTCTCTATATATAATGGTGATTGTGTCATTTATAAGAACCATCGACACTAAATCCTGCATTTGTGCTAGTGATAAATAGGGAATTGCTACCCTGGAGTGTATCAAACAGACTTATGAAGAAAAAACTACAAGTTCTCAGATTATAATACAAGGAAAGCAGCGCACATGCACATGCAATCAAACCGGTGGCTCAGAGCATCAACCGATGGCACTGCAGTGCCTCTAACCGGGAGGTCCTAGGGTTGAGACCCGACGATGGTACAATTTTCGACAGTAGCTAGAGAGCTGGATCGAATTCAACCGTTGTTCCGAGGAACATTGTAGCGGCTGGCCGCTCTGAACTGTAGTTTTTCATGGTTTCTTGCTCAACATCAGGCGAATGTCAGAGTAGTACCCTAACAAAGCGCGATCTTTCCTTCCTTTTGTCCGACCCTCTCCCATTACACATGCACTTACTATTACATGCACTACCTACCTCACATGTCGGGAGCTTACAGCTTGTCCCGGCTGGAGTGGTGACTTGATGGTGGGATATTCGTTGATGGAGAAACTCCTCAAGCCAGTGTGTAGGTCGGGGCCATATCTCACCATCCTGCGGGGCACCTCTTGTGATAAAAACATGCATTATACTTACGTAATTATTAACCACAGCAGTTGACGCACCTGGAAACACGAAATAATTACAGTAACATGCATTCAACTTTACGCTTCAACCCATCTCATCATCATGCTTATCTCAGAAACCGTAAGTCCTAGGAACTTAAAACTACGTTTTCGGGTTGTCAACGGAACAATAGGTTTCCCTCTTATAGGGGTTTATTTATTTATTTATTTATTTATTTGTCAAAAAACAGTAAAAACTGTATATGACGTGTGGGGAAAGAAATTTATCTGCGCACATTTTCTTGAGGGCCAGAATAAAAAAAAACGAAAAAATGAATTTAGAAAATAATTATTTTAGAAAAATCGAAATATTTGAAAAATGTTTTTCCCGAGTTATAGAAAATCGATTTCAACTGTAAATGAACTACAAGCAAAAGGAGTGCTCAACAAAACGTGCGCACAGTGAAGCTACAATAGGGTTGCCATACGTCTTGAAAAAGCAGAACATGTCCTGAATATCGACATGTGTCCCAATGCCTCGCCAGATTTTCCTTTGTTTCTGCCAAATGTTCTGATTTTTTATACTCTGTTATAATTCCACACAGTCCTACAAAAAAAAACGTTTTGGGACTACTTGTGATCTATATTACAGAACTCTTCGCTGCATAAGAGAACGCAAGCGGCTAATTCCTTTGTTAAGCAAATATTATTATTTGTGTCTTTTTACGATACAATCTGAGAGCTGAAAAATAGCTGAAGACACGTACCGTTAGATTTGAATCGAAGTGCATCTGTTTCTCTCACAACGAGTTAATGCAAGAGAATCTGAAATGCAAAGGGGATAAGGATACAGACAGTAAGAGTGTTTTAACATCGACAAAAGTCATGTTTTATTTAATACTTTATTTAAAAACTGGGAAATACTTCACAAATTTTGTCATTCTTCCATTGCTATTCTTACGGCAACCTACTCTCTTACATCATGAAAGCCGCAAAGAGACCTTTTATTTACAGGTAGACAGATTATTGCCGTTAATCTACTTGTATGAACGCGTAGAAAAAAACTTGAACTTTTACAAGTTTCGTTAATTCAGAGGGTTTTTTGTTCTGAAAATCGGACTTCCGCCATTTTATGAGCATACATTGCTCTATTTGAGTAAAAATTGAAAGAAACAATTTTTGAGAGAATTTTGAAAATGTTTTAGGGATATCTTACGAGTACTCTTACGGTCTCGTTAGAGGGGGTCGAATTCTAGGCGGGTCTACTGCTCGCATACGAGGGGTACCTTCGTATCGGCATTCACCTGGAATCTATTCTAGACCCAAAGGTGTAACTCTCACCATGTCGGCCTATAGAGACAAGCGCCGACACCTCTGTAATACGCCTTTTTGACGCAACGCACACCACAAAAGGGCCTCCCAAAAATGAAAAGATCTGTATCAAATTAGAGAGACCGCGACATCAGCCGGGTTGATCGGTGAATAACCATTTTGTAAAAAATCCGGTGTAGATATGATTTGGACACTAAACTCTACCGGTTTTCACAGATGGACAGATATTTTAAGAAAAAGCAATACTTTTTTTATATTCAGGGCCCCCAAAATTGGATTCACTATGGACGAGAGAAAGTAATAGACCTAACGTACAGGAACAAGAAAAATCTATGTTTTTGGTATCAGTGACTACCACAACCAGTTCCTTTCAATCAGTTTTTCATTAAAATATTGTTTGTTTGTTGTTGTTTCTCCTGAAACACCTTACTGTTCTCTTACTACTAGTAGATATACAAGAAGTTAAAAGGGTTCATAGTACCCATTATAAGAAGTTTTGTCAAGTGGCATGCTGATGTGAATACGAATATTTAACTTTGATAAATATGATAGATAGCCTACAAATGACATAGATTTTACGCAGTATTAAGTTCAATTTTTCCAGCGAAATGGAGTGGTGTATCTCAGCGACCTGTTTGCAAACATTTATGGTGAAAATTTGTCATTATTGATTGTTTTCTAATTCGTTATTCACATTTTTATCAATGTATTGAAATATATATTTCAAAATAGGATGTTTGGTTTTGAAAGGTGACATTTAATGCACATCGGACATATGCAAATCAAATTTCTGGTTGGTTTTTCATGAACAAGGCATCGTTCAATCACTTGCAACTATTTTCTACCAAAATAATGTGCCAAAAGAGAACAAAGCAATTACATATCCACATCACAAATGAAAATTAGGGGGGAGCAGTAGATGAAATACTTAAACAGAAACACAAACTACTTCCTCGTTCCAAGATTAGACATCACTGCTTGTCTAATCTCAGAAGCCCCATTTATTCAATGGTCTTCCTATCTCCGGCTACACATTGGATCAATACCACAACATCTGTTTGGGAATTCTATTATAAACTCCTTCTTTCTACATGTTGGGAGTCAGTTTTCTAATTTTTATTCATTTACATTAAACATGAGTAAATCATCTAGCATGTCTTTGACTGAAATTTGATCTGACTTGGTGTATCTCCTGACATATTGCAGAAACTTCATTTTCATCCTCTGCATTATGTTCTGATCTTTCTTTCTTGTCCAAGTTTGTCCAAATTTTCCAAGTCTCTAATCCAAACATCAATATTTTTACCACTACTACCACCATACATGTCTCTTGATTAACCTCTCTGCTCTTTTCTAACATTTGTTTGAGAGTAATCATATCATCCCTACATCTACCTTAACCCTAGAACACTAAGCATATTTGTAGGTTTGCTATTACCACTTTAAAGCTTTTTAAAAGAGTAAAGAATAAGAATAAGTGAGGAGCTTTAAAACCATATAAATTATGATTTTATCAGTACCCATTTTTTTTATCAACTTTATGCATGTAGTATTTTTTATCCTTTATGTTCTAAAATTTATCCCTGATTGAATAACACACTTATACTCTCTGGAATAACACACCAAAGGTCACAAGTGATGCCTTTTACTTGGCCTTTCGACAAAGGCCTTTTCATAATCTGTTAATACCATATGTGTCTCTAGATTAACCTCTCTCCTCTTTTCTTTGATTTGTTTGAGTGTAATCATGTCATCACTACATCTTTCTTAACCCTAGGACACTAAGCATATTTATAGGTATGCTATTACTAATCATAAGTCAAATCGACTCGCTCACTAATAACTTTTTGCTCAGGTTTGTCTTGGTTTTCAAAGAATTACATATAATCGAATCTGAACCCATAATTGGTATTGTATTAAAATTACAAATATACATTTTGACTTTAAAAAAATGCCACTAAACATATATAGTTGTCTGGGAACTTAGAAAGTTACGGATTTATTTTGTGATTAGATCTATTTCATAAAACAATATATTTACAGTTCAGTCTAATCAAAAGATTACAAACAAATAAATTTTCATTCACAATATTTCATTGAAATTATATTTATAATTATAATTTCAATCAACAATTAGTCTCATCAATAACACTTTAGATGAATGACATATTTTTGTCATATGCTCTCCACAAATGTGTATACCGCATTTGTTACACAGTTATGTTTTGAACCTTCTTCTGTGGCCCTGCTGCAAATTTTGAAATGGACTCTACAGCTTTACATAAATAGTTCATTACCTGATTTTCCCCTTTTTTAAATCTGACAATTGGGGAAATCATTATACGATTTTTGGGGAAGAGGTTCTCCAAGTCATCTGGCAACCCTATAAATGATTCAACAAAAAATTCATTGTTTTTGTAAACAGTATAATTCAAGTTGCCATTTTATCCTCCTTGTAGAATGTTTCCTTCATTTTGTAGTAAAATGTCATATGTTCGTCAAAAAGTTTAATGGAAAAGGGTCCCCAGAAATGTAGTTACCTTCCTTCCCCACCTCATTTTAGAGTGCCCATGCCTACATATACAAGTTTGTTACTTGTATACCAATTCAATTACTCTCTAGGACTAAAATGTGGATCTCACCAAAAATTTCTGTAGTGATTTACCCATTTATTCATGGTTATAATATTTACTTTTGCACCGTGTCTCTCAGTTTTCCACAAGTTTTTCATTATTTTAAAAGCAATATACATTGAAACTTCCAAATAACATTTTTTAAGGGACCATGAATTCTGAACACTGTATAGAGGCAAACACTGTACACAGGAAATCTGTATACATGGGCTATTGGTCGGGAACAGAAAAAATTGATGTATAACATTATATGGAGGAACGTTATAAAGAAGTTTCACTGTATTGAATTGAATGATGGTCTATTTCTATCATTGCTGTATTTGCCCAAGGATAGAGCATGGGCTTTATGAATTTCAGACTTTGTAACATACCCTTTTCTTATATAATAGTATTTAACTGTGAGATTAGAAACTAGCAGATACTTTCTGTAAACATTTTGTTTGTCTTTAATAGCTTTATATTTCAATCCACTACACATTTTAATACTTCCTTCTTACAATTTAGTTGCCTTTTTTTCACAAGCAGCATTAACTATGGCTTTCTAAATGTTTGCCCATTCACTGATTTTTGTTAATTGACAGTTGAAAAATTGTTTCTTAACAAATAGTGTCTGTACTGATCATTAAACACACAAAAATCACATTATTTTTACAATGAAATTAAATGAATTGTTTGTACAGTAAAATTTTTAAAGACTAAATATGCCTCTTTTGACTGGGTCAATGAACTCCATCTTGATCAGAACTTCATCCAGTGTCCCTGATCCACGACAAATCCCTGAGCAAATGCTGAAATGGTTTCTTGTTTTGTTTCTGAGCATTATGGAAGTTTCTTTGTGTTCATGTTTTGTTGACCTCTTCTTTTGCTTGTTGTGATAGGAGTAGATCTGTGGAGCTGTGGGTGTGACTTACTATTTTGTTAGCAATACTATAAAATGAAACCTGCAGTTTGTTTATCAAAGCAAATAAGTTTTCTATAACTTGGAAAAGCAACTTTTTAGTATTCAGAAGTTCATAACCTTGGCTTTGTTGGTTCTTTTAATGATCATTCAGTTATTTATAGGAAAAGAGTAGGGAAAGGATTCTGAAGCTCAAGAAAATAGTATAAACAAATTACACTTCTTCCCCATGTTACAAATATTTTTTGCTGTTTTTATATGGAAACAAATTAATCAAATCAAATTTTTACAGCTAAGTTTTGGTACTGGCATTGTGTAGTCAGGTCTAAGTTAATCATAAAATCTTCTGTTTTGTTGCTAGCAGACCTATATTCTTCACTAGTGCACATTTGAATGTTAGAAACCACAACAGTAAAAGTAGGATGTTTGACGATTACATTCCCTAAATGTCTGGATGTTTGGAACCACAGCAGCCAATATTTCATAGATACATGTACAGTCAATAAGAGACCTACAATCACTAGCAAATTCCAGGAATATTTCTGAATATTTTTTTCTCCTCCAAAACATATTTGTAAGCTTAAGATTATTACATGTTGCAAATTCCCTTAAACATTTTCCATTTTCATTGGTACTGAAGGTGCCAACCACACTATTTCCCAATCTGGCGTTATTTACAACAAAGATACAGTAATTTGACTTCCCATTGTTTTTGGGGGTTGCGAAAATACTTTTTCCTTCATCTCAAGCATAAACTGAAATAATGTTAAAGTGACAATTTTATAGAAGTAATCCTCCATTAATTTTTATTTTCATCAAGTCTCACCTCAGTGTCTTTTATCCCTTCAGCTAGGGGCTCGTGGTTCCCAGATGGTCACCCAACTAGGAATCCGCAGTCTCAAACTGCACAACTTCTGTAGGAGGATAATTAAGCAATTTGGTTAGCGATGCTGGCCGTTTCATTCTACATTTTCATTTCATTTCTAGCAGCATTATTACTTTACAATGCACATTCTTTGACCTCTTTAAATAACATTAACCATTAACATTTGTATTAATGTCATTAATTTAAGCCATGTGTTTTTCAAAACTTCAATTTATTTGTTTATTGCATCCATTAAATCATAGTTTTAAATTTTGTCTGATCTTCACAAGTCTTCGAAATGTGAATAAACAAGACACTACAAGAGTAATAAAGCTTTTGTCTTCATTTGTACCAAATAAGTGGAAACTTACAAAAATTAAATAATAATCTTGGACAATCACAATAATATATAGAAGAAATCCCTAATACCAAAATATTTTCCTTGTCCTCATCATTTGGATCCTAGCCCTTTATTTTGAGACTCACAAGTACAGTTCCTTTGCATTAAAGGGGGCCAGCCTTGTGCATAACCTTCAATCAGGACCAGGATTTGGGTTGGGTTGTTATAGAAAGAACTGGAATGTGAAGATGAAATGTAAGTGAAAAAAAAATACAAAAGAAATGTATCACTCCGAAGTCCTCAAAATCTAACAGTTTTGGAGTTGAAAATCAGAAGGGACCTAGATTAGCCTCAAAAAAAAAGATACAAGAAGTGAGGCACAAGTAACTGAAGAGTGTGCCACGTTAGAATGACTGCTACCTAAGACGTTAGGACCAGAACAGGGTGAGGGGGAGAATTCTGGATGTAGTGAGATGTGGTAAGGAGGTAGGTTAGGGGAATGGGGGCATCATATGACCACCCTTCTCCTCAACTGAAATGTGGAGCCTAGATAACCCTACCCATAACAGCACTAATTGATTCTTCAACCCATCAGCTATGCTTCACACCATAACCCCTAGCTTGCAAACCACCTTACCCAGACTGTCAGTGCTACTATTGGACAGTATATCCTGCAGCAGAATACTCAAAAATTTATTAAGATAATTTAAGTAAAACAAGTGATGTGTTGTGAAACAAAAGTCCCCAACGAAGTGGTAACACAAAACACAAAAATCAAAATAGTACCACATTACCAGTATTTAGGGTGTCACAATGCAGCATAAAACAGAAAAAGCAGCACAGATCATTATAGTAATATATACATGATATCAAACTTATAAGAAGACAGGAGATGAGTACTATAAAAACAGCTCTTTCAAGACAAAATTCAACTATTCTAGCTTATTAGAGAGAAAACATACGTGAAAAACAAACATTACATTTACAATGTTAGAAAAAATAAAAGGCACGTTCCTTAAAGGAATCCTCCTTTAGGAGTAGCCACAACAATGTCAATGCTAGCTAGGAAAACCTTCTTAATGGATGATACAAGGACTCCAGTTCCTCCTGGCAGAGACAATAGAAATGAAAAGAAGTAAAATATGGGCACAATTTAATGCCACAAAGGCAATGACAAATATAAATTCAATGTCCTCATATTAAGAAATAATGTGATACATGGTCACAAAAGGATGGATGGGTACATGGCTCTCATCCTAGGATACTAAGGCTGACACATATTTTTTAATTCTGTGACCAGAACTACGAAAAATACATTTTAATAGTGCAAGGAAAGGAAAAATTCAATGAAACAAAATCCCTGGTTTCTGTAAGTGAAATCCTGAACTAAACAACTTGCAAAGAAAATGCACATCTGATGTGTTTCAGCTAATAAGTGAAAGCTTCTGCTGAAAATAATCTATATGTTCCTGCCTTTACAGCAAATACAAATATGTGGAGAAAGTCACAGGCATCTACTTAAAACTTGTACTGTACTTTCAGCTACACACCAATCTAAGCTTCAATGTTTCTTGCAAGTGCTTGCATAAGCTGAAGTAATCCTCAGAGAATGCATTATTGAAAGGAATTAACTTGCTTCAGGAAACAGTACAAGAATTTTATAAACTGAGAGCAATGCTGATTGATAAATAAAAATTTAATACAAATTTCACAAACACATCTGACACAAGTTTCATAACTTGACAATTTTTTTTTTAAATGAAAAAAGTCATTCTGTCACCTGATGAAAATACAAATGTTGAAAGCATGCTCTGATCAATAAATGCAATCTATGTGACATTGTTATTGAGTAATAAGTCATTTGTGACAATTCCATTCACAGCACTTGCCAGTCAGTGGGATTCAAAGCAGGTTCCAAGACGATGTTAGAAACCAAGACACCCAAGTTTGATTCGCAGTTGAAGTGACTGCTAGACAATTTAATTGTCAAAATATGATGCTTCGTTAAAAATTTATATCAGTTGAAATACGTTCAGAATAAAGGTCTAAAGCAAACTTTTAATAATATATCAGGAAAATGCTTTTAATGACACATATATACAGTGTACAACAGATATCACAGTCATCCGTAAGTCTTTGGAGAGCTGTTTATTCTAATGGTACAATTCTACTATACAATTTGCATCAATATAACACACATCAATTCTATCAAGCTTTCAGATTTGATGCAGGGTCTACCATAACACTAACATCCGGGCTGGCTTTTCCTTCGCTCAAAAGTTTCTTCTGTTCTTCTTCTTGTTTTGCTTTCAACTGAGGCCTTAAAACGGTAAAGTATCTGTAGATTCTGTCACCAATCATAAAACTACCGTATAGTGTCAAGGCTAGGCAGCTGATAACAACACCCTTATGCAGTCTATCAAATAGCAAGTTTCGAGAAGCACGACGTTTAAACATATTTCTCTTATAAATTTGTTCAACTTCAACAGGAATAAAAAGCAAGGAGTCAATATTTCTCCTTCCTCACTACAAGTGATTTTCAGAAGTCGACATCCACCATAACCTCAATTCTATCAGATTCCATACCATACAGGCGCATACAGGATTTTCAATGCTGGAAATCGAACAGAACTTCTGCGATGTATCGAAAGCATAGTGGATCATCCATGACAAGTCAAAGAGAATGCAAGGAGATGCATCATGGCATCGTAACTATGGAAAAGATCACATAAGCCTGTTGCGTATGCCGTTTAAGTGATTTCACGTGTTAATGCATTTGTTTACGTGACCTCATAGTTGTTTCTCTAAAATACTTCAATAGAACAATCAACATATACATTTTCAATCAATTTTCGTGTTTCATTTGTTAGTTTCTCTCTGGAAAAACGTCGAGTTCATGTTGCTACATGTGCCCGCCCTGCAAAAATGTTGCCAATATAAAAATGGGATGACATGCTACGGTTTCAAGCGTATTTACATCGTCCATGACATGGCTCGTCATGAGTCCGTGGGTGCGCGTTGGCTGCGTTGCCCGCTTTTATTGAAAGCCTTCAAGGTAGTTTACGCAACGTATTCCTTACAGTCAGTTTTGAATGATGAAAGCATCTGCTTTGTAACATGAGTTGGATAAATGTAATTCGAGATTGAACACCATATCAGACTGTGTTGATGAAAGGAGGTTACGAACTTCCAATTAAAATCATTGATTAACATTGTGTTCGGTGATCATAAACAGCGCATCTGTGATTTGGATGTTTGTGGAATATTCATTTTTTTCTGTTTCTATGTTTGTGACAAGTGTTTGTAGCAAAATATACTTTTGAGTGAAAATTAGTTGTTGATTGTAATTGTCATTCAAGACAGAAGTTGATAGTTTAATTTTAACATAATGGCTACTGTCAATTGTGTTACTGTGCTTACACCAAATGGTAGAAGACAATCTGTTAAAGTAACTCCAAATTCAACCATTTTACAAATTTTAGAAGAAGTGTGTTTAAAACATGACTTTGACCCTCTGGAATATGATATTAGACACCACAGTAGAATTTTAGATACCACAATGACTGTGCAGTTTTCTCGGTTGCCTAATAATGCACAATTGGAAATGGTAAAAGCAAAAAAGATTCGGAGAGAATCAGAAGTTCTTGTAAACATCCAAACTGAATCTGGTGATAGATTGTCTGGTACATTTCTCCCATCTGAATCTCTTTGGGATGTTGTTATTAAACTATGTCCAGATACATGTGTATCAAGTAAGCAACCTGCAATATTGTATATGCGACAAGAAATTTGTGGAATGGAAAACTTGAAAGTGACAACCCTTCGGAGTTTAGGTTTAACAAGTGGTAGGGCTTTGCTGAGATTCATGTGTAAAACGGTAGAAGGAGAACTTCCAGAACAGCAAAATATGACAAGTAAGCTTTCTAACTATCCTCCTGGCAACCAAATAGTTACAGTTCTTACTGTTTCTGGAGATTCCCACAATCCTGATAAAATTGAAAAGCCAGTTAATAAGAAACAGGATTTAAAACAAGATATTCTAAAAGATTCTCTGAATACCAAAACAACAACCAAATCAAGTTCAATTGACAAAACTATAGAACATCAACAAGTTATAAGTAAGGAACCGCTTGCAGGAGTTTCAGGAAAGAAAGATCCAAGTCCTGAAGAACCTAGTAAACCTAACAGAGGCCAGAATTGTACTCCAGAAAATCAAACTTCCATTAGTGAGAAACAGCATGTAACAATCAGTGATTTATCTGCACATGGTGGTGTGAAAAAGAAACAAATTCAAACTTCAATCCTAGAAGAAGCCAAGGAAGTTGTGTCTCTTGAAGATATTTTTAAAGCAGAAATTGAGCCTCGTGATAGGAATCCAGTAGTCTTCAAACCTGGAATGCACCAGCCTACAAGTGAAGATTTGCCAGATGAATTTTTTGAATTGACACTTAATGATGTTCAAAATCTCTACCGAGAATTAAAAAGCAAACGTACAGAACTAGATGACTCTCCATTGCAGACGTCTGCTGTAAGAAAACTAGAAGAATCTAAGAGAATCCTTAGTAATTTACATAAATATAAAAGAGCAGTTTTGCGAATTCAATTTCCTAATCAAATTATTTTACAAGGTTCATTCTCACCAGTAGAAACAATAGCAAGTGTTCAGGAATTTGTTAAAGGTTATTTGCAAGATTCATCAATATCATTTTATTTGTACACAACACCCCCAAAAGAAATTTTGAAACCATCATCTCGATTAATAGAAGTAAATTGTGTTCCCTGCGCTCTTTTACATTTTGGTTTGCCTAGTGGAGTTCAAGAAAATGTAAATTACTTGAAAGATGAAGTTATGCAAGAATTGGCTTCACCAGAAGCAGCTGCTGCTGCAGTGACACGCTCACGCAGTCTTCTTACTACCTCAACTGATAAGCGTTCCATGCCTTCAACAAGCGGGACACAGCAATTACTTCCTTCTGTAAGTGGAGAGGAAGCTCCAAAAGAAATTGACAATCAAGAGCCAACTAGTAGTAAAACTGATACCAAGCATGCAGGAAATCCAAATGGTAAAGTGCCAAAGTGGTTTAAAATGGGTCCAAAATAAAGAGCATAATCTGAAGACAGACTATAAATAATTGCAATTCTCTAACTTTTTGTGTGGCAGCAATAGTGTTTTTTTGCTTCATGTGAAGCATGTGTCATTTTTTAAACCATTAAAATTTCTCTTCACATTTTTGGTTTATTCTTGGAATCTAACACATATCTTTTATTGATTATTAGAAAATTATCTCAATAAGTGTCTTCAATTGCTTTGTTGTTGATGTTGCTTTCCTATAAAAATTGTTGACTGTTATTGTTCTCTTTCAAGAAAGACTTATTATTTTGTTTGTAGTTTGATTATTATAAAAAAAATATATATATTTGCCATGTATTCTGTAAAATTATGTAAGTATATCAAGTTTTTGAGGTTTCTCATTATTGTGATGAGTGATAATTCAATAAGAGTAGTTAAAAGTTGAAGGATTGTAGAAATGACATTTACCAACTCTATCTGTGTAAAAGATACATTCAACTTCAATCAATTTGTGAAAATAAAAATTAATGATTTATTTCCTTTATGAAGCATTCACCAATGTTAAAATATTCCTGCACCATCCCAGATTTTTTTACAATTATAAACTTTGCCCTGTAATCTGTCATGACTAAAAATGGTAATAGCAATTAGTGTAACGATGCTTAACATTTGAATGGTTCGATGGTTTTCTACAATAAGATAACTTGCTGTTCTCTTACAATTAAGCTCTCTTCTCTTACAAGCTGTTCTTACAAGCTCTCTCTCAGCTTCTCTTTCAAGCTGATATCTTACAATTTAATCTCTAGGACACGTTAGTTTTTCAATTTTTTTCTGCAATTCCCATTCCTTGATTGTTCATAAATTTTGTGTGTGTGTGTAATGATGAACTTTCCTGTGTTTGTCAGGAAATTATATTAATTAGCCTAATTTTTTCTGTTACAAGAATTCAGTTAATGTTTTAGTATTGTATTCACCTGGATGAAAATAGATTAAATAATTCTTCACAATGTTATGATGTAAAAGATATTAGTGTTAAATATCAAATGTTAAATTTTATTTATTTAAATATACAATTTCGATTGTAGAAATAAATGAATTCTACATTTAACCTTTTTTGGTATTGGAAATTGAAAATCACTAGTTTGTGGAAAATGGTGGAGAAGAAGAATGTACTATTTAATTATTCCTTCCTACTTCTGTAATTGAATAACCGATCAAAAAGACGCTTGCTAGCACAAAGGTGTTTCAAAACAGTATGAAGATTAATTCAATTTATTTTCATCCTGTCTTAATGTTTTGTATGCAGGCTCAATTTCATTTCACACTAATTAACAGTCAGCTGTTCTGGTAAACAGCAGTGGTGGCACACTCATGGGCCAAGTTTGAGGTGGGCCTGGACGATTTCCTTCAATACCACTAAACTGGACAATATACCAGACTGCATTTCCAATAATAAATAAGCCCTCTCAACTCCGCAGAGGGAGGGGTAGAGACGTTTCTCCCTCGTGAATTAAGTCTTCAAAAGATTTTACATTTACTGCCAAATACGTAAATGAAAGTGAGAAAGTTATAACAAAAATGTAAAATTTGTAGGAATGACCTAATTCTCATTTTTATGAGAGCCTTTATGAATCGGTTGACTCAGTTGCTTTGTGAGATTATATAATATTGGATATGTTTATAATGTTGATATTCATTCCAGTAGTACCTGTAGATGTGGGGAGTTAAGCATATGTAAAAAGTGAAAAAAAACTAGTAGGGCTACAGAATAGCACAGACCATATTAGTTTTCTATTTCCTTTGGTCTCGGCTATCTATTCGGACTTGCCACATGCTCTTGCCAGCTGCCATCTATCACTGCCCAAAGTACATTTTTTTTTGACATTTTCTTAATTTATCAATTTCGCAATAGTAGAACAAAAATATTATTTTAAGAATAGTAAACCTTGTCCTAAATGGCAATTTTCTTTAAAAAATTTGGAGCCATTTTTAAGAAAATGGCATTTAAGCGTTATTGTAAATTCGAAGTTTGAAGCTCTTTTTCACAGAATACTTTTGAGTTTTCAAAAAACTTCATTAGAAGTTACTTCATGCACTTAAACTAGCAAAGCTTTTAATTGTTTTTTGACACTAAATACATTAATTACTACAAGGAACTATAAGCATTACTATACCATTAACTAATCTTCATGAAAAATATTAATTTTTTCAAAGAAACTTATGCCAGCTTAAACTAGTGTATTGCTTGTAAGACTTCTAAACACATTTATTAGCCATGCAACTAGTTTTATTTAAAAGATTTTGATAAAATGAATCCAACCTTTACCTAGTCAATATAAATTGAAATGATTTCTGCGCATAATCTTTAATATGAACCACCTAAATGTGAGATGTGATTTCATAACATTGAATTACACAGTCATTTACATACATTCAGTTTCATGGTATGGATACAAGTTGTGAATATATGTATGTTCGATGCCTTGCAAAATGGACAAAAATAATGATTATCAAATAGGTTTTGAATAATTTCTAAAAGTCTTATTTGTAAACACCAGCTCTACTAAATATAACATCTTTATCTTATCACTGCCACCATCTCGTAGTTCACCAACAATGTAATTTTTAAATGTCCCATGCAACATTGTTGTGCAAATTTCAATAACTTTTTGCAGATAGCTTGAAAGAAATACATAAATACATCATACAAATTGAAAATTGTAAAATTTAACCAACTTGTTTTATAAGTTATTAAAAAATACTATTTTTGTTTGATGTATTAATCACGTCAAATCCTGTTTGTTTAATAATTGTCCTAAATATTTCGAGTAACATTAGGCAACTGATTTTGACACCCCTTTACTCCACTAATACGCATATTTGGAAAAAATTCAACATGACTATTTGAAGATCAATTTTTGATGAGAATATTTCATTAAGAAAAACAATTGTATTTTCACAATTGTTGTAGGAAGAGGCCGACATTTTTAGTTTACCGTATATGACGTACGTATATACGGAGTAATAATATACGTAGTATAAGGAAAGTTATGGAATGCTCCGGAAAATCGATTTCGAGATTTCAACGGAAATACGCGTTTTGGGTCCCCTGATACCGAAAAAGTGGGTCTTTTCAAAACGTCCGTCTGTCTGTCTGACCGTCTTTGAACTACACTAGCGCGTAAACCATACGTTACCACGTCAAATCGCACAAAAAAGGCCAAAATTTGACCTTCATATTTTTATTTATTTTCTAATTTTTCTATTTGTTATATGGATCAAATAGGTGAACACGTGTATTTTTATTTTTTTCTAACTTTATTATTTTCGGAAATGTGTAATGAAATTTGCTAAAAATGACGCGCATCACTAACTTAAAAATATCATACATTTGAATACATCAATTATAGAAATTCCGTTCAAATTCCATTCGAAACTTAAAAACTTGTTTAATTTTTAAGAGTTTGCAAAATATTTAATTATTTGAATTTTCAATTTTTTTTAAAAACTGAAATTTTGAAAATTGAATATTTTTGTAAACTCGATTAGCTAAATTTTTTTAAACATATTTATAAACGCACTAGAGTATTGATAATAAGTCCAGAAAAAATCAAAGTGGGATCTCAGTAACTTTGAAAGATATTAACATTTTACGAACCAGTGTGTAATAGATTGCTGGAATAGACACGTTTTATGCGTTACTGATCGGTTTCTTTGGATGAAGCAGTAATTTAAGTACTTATTGAGGTGGTGAAACTTCATGATTGATTTTATAAATAATAATATTTACGTGTATTAATATACATACAAATAATATTAATATATTTATAAATAATTAAATGTCGGATTCTTGATTCAGGTTTTTGACTGACGATTTTGAAATTTTCTGGTCCCTCACAACTCACTTTAAATACAAGTACTCGCGTACTATAGAATTCCTGAACTTTTGTCACAATGCACAGTTCTAATGCCTTACCGAATTTACCAGCCAACGTTTTAGACACTTTTATCATGCGTTCGGTCTCCGCAAAAAGTCGTTTAATTTTATTGTATGTCCAACTTTCAAAACTTGTCAAAATTTAAATTTTCAACGTCATGTCATCTGTTGAGTGAAAGTAATCGATAAGTTACTAAATAGTATCTTTGTCTGATTTTTCGATGGACGTCGAAGGATCTTCAATGTGAAAAAATTTATCTGTGTTGGCACTTTGTACTTTCTAAAATTTCTCATGGGGATGTCATTTTGTTCCAATTTTCTTTTCGTGGAGGGGGTTTCTACTATTGCAATTAAACCCATGTTTATCTTCTCTCTATTCATTTCGCAGACATTTGACTATCTGAGGAGCTTAAATTGTCACTTCCTTGATTTCCACTTTTTTCACTGGACGTTCCGCTACTTTCGTTAATGCCACGGGAGACACTGATCTCGACGCTATCTTCATTAAGAAAAGGCCGTTTTGGAAGCCGATTCCCTTTCTTCCGAAATGAATCACAAATTCGCCAATCTAATGACTCCTGTAAATTCACCAGCAAATCGTGGTTTACGCGTCTTGGAGATTTTTTTTTTTTTAAATCGTGATCAGAAAGTTTAAATGGATTGAAACATCTATCTCATACGCTGATCGCCACTCATGTTGCACAGTGTACACACAATTCACAGAACAAATACTAGCACTCTTGTCTTCATAAGTATTGCGTATTGCGACTAATGTTAATAAAATTTTACCATGTCCCTTGACAAGTGGTCGATTGTACTTCACGAGCAAGGTCAGGAGGGCACCCCGTCCTTAGGACGCAAAGGGACTCAGCAGTAAAATTCGTTTTGCTGTCTCCCATCCCTTCTGGGGAAAGAGAGAACAAATGATTTACTAATGTTTCTTGAAACCCAAATCAGGCAGAGGGCCATTCTTTTTATTGTTCGTCGGCATTAGTATCCAAAACTCATCGAACACAATTCGTTAGTGCAGGGGCAGGAACCACGTGCCCCAATACTATAATTACAATATTTTTTTTATCTATAGGTGTTGAGTGCCCACTTTTTTCTTGTTATGTTTTGTAGAAAATTGAACAAGAAATACGCCTATTTTTTTCAAATTTTAATCTGAGAGAGTTCATAAAGAAATCTTCTTTTTTTAAAAATAATTATAATTTTTTAATGAAATATTTATTTTTTGAGAAAGTAATTTACAGATGAATAAAATACACACATCAAAAAATTAAACGAAACAAACCAGTAATTTTTATGTTAAGTACATTCAGAGCGTCAATTAATCATATTTTGCAAAGTACGCGTAAATTTCAAAATTTTATATAGGCAAAATTACACAAATAAAAAATGTTCAGGTAAATAAAGAAACATGTGCCTCTTTTTTTGATGTCCAGAATTAATGCCATATATTCGTGTCATGTATTTTTCTAAAATAGTCGTGTCAATTCGAGTGCGATTTGACGTGGAATGGCTCGTATTTCAATTCGTTCTGTTCTTACCCTTAAGAACATAGGAGCCATTCCACGTCAAATCGCACAAGAGTTGACACGACATTTTTTAAAATGTACGATATTTTTTTTCTGAAGTCTGGACATCAAAAAAAGAGACACGTATTTTTTTATTTGCCTGAAAATTGATTATTTGTGTAGTTATGGCTATATTAAATTTTGGAATTTAAAGGTACTTCACAAAATAAGATCAATTATCTCTCCGAATGTACTAAATATAAAAATTTCTGGTGTGTGCCATTTAATACTTTGAAGTGTGTATTTTATTTCTCTATAAATAAATTTTTCAAAAAATATGTTTTTCATTTTAAAAAATGTATTTTTTTTCAAAAAAAGTAAAATTTCTATATAAACTCGATGAGATAAAAATTTGAAAAAAATATAGGCGTGTTCCTTGTTCAATTTTCTATAAAATACAAGAAAAAAAGTGGGCACTCCACACATACAGTTCTAAGAAAATCAATTGTAAGTATGAGGGCGCGCTCTGCCTAACATGCACTAACGAATTGTGTTCGGCCAGTCATTGATGCCGAGGAACTAAAAAAAGAATGACCGTCTGCCTGATAAGGGTTTCAAGAGTTATTAGTATTTCAGATGTTCACTCTGCCCCCAGAATGTATGACATTGTGTCATACATATTTTTGTGGGTAACATCGTGGGTGACTTGTGGGTCATTATGTTCTTATGGGTGAGAGCGAAACGAATTGAAATACGAGCCATTCCACGTCAAATCGCACTCGAATTGACACGACTATTTAAAAAAATAAATGACACGAATATATGGCATTCATTTTGGACATCAGAAAAAGATGTGTTTCTTTATTTACCTGAAAATTGTTTATTTGTGTAGTTAAATTTTGAAATTTACGCGTACTTCGCAAAATATGATTAACTGACGCTCTGAATGTACTTGACATAAAAATTACTGGTTTGTTTCGTTTAATTTTTTGATATGTGTATTTTATTCATCTGTAAATTACTTTCTCAAAAAATAAATATTTCATTAAAAAATTGTAATTATTTTTAAAAAACAAAAATTTCTTTACGAACTCTCTCAGATTAAAATTTGAAAAAATAGGCGTATTTCTTGTTTAATTTTCTACAAAATATTACAAGAAAAAATTAGGCACTCAACACGTATAGATAAAAAAATTGTAATTATAGTATTCGGGCGCATGGTTCCTGCCCCTGCACTAACGAATTGTGTTCGATCAGTCTTGGATATTAATGCCGACGAACAAGAAAAAGAATGGCCCTCTGCCTGATTTGGGTTCCAAGAAACATTAGTAAATTTATGTTCACTCTTTCCCCAGAAGGGATTGACAGCAAAACGAATGTTTTCCTCGTGTCAGCGAAACGAATTTTACTGCGAGTCCCTTTGGTTCCTAGGGACGGGGTGCCCTCCTGACCTTGCTCGTGAAGTACAATCGACCACTTGTCGAGGGACATGGTAAATTTTCTCAACATTAGTCACAATACGCAATACTTATAAAGACAAGAGTACTAGTATCTGTTCTATGAATCGTGTGTACACTGTGCAACATGAGTGGCGTTCAGCGTATAAGACAGATGTTTCAATCCATTTAAACTTTCTGATCACGATTTTAAAAAATAAAATCTCCAAGACGCGTAAACCACGATTTGCTGGTGAATTTACAGGAGTCATTAGATTGGCGAATTTGTAATTCATTTCCGAAGAAAGGGAATCGGCTTCCAAAACGGCCTTTTCTTAATGAAGATAGCGTCGAGATTACTGGCTCCTGTGGCATTAACGAAAGTAGCGGAAAGACCGGTGAAAAAAGTGGAAATCAAGGAAGTGACAATTTAAGCTCTTCAGATAGTTCGTAAAATGTCTGCGAAATGAATAAAGAGAAGATAAACATGAGTTTAATTGCAATAGTAGAAACCCCCTCCACGAAAAGAAAATTGGAACAAAATGACATCCCCATGAGAAATTTTAGAAAGTACAAAGTGCCAACACAGATAAATATTTTCACATTGAAGATCCTTCGACGTCCATCGAAAAATCAGACAAAGATACTATTTAGTAACTTATCGATTACTTTCACTCAACAGATGACATGACGTTGAAAATTTAAATTTTGACAAGTTTTGAAAGTTGGACATACAATAAAATTAAACGACTTTTTGCGGAGACCGAACGCATGATAAAAGTGTCTAAAACGTTGGCTGGTAAATTCGGTAAGGCATTAGAACTGTGCATTGTGACAAAAGTTCAGGAATTCTATAGTACGCGAGTACTTGTATTTAAAGTGAGTTGTGAGGGACCAGAAAATTTCAAAATGTCAGTCAAAATCTGAATCAAGAATCTGTCATTTAATTATTTATAAATTTATAAATTATTTATAAATGTATTAATATTATTTGTATGTATATTAATACACATAAATATTATTATTTATAAAATCAATCATGAAGTTTCACCACCTCAAGAAGTACTGAAATTACTGCTTCATCCAAAGAAACCGACGACCAGTAACGCAAAAAACGTGTCTATTCCAGCAATCTATTACACACTGGTTCGTAAAATATTAATATCTTTTAAAGTTACCGAGATCCCACTTTAATTTTTTCTGGACTTAATGTCAATACTCTAGTGCGTTTATAAATATTTTTTAAAAATTTTTAGCTCATCGAGTTTACAAAAATATTCAATTTTCAAAATTTCAGTTTTTTAAAAAAAATTGAAAATTCAAAAAATTAAATATTTTGCAAAATCTTAAAAATTAAACATGTTTTTAAGTTTCGAATGAAATTTGAATGGAATTTCTATAATTGGTGTATTCAAATGTATGATATTTTTAAGTTAGTGATGCGCGTCATTTTTAGCAAATTTCATTACACAATATTTCCGAAAATAATAAAGTTAGAAAAATAATAAAAATACACGTGTTCACTTATTTGATCCATATAACAAATAGAAAAAATTAGAAAATAATTAAAAATATGAAGGTCAAATTTTGGTCTTTTTTGTGCGATTTGACGTGGAATGGCTCATAGGTGACCCACAAGTCACCCACGATGTTACCCACAAAAATATGTATGACACAATGTCATACATTCTGGGGGCAGAGTGAACATCTGAAATACTAATAACTCTTGAAACCCTTATCAGGCAGACGGTCATTCTTTTTTTAGTTCCTCGGCATCAAAGACTGGCCGAACACAATTCGTTAGTGCATGTTAGGCAGAGCGCGCCCTCATACTTACAATTGATTTTCTTAGAACTGTATGTGTGGAGTGCCCACTTTTTTTCTTGTATTTTATAGAAAATTGAACAAGGAACACGCCTATATTTTTTTCAAATTTTTATCTCATCGAGTTTATATAGAAATTTTACTTTTTTTGAAAAAAATACATTTTTTAAAATGAAAAACATATTTTTTGAAAAATTTATTTATAGAGAAATAAAATACACACTTCAAAGTATTAAATGGCACACACCAGAAATTTTTATATTTAGTACATTCGGAGAGATAATTGACCTTATTTTGTGAAGTACCTTTAAATTCCAAAATTTAATATAGCCATAACTACACAAATAATCAATTTTCAGGCAAATAAAAAATACGTGTCTCTTTTTTTGATGTCCAGACTTCAGAAAAAAAATATCGTACATTTTAAAAAATGTCGTGTCAACTCTTGTGCGATTTGACGTGGAATGGCTCACGTGCGATTTCTTCCAAAATGGATTTTCCGCGGTCGACCTGCGTCCACTCGTGGCGCCTCGATTTTGAAAAACTTTCTTCAAAATTTGGGGGTACTTTACATGAAGCCCCGGACATTTTGAAAATTTTCTCAAAAGCGGCTCTAATTTTTTTCTTTAAATTTCTTGTAAGAATAGAGTAAAATACACTTATTGAGGTGGCGTAGGTCCCATTTTCACGGTTAACTCTGAATTTTCGAAAATTAGTTAGTTATAGTTATAGACATTGTCAAAGTTTGAAATTTTTTCGGCCTCTTCCCAGAACTGCAAAATTGAAGATAGAGATTTTTTCCTTTAAATAAAATTTCTTTCCAAAGTGAGTCCATTCATTAAAGTAATGAACATTTTTTTGAAAAATTTACTAGTTATTGCGCAATATTGCCCGCTATATTTGAAATTTTGAAAAATTATAAAAAACAGATTTGCCCTATGCGATGACATTGCCCCCATATTCCTCTATTCTTTTGTTTTTTCAAAAAATGCATAAATGTTTTTTTACTTGTCTCTTACGTCGTTAATATTTACATTAGCGGCGATTTGTTCACATTATTATATTAATGAGTACATGTGCTTTAAATAATGTCAAATTAAGTTTCTCGAAAATTGAATTGTTTTCTGTGAAAATAGCTCAAAATTGCGCATTTTCTGAAACGCTCAAACGCCATTTTCGCAAAAATTACTTCAAATTTTTTGTTCAAACTTTCCGAGCGGATAGTGCTAATTGCACTCTTTAATATGGCGTAAAGTTAATTTGGGTGTATTTTTTTGTTTTTTCAAAAATTTCATTTTTTTGAAAGTTCTCTCATACGGTTAAAATGCAAATTTCCAGCAATTTGTAAACACTATTCAATTTGTGAGTGTAACTGCTTCAAATGAAGTTTTTTGAAAACTCAAAAATTTTCTATAAAATAAACCTTCAATTTTCGCATTTACAGTGGTGCTAAACGCCATTTTCTTGAAAACGGCTCCAAATGTTTCAACGAAATTTGCCATTTAGGACACGGTTTAATTGTTTTTTATAATATTCTTAAAATCAAAAAAACAATAAAATGTCAAAAAATGTAGTTTGGGCGGCGATAGATGTCAGCTGACAAGAGTATTGGCAAGTCGGAATAGCTAGCGGAGAATAAACGAAACAAAAAACCAATACGGGAAAGTCTGTGCCATTCTGTAGCGTCACTAGTTTAATTTTTGCAAAATCAGGCATTTCAACGAACATGAAACCTGCACCATTCTCTTAAGCTTCCCTTATGCTATCTTTGGTCCCAATTTAATAAAAAAAATGAGAGGATTTTAAGAAAAAAGTGGTTTAAAGAAACAAATTGCCTGTTTTACACAAAATTTTGCCAAAAAAACTCGATTTTGAAAAATTGAAAATGGCCTTATTTGAAGATGTTTTTTATCAACACATTTCATTGAGAAAAAACGAGCTGCCAGCTATTGCCGCCCTAAGTACATTTTTTTCTATTTGTTAATTTTTCGCTTTCCTAACAGTAGAATGGAAATATTAATTTTAGAATATTAAAGTACAGTAAAACCTCTGCCTAAAAAGCAATTTTTAAGAAAGCCGTTTTTAAGAAAATGGCATTAAACCGCTATTGCATACTCGAAATTTCAATCTCATTTTCATAGAAATTTTCGAGTTTTCAAAAAACTTTATTAGAAAGCTTTTTTCAGAAATTCAACTCGGAAATACGAGTACAATAGTATTTACAAATTGCAGTAAATGTACATATTAACGGTATGAGAGATCTTTCAAAAAATTATATTTGTGTAATTTTTTCAAAAACAAAAAAATACCCCAAATTGAACTTAACGTCATATTAAAGAGCGCAATTAGCACCATCTGTTCGAAAATTTGAAGAAAAACGTTTGAGCCATTTACGAGAAAATCGTGTTTGAGCTCTTCTGAAAAGGTGGAATTTTGAGCTAGTTTTCGCAGAAAACGGTTGAGTTCTCCAGAAACATTTAAATAATTTAAAACACGTGTACTCATAAAAATAATAATGTGAAATGTTAAAATGCGGTAAATGATGGCACTTTCTAACTCTATATTAAAGTTTGTGGTAGAATCTTGCTTTCTGAATAGAAATAGTTTGCGTAGTTTTGAAGAAAAGAGCATTTCTTTGTGAAATGATTTTGGCGATTTCCCAAAAGGACTCCATTCTTCTGAAAGTCAGCGTCCCAGCACGGAATTTCATTGCGAATTCACTGGTTAAATCCGTTTTCCACGAGATTGTTAGTATTCCCGAAATTCGCGAAAAACGTAACCGTAGCTCTTCCGGCAAAATTTGAAAATTTCTGAAGGGAACTCGATTCTTCTAAAAGTCTGCGTCCTGGCAAGGAATTTCATGGTGAATTCACTGATAAAACGCGTTTTGCCGTGAAATTGTTAGTTTTCGATAAATTCGGAAATAACTTGACCGTAGGTCGGCCGGCCGATTTTGCCCCATTTTTGTGACAAGGGCTCATTTCTCGTTAAAATGCAGTAAATGATGGCATTTTCTAAATCTATTATAAAGTTTGAGGGAGAATCTTACTTTCTGAATAGAAATAGTTTGCCTAGTTTTGCAGAAAAGGCCATTTTCTTCCCATTCTTTCGTGCAACTGGAAAAAGCGAACATTCAACGATACTTATGATTTTCGCGATTTTCGAACTTAACCCGATTCTAAAACTATGCGACCTAGTTTGGAATTTCAAGGCGAATTCAGTGGTGAAGTCCATTTTCAAACCGATTGTTAGTTTTCGAGAAATTCGCGAAAAACGTGGTCAAATTTTGCGATATTCGAACTTAAACCGAATGTTCTGGAAATGTGCATCCTAGCACGGAATTTCATGGAGAATTCACTGGTGAAATCCGTTTTTCAATCCGTCTGATACTTTTCCAGAAATTCGCGAAAAACGTGACAGGAGGTTGGCCGATCAGATTTGGCCCAATTTTTGTGAAAATGCTATTCAGGGCTAATTTCTCGTTCAAATGCGGTAGAAATTGAAATTTTCTAACACTATATTAAATTTTGGAATTGGATTTAGCTTCCTGAATATAAATAGTTTACGTATTTTTGCAGAAAAGTGCATTTTCTGCCCATTCTTTTGTGCAACTCGTAATATCGAAAATTCAATACCTTCCGTATGATTTTCGCGATTTTTGGAAGGGAGCACGAAACCTCTGGAACTCTGCGCACTAGCACGGATTTTCATGGCGAATTCAATGGTGAAATCCGTTTTTCGATACGACAGTTAGTTTTCCAGAAATTCGCGAAAAACGGAAAAACATTTCTATTTTCGAAATGAACTTGAATCTTCTGAAAATCTGGGTCCTAGCACGAAATGCCATGGCGAATTCACTGGAGAATTTCGTTTTTTGGTCCGACTGATGGTTTTCCAGAAATTCGCGAAAAAACGTGACCGGAGGGCAACTTGATTTCCCAATTTTTGGGAAAATGCCTTTGATGGCTCATTTCTCGTTCAAATGTGGTAAAAGTGTGCATTTTTTAACTCCATATTAAATTTTAAAATTGGATTTAGCTTTCTCAATAGAAATAGTTTGCATATTTTTGCAGAAAAGTGCATTTTCTACCAATTCTTTTGTGCAACTCGAAAAATCGAAAATTCGATACCCCCTTATGATTTTCGCAATTTTCGAACTTAACCCGAATGTTCTGAAACTCTGTGACCTAGTTTGGAATTTCAGTACGAATTCACTGATGAAGTCGATTTTTCAATCTGATTGTTAGTTTTCGAGAAATTCGCGAAAAACTGCAAAGATTAGGCGATATCCAAAGTTATCTCGAATGTTCTAGAAATGTGCGTCTTAGCACGGAATTTCGTGGCAAATTCACTGATGAAATCCGTTTTTCGATCCGACTGTTAGCTTTCCAGAAATTCGCAAAAAGCAGCCAAATTTGACGATTTTTGAAGTTAACTCGAATGTTCTGGAAATGTGCGTCCTAGCACGGAATTTCATGGCGCATTCACTGGTAATAACCGTTCTTTGAACCGACTGTTAGTTTTCCAGATATTAACGAAAAACGGAAAAAAATTTCGAGTTCGGAAATGAACTCGAATCTTCTGAAAATCTGCGTCCTAGCACGAAATGCCATGGCGAATTCATTGTGGAAATCTGTCTTTCCATCTGACTGTTAGTTATCCAGGAATTCGCGAAAAACGTGACCGGAGGTTCGGCGATCAAATTTGGCCCAATTTTTGTGAAAATGCCTTTCAGGGATCATTTCTCGTTCAAACGCGGTAAATGTAGCCATTTTGTAACTCTATATCAAGTTTTGGAATTGGATTAAACTTTCTGAATAGTAATAGTTTGCGTATTTTCTCAGAAAAGTGCATTTTCTGCCATTCTTATGTGCAACTCGGAGAAGCGAAATTTCAACGATATGATTTCCCTTATGATTTTCGCGGTTTGCGAAGGGAACCCGAATCTTGTGGAAACCTGCGACCGAGCACGGAATTTGATGGTGAATTCACTGGTAAAATCCGCTTTTCAAACAGATTGTTAGTTTTCCATAAATTCGTGACAACGTGATCGGAAACCGGAGGCTTTTGTGACGATTGTTTCCTTATAAATTGCCAAAACTGTCGTCTTTCCGTAGCGTACGATTACTTATACAAAGGATTAGAAAGCTTAAAAAAATGATAATTTGTAACTAGATTCCAAAGGAAAAATATTACTAGGTGCTTCAACAATATATATATATATATATGTATATATATGTGTATATATATATGTATATATGTGTATATATATATATATATATATATATATATATATATATAAAAATGTATAATTGAAATTAAAATAAATGCACTGAACTGTTGCAGTCGTTTTCAAAGTATATTTTAAGTCCAGGTGTTTTAAAGGCGAGAAATGGATTTTATTTTTACTTTCCTATATACATACGTACACACGGAGTGACATACGTAGTATAGGGAAAGTTATATAATGCTGCGCGAAAAAATGGCCAGTTTTCGGCGGAAAAAAATTCATTGCCGGGGCGTGATAACGAAAAAGTGTATAAAACCAGTTGATAAATTAAGAAAAAATTCCCCTAACACGTGGTGTAGCCAGAAACCCTCTTTTGTGGTTCCTTGATATCGAAAAAACAATTGAAAAATACGTCCGTCTGTCTGTCCGTCCGTCTGTCTGCCTGTCCGTCCGTCTGCCTGTCCGTCTTTCCGCCCGTCTATCCGTCTGTGAACACTGCTAGCGCCTAAACCATACGTACGATTTCTTCCAAAATGGATATTCCTCGGTCGATCTGGTTCTAGTCGAAGTTTTGAGATTTTGAAAAAGATTCTTCAAAATTTGGGGGTACTTTAAATGAAGCCCCCGGGGATTTTCAACATTTTCTCAAAAACGGCTCCAAATTTTTTCTTTAAATTTCTTGTATGAATAGAGTAAAATACACTTATTAACATGGTATAGGTCCGATTTTCACGGATAACTCTGAATTTTCGAAACTTGTGAAAGTTTGAATTTTTTTCGGCGTCTTTCTGCAAATACAAAATTGAAGATAGAGATTTTTCCTTCAACTAAAATGTGTTCTTCAAAGTGAGTTCTTTGTTTAAGGTCATGTACATTGTTTTGAAAAATTTTAGTAGTTTTCGCGCAACATTGCGTGCAATATGAGCAATTTTAAAAAGTGACAAAAACAAGATTTTATCAAAAACGGCCCCAAATTTTTTCTTTAAACTTTTGGTAGGGATAGTGCTAAATGTACCCTATGAGATGACATGAACGCCATATTGCTGTATTCTTTTGTTTTTTCAAAAATTACAAACATTTTTTTTGACTCGTCTCTCACGTCGTTAATATTTATACTAGAGATTGTTCACATTATTATATTCATGAGTACGTGTGCTTTAAATAATGTCAAGTAAAGTTTATCGAAAACAAACGTTTTCTGTGAAAAGTAGCTCAAATTTTCGCATTTTCAGAAACGCTCAAACGTCATTTTCTCATAAATGGCTACACATTTTTTGTTCAAACTTGTCGAACGGATAGTGCTAATTGCACTCTTTAATATGAGGTAAAGTTTATTTTGAGGATTTTTTTTTGTTTTTTCAAAAATTACACATATGTAATTTATATTAAGGATCTCTCACATCTTTTATATTCACATTACCAGCAATTTGTAAACATTATTATAATTTTGAGAATAAGTGCTTCAAATAACTTCAAATAAAGTATTTTGAAAACACAAAAATTGTCTGTGAAAATGAGCTTCAAATTTCGCATTTTTAGTAGCGCCAAAACGCAATTTTCTGTTAAACGGCACATAATTTTTAAAAGAAAATTGCCATTTAGGTCTAGGTTTTTGTGTTTTTCAATATTCTAAAATTAATATTTCCGTTCTACCATTAGGAAACCGAAAAATTAAGAAGATGAAAAAAAATATGTACTATTGGCGGTGATAGATGACAGCTGGCAAGGAAGAGTATGTGGCAATTCCGAATAGCTAGCGAAGATCCAAGGAAATAGAAAACTAATACGGGAAAGTCTATGCCATTCTGTAGCACCACTAGTTTTTAACTGGAGCCCAGCAATCGAAAAAAATCTGAAAGAATTACACAACAATTTGTTTTAGGAGGAATGTTGGATATTTTTTTCGAGACTGTTCCAGGCTTTTAAGCCATCTTAATATTTATTTTTTAATTTTTTTTTCAAAAATATTTTTTTGTTTGAATTTGGACCTGAGAAAACACTGAAAAATATTTTTCTGATAGTACAAATTGTTTTCTTATTTATCATATTTTTTTAGTCAGATAAAATAGTGTTAAGTTGGCGAAAAACATTGAAATAAAAAAAACACGTTTTTGGCTGTTGATGGGTGTCGGTAGTGGAACGGGGGCTAAGAAACCTTTCAAAAATATTATTTTTATGTTAGAAGTATAGTGTAACCACTCATATGTCATTTGGTTGAGGGGAATTTTTTACCATTTTATCGGGGGGGGGGACCCTTTCGCACTTACAACAGCGCTTATTTTTTTTAAAAAGTCTCCAAATTTTTCAAAGAAAATTTCCATTTATGACGAGGTTTTATTGTTCTTTATTATTATTATTATTATTATTAAAATAATATTTCTGTTCTACTACTAGGAAACTGAAAAATTTAGAAAATGTCAAAAAAGTTTTCTCTGGCATGTAGATGGCAGCTGGCAAGAGTATATTGCAAGTGCGAATAGCTAGCCGAGGCCAAAGGAAATAGAAAACTAATACGAAAAACATTCTATAGCACCTCTAGTTAAAAACGCATTGGAATTTATATTTTTTTCTTTTCAGTAGACTTTTTTGTGCGTCTAAACAACAACTTTGAAAATGGTATTTTAGCATATGTGATATCGAAACATTTATGTGATGGAATTTCAGAGGTGTTATTTACAATTAACATTGTTGTTCAGAAAGGTGTTCATAATTACTTAAATAAATAAATATTATAGTCGATAGTAATCCAAACATTTATCTCGTTTGAATTTAAATTAGTCAAAATACAGATAACAGATTTCTTTGTTTCGCGAAACTGAGGAACTTGAGAAATAATTAGCATCTGAATTGCCCAAAACAGTTAAGCAAACTGTACCAACTTCAATTTAATTCTCTCAAAAATTCGATATCTTATTCTTCCTGAATGTTAGTGTTGTCATTCATTCGGTATCTCTGAGGAAAGCCAGTTTCGAAAAACGTTACGAATGTTGAGAGCTCGGAAATTTGATCCGCATGATGAAAATAATAATAGTGTCGCAAAAGTTCACTTTCCGCGTTATTTACTATATTCGATACATAGCTTTATGATTACTAACATTTTATGTTATTTTTGATGACATTTGACATTATTGAACATACTAATTACATCTGAAATATGATATCTAGAACACATGACTCAATCATAACATTTTAACAGCAATTTGAAACTGGCACACTTCCTTTAACGCTTACCCGCGCTCTGGATGGTCCTGAGCCCTGGTGTTGAAATTGGATACTAATTCAAGTCGTCAAGCTGTGGCTTCTCTTTTCGGTGATCGATGAAATCGTTACTTTTATTTTCATGTTGTGCAAGAGACGCTTTCACCTATCTTGTGAGAAAAACAATCATTCTTTATATTGGATTATTTTCCGTCGAAGATGTCAAACGCATCTCCGATTTTGAATGGTGAAAACACAGGTGGAGTTGGTGAATTTGGGACTGACGCTTCCGTCAACATGGTAGCCGCTATCCATGATCACATTTCTTGTGCCAAGCCAGTGCCAATGGACTCATTTAATTCTCAAGATTCGAAGGCTGGTATTATGACATATTCGTGCGATTTTGATCATATGTATGCGAGTTTAACTGATGGTGGAACTTTACAGAAAGATAGTGCTGAAGTGAAAAAGTTGAAAGAACTGTTATTACTCCACTTGGACCTAATTCAGCAGCAGTCAGAGCAATTGATGACCAAGGATAAACAGCTGGCGGCACTGCGACAGGAAAATGAAACGGTATTTGTTGAATCGCTAATGCAATATGTTGAAAAATAATAATTTAAGTGGCTTATAGTGAACAATACATTCTTGAATACTTGATGGTTCTCCTTTTCGCCACTAGGTAGCACCAGAGTCGAGGCTACATAGAGGAAGTAGTCAAATAAATTATTATGTTTTAATAAATTTCTTGTTTGGCCAATTTTAAGTGTGTTTTTTCAGAGAAGGAATAATTGAACGCATTTTTTTAAATTAATAAATACAATTTTGTTAAAAGACTGGAAGTAAGTTTTGGTATTAAGAGTAGAAATACAATTTTTGAGGTTATGTTTGTTTTCTATTTCTTTGATGTTTTCAAGAATATCAGCTTATAAGCGATTTTTATGTTTGTGACAACATGTTAAATGTATTGAGGTGTAATTTAATTTTAAATTTTTATTTTTTCCAGCTTAGACAAAGATTGGAGCGAATGGACAGGAGAGTTAATCTCCAGAAACATCGAGAAGGTGGAGATGTTATTGTTCCAACTTCTACACCTTGCACAAGTTCACCAATACCAGTGTCACCTTCATTCACTGCGGGACCTGTTCTGCTTAGCACACTTTCTCCTGTTATTGAAACGGAGTCCGATACTATCACCATACCTTTGGACAATCTTGATACTAATTCTCACAACCCTTTGGCAGTAGTGCCAAATGACAATGTGTCAGAGTGTCAAAGTGTGACTTCTAATTCATGGGAAGTTGGTAAGCGAAGGAGAAGAGATGCTGACAGTGTGAGTGTGAGTGCATCTAGTGTTGGTGCCAGTGGCCATGGTGTTGGAGTGAGCAGAAGAAAGCGATTGACATCATGGACCTCGTCAGTCAATAGTGATGTTGCTTCACATGATGGTAGGACATCTCTGGGCAAAGACGTTACTGAGAATAACAGAAGAACACCAAAGAGACTGAGAACTAAAGGTTAATATGGGTTCTAAGTGCAAATTTATTGACAATTTGTCAAAATCTATGTATCTACATAATACTGTTCAAAAATGTATGCCCAGTGGGTATTTACTTGTTTCACAGAATGCACATTTTTTATAACGGTACTTTACTGCTGGCTTTATTATAATGGACTCTATACTGCTGTTATTTTTTGTATTTCAGCATATGCCTTATATTTAATGTTTATTATTCTATTCACCAATAGAATAGTTGAAATGTAATAGAAGGAACACTGGCCATACATGAACAAAATCATCTTTCCATTTTGATTTTAATGTTTCTTGCCAACATGCAGAATTGCTTTTGTTTAATTGGCTGTGTTACTGGGTAAAAAAAATTAAATTTTCGAGATGATATAACAGGAGTATTATTTTAATAAGTATATGAACTAAAGAACAATTTGAATTCCATAATCTATTTAAGAAATGTCACCTCGATGAGGTGGTATGCTTACTTTTCAGTTAATTCTTTTTCATGTAATATTACATATGGTGACGTGTTTTCCGTATAAAATTTAAAGATGTTTAATTTCTTTCAAATTGGTATTCAAAATTAATTGTAAAAGTTTATATATATACATAAAAATAGGAACTAATGATAATTTGAATGCTGAAATCATAGAAAAGATATTCATAAAATACTCTAACAATATTTCATGTTATTAAAAGTTTAAGGATTCAATTGGCATTGTACATTCAAAGTGGGAAAATTTTAAGAGGATCACAAAGAAATGATAGTGAAGTGGAAGTACTGGAGTGATGTTATTGTTTAACAACTTAGTATTTATTTCTTTTTCTCCATTTCATTGTGGCCTGTTGTGATATCATTAGGTCTGTTTACGAACTATGTAATTGTTTTTTAAAATAGTTCAAGTCGATTTTTCAGTGTCCATTTATCTGATAAGTATTACATTTTTGGATTAATTTATGATTTACTTATTTTTGGTCAGAGAATTTCTAGAAGCTCAGCTAGTTGGGGTGCTGTCAATATCTTCCCCCCTTAGTTAAAATACTTACCTTGTCATATTATTTCTTAGATCACTTCTTGAATTAATACTGCAGTTTGTAACTGTGTGCTTGTGTGTGAAAGTTTTCTGTGCATACATTTGAACAAGGGGAAATTTAATGAACCCATGTTCGTCTGTACCAAACTCATTTGTGTTAAAGAATAGTATTTTATTGATCCTTCTTTGTCAGTGCTTTGCAGAATTGTGTGTATTTAACTTTCACTTCTTTGTCAAGGCTCTCCTGCCAAGAAAGACAATATGCTGACAACTGACTTGTTGTATTATACCCCTGTGGGTGATACAGATGTGTCATGGACATCCACCCCACAGATAACTGGGCTAGAGCCTGAAGTCAATGGCCATGTAGAGGTAATCCATTAACTTTGAACTTTAAAGAGTAGTGTGAACAAGGATTTTATTGTTTCTTCTCATTCCTGTAAATTTTCAATTCATTGATTAGATTATTTCAATTTTTCCTATAATAGGTTCCAAGTTGGAGACAGAAGATCTATACCAGTTGCTATACAATGGAGGGCACAGAGAACCTCGATGATGAAGTTTTCAATAAAAGACATCAGCGTCTCGAAATTGATGAGCGGCGAAGAAAAAGGTAAGTTAATCTTCTGTATTATAGAGATCTTGAAAATACATTTAAAGATGTGTGATCGTCTAAAATGTATGTTTGTTTCATTTACAGAACTTTGAGATTCTGGATTTTTGTAGTAAAAAATAAAAGTCCAGTTAATATATTAGGCAGTTTTGTGAAAGAAGTATTTTGTGGTGAAAAGTGAGGATTTGTGACATCTCTGACTTAACATTTCTCTGCACAGGTGGGATGTGCAGCGAATTCGGGAGCAGCGGCAAATTGAGAAACTGAAACAACGTGAGCTTGCTTCGACTCGCAAAACTTCTCGCCACCATGATGAGGAGCCACTTACATCTCTGTGGCCCCAAGTGGATGACGCAGAGTTCTTAGAGGTGTCAGATAGTGTGCCAGTTGCTGCCTTTGGCTTGCCCATCACGAAATTTTCTGCCAGGTAGAAAAAAATTATGATTGTCATTGAAGTTTTCTGAGACCTACTTTTTTGTACGAGACCATTGTTTCAGAATACATGTTAGCTGTTCATGCAATCTTGTATAAATGTATTTATACGTAATATAATACTATTGATTACACATGGCAGCCTGGGCAATACTGTATCATGAGCTAGTTAGTTGCTTCACTAAAGCATCTAAAGCATGGTACAGCTTTGTCTTGACAGCCAAGTGCAAACATGACTTCATCTGTGCAAGCATGTGTCACTTGAGTAATATTTCACAAAGATGTTTCTTCAAATGATTTGTATTTAAGCATAAATAATATACTTTAGGAAATATTCACTTTTAAATATTTTTTTATTTTTTCTAATGTTAAATGTTTATTTGCAGTGAATTTTCGTTACCGTGGCTGACATCAGCACGCTGCAAAACCACTCCTCATACATCAACTCGTAGGAGGTACGAGAATAGGAGGTAGGCAGCATTGGTTGAAGTGTCTCAGGAGACTGGGAATAAAGATTTTGATCTTGTGATCAGAAAAGGGGGATTTTAAATGTAATTTGAGTTTGAGAATATGCGGAAAAAACAAGGTGATGACTGATGCTGATGTGTGTGTGTGAAATACTCTCAAATAGTTGACTGTGATATAGAATATGAAATATTGTATTTGTACTGAATCCATTTCCAAATACACAAACCTTAATGTAACTGCATCCACTAGAAGTGGTAGCAGCCCACCTGCTGGAGCTTTTGGCAGCAAGGAAAGGACTACATATGTAAAGAAGGCATTTGATTTATTTAGACTTGCACTTGGTGTAAATCAGCTGTTATGGTGTCATCCAATCGGGAGCTTATACGTCACTATGGTGACATTCAACCTCTCAATTGGATGACACCCAAACAGCTGATTTATGTCAAGCACAGCTCTAAATAAATCCAAGTATAGTTAAGAGCCTGAAGTTACACATCTTTCCAAATCCCCCACCGAATACCGAGTATACTTGTGAGGATGATTCAACATTTTTGCCTATGAGAAGCTACGTTACCTTAAAGATTTCTTTTTCTGCTTTCTCATGCTTTTCTTCTTTTTTTTTCTTTAGGAAGAGTTCCTCATATCGTGTTGGCACTAATACATTACTGTGAACGTTATGTAAAATGAACTTTATCTTTTTATTGTTTTATATTTTGTTTTTCCTTGTAAATTTCCTAACTGCCAAATGCCCCTGGTATGAAAAATGTTTCAATCTAAAGTAGATTTACTTGGTTGTTTTGGGGTGATGAGTGGGAAAGTAGGCTATGCATCAATCTGGTTACTTTTTTTTTTTTCAATTAGGTTATATTGTGAGCCCAGTTTGTCTACAAAGCTTTTCAAAAAGTTGTTTATTTTATGAGAATTGGCACCAGCAAAACAATAGAAGATAATTGGGGAGAAGTTGGCTTGTCTGTGTTTGATTCCCCAATCATACACTGTATTTGTTGTAAATATTTGAAGTTATTAGATTTGTTTTCCAATGGTACAATAATTCAAAATAAATTTAGAATTTTACATTTTCTTTGTGGAAAATCATGGTTTGCGTGTGTCAATTCAAATTCTATTTCTTAATTTATCTTGAAAAACTTTTTCTTACTGAATACTTGTTTTCCATTCAGCTATGATAAACATGTATTTTTGAAGTTTTCTTTTATCTGTTCTCTTAGCTAACGTTCATTACTCTAATAATGTTTTGTCTGCACAAACTCATTGTCTTGATTTGTGTTGCCAATTTTGCAGAGTAACAGTTGCCTTCCAAACCATTGTACCAAACCATTGAAAAACCGTTGTACTTAGAATAAAATTTAATCAGCTAAAGTTATGCTCAATTTAGTTATCGAAGAGAAATCATTCAAAGCTTGGTGATAACTGTGCCGTATTTGATTGACTGTGCAGCTGGCATTAATTGAAGGCTCTATGTGAATACATACTTATAATCCTGTGGTGAACATATTTAATGTAAAGAAAAATTGTAGTATTCTGTACGTATGTGAATGTAAAATTGATATGTGGAAATGCAAGCAATGTGCTTTTGTTGATCAATTATTTTGACAAAATCGGTATCTCAGATCCATGTTAACATTTGTGGTAGGAAATGATTTCCTTCATTACACTTGCTTTCTAAATAAGAGGCAGTTGATGTAAAGAAAATTTGTTTTATTCAAGGAATTGGTATCACCTCAAGTAATGGTGGGTAAATATTACATCACGTTTTATTTGTAAATTTTATATTTCTTTAAAAGAACTCTCTCACAAAATGTGTTAGTGTAATTTATATATTTTTGGGGGTATTTTGTAGATTTTATTTACAGAAATTTATACAAAAATATAAATTGTCCCATATATTTTCAAGATTTTTTTTTGGTGTGTGTGTGTGCGTGTTTGTGTTTTTCAGATAACAAATATTTTTTTAATGTCTGTTTTGTTTTGGGTTCAAGTGTGCTGTATTTCAGTACCTTGAAGAGGGAGAGAAGTGCCAAGCAAATTCTTGAAACGAAACCAGTTTAAACATGGTTAAATTCCACTTAATGATGTTGTGGCCTACATTATTAAATGATTAATCAGTTTTGAAAAATGTATAAAGCATGCTAATATTGAAATGAGCTTTCTTTCAGTGTTTCAGAGACAGACTTTCAAATACGGTTCCTTCGAAATTTTTTTTTTATAAGAAATTGTTAATTCTTTTGTAAGTAGTTTAAGTAGTTTGTGAAACTAAGTGATATCAATTCCTCAGTAAAATACAGGAATAACTGTTTTTAAGTTTCCTTGCAAACGATTGTTAATTGGAATGTGCTTAAAAGTGTATGTGTACAGAAGTTATTTGCTTTTGCACAGGGTGGAGAAATTTAGTCTGGAGATAAATAGAATGTTACCTCCCATAAATTATTGGTTTGATGTGTTATTTCTGTATTGTGTTCCCTGTACCTGATGCGTAACATTCGTACACAGACATTCTGGTCAGTCTGTTGCCATTCATTTTTTTCGTCTGCATTAAAGGCTATGCATCTTTGTCATTTACAATTTCTTTCACCATCAAGAGGATTGTGATGCAAATACAATTTCTTGAGATTTTCAAACCTATGTGCAACATTTGAATGTAATGTTATCAGTTAATTACTGTTGGGAAATCATAAATAATAATGGGTAAAAGATCTTTTTGACAGTGGAGTTTACTTTAATCGAGAAAATTTAGCATAGAAAGCACTTGTTTAGAACATTGACAGTTGAAAATGAGCATCCTTTTAGGCAGAAATGTGTTCAACATTCTCTTGAGTGCAAAATCAAGTCTTGTACATTTGCAGAGGTGCTAATATTGATAATAATGTCTTATGAAATGAAGTTTGATTGTGACTAAATGGTAAGGAAAATTCAGTCCATTTTTCCTAAACTGCAAGGAATTGCAGAAAATTTTACTAGGTCAGGTACATTGTTGGCTTAATTCTATATGACAAAATACATATGTGTATATATTTAGCAGGGAAGAACTGGTGCTGAAAAATACACAAATCAAACATTTTATGAGTGTCACTATAGTAAGTTAACCAAGAAAGAAGAGAAAAGAAGATAAATTTTGTTGTGATTACTTTATTGTATTCTACACATAATGCAATACACTACGATGAAGGGGAAGGTAAGAGGTACATGAAAAATGTATAATTTCAATGTTATTTGCAGTTGGTGATAGAAGTATTTGTAAGTGTTTCTTGTTTCTTGCCAGAGATTTTCTTATCCATGTTTCTTTAAAAATAATTCGAGTCTTATTAAATCATATGAAAACAAGCGAGGTCAATCAAAATGCAATGCTTAAAAAATAGATAAAATATTGAAATTTAAAACAACTACAAATCATTAGTTTTGTGTAGGTTAACTTAGAAATACAAATATATTGTCAACTTGGCTGCTGTTATCCTTTGCCACGAGTCTTTTTTTGATCAACTCCAGTTGTGCTTGCCTCCCTTGAAAATTTATCTTGATGCCTTTTTGGAAAATATTCAATGCCTTATACTGTATGCATATCTCGGATGTAGAATACAATTATGAATTGTTATAAAAATCTTTAATAGAAATTTAAAAATTCCTAGTTACATAATTAGAGTAGAGATGTACATCTCGTCCAATTAAAATAAGTATCCGATTGACATTTTTGTGATATCAATGCAATTCCCTGCTTATCTGTGCAGAGATTACATGGATCTCCATACTAAGTTATGTGGCCCATATCCAAAACTTGTTGAAGTATTATCCAGCTTGCTTTGCTTTTAGATCAGGGTTTCCTGAATGGAAAAATTCATGGGGAAGACATGCGGAATAAAGTAATTAAAGAGAAGTAGATGGCTGAGGGTATCAGGGCATGTCATGAGTCTTGAAGATGCAGCACATGATGAGGGCCAATAAGACAGTAGGAACTGAGGCAAAACCATGTAATGATTATAAGCTTCTGTTAATCGAAGATTTTATGGTGAAGTGCACATAACCTGAGAACATCTTGTGTAAATGTGTCCTGCTTGATTTTAGTCATTACTGAATAATAAATCAGGATCCAGTGAGAAAAAGTGGTTCTGAGCTGCTAATAAGCTGGATCTTATTATTAACAAGGAATGAGAATTGGCAAATGATACACAAAACTCTCATTGACTCAAACTCCCTACACAAAAATCGGGACCCAACAAGGAAATAGTAATGTGGATATGTGCAACAATCAGATTACTCAAATAGATTATTTTTTTCTCTTGAAATTTTGTGTAAATGAGGATTTACTGTATTTTAATGCCTTTAATCTATGATCCTGTGTGCTACAGTCGTGTGCTTGATTGGTAGAATCCTTTTTGAAAGTTTGTAGTCCTTATAAGGGTGACAACCTCCTCTTCTCCACTCTTTCCCTTTTTCACTTTTTTCCTTGAGATTTTATCATAGAGAGGGTTACAAAATCAAATGTTTATAAAAAGTGAGAAAAATAAACATCAGAAATTGAAATGCAGCTGGAGCTGACTTATTGGTGTGTCTACTAACGGTTTTATGTACCAGAACAAAAACTAATACTTAACTCAATTATTTAATTAGACTTACTTTCAATAAAGTAATGAAAATTTGCTATATTTGCATTGGTATTCAGCATTCAGCTGAATGTATAAATCCTTCCATTGTGAAATCGTGTGTGTTAAGAATAATTTTTTGAACGTAGAGATAATAACAGATAACCTTGAGGCCAAAAATTCTATTAACAGTCCAGAGAGGTGGTCACCCCAACTTAAAGCACTCGGCTTCAGAACTACCAATTAAGTGTTGTAGTTTTTTGTTTTATGCAGGTGTCAATCTACTTATTTGTATGTAGTTTGAGCAATCATCAGAGTCAGTATTTTTATCTTCCTACTCTTATATATAAGAATAAGCCACATCTGTTGAAATATTTTGAAGCACATAGAAAATTTTCATTTATAAGTTGGAAAGGAAGACTCCAGTGTTTTACTTGTATTTATTTATCATAAAATTATTTTTGGGTTTAAAGCTCATATTAAATTGCTGTAATTATTTTATATTATCTTGGGTTTAATTTGAGATAAAATTAAATTTTAAAGCTTCAGTGTATGGTTATGGTCCCATGAGTTTGGATTTCTTTGTGATAATTATGAGAGAATTTTCAAAACTATGAAATGAGATAGATGAAGGCTCAATCCTCCCCCCCCCCCCTGATGTTTACAAAGCAATTTAAAATCAAGGTGATTATGTGATTTATGTCAAATGTAAAATTTAATATTAATCTCATTACTCTTATTTTGCTACTTCACAGACTTGCTCAATTCAAGTACTTTTTGTTTCTCTATTTTTTCTGATACTTTTTTTCTGCTAGGTTGTTAAATGTGCTACCCCATTTTTTCTTTACTTAAATATTTTAAAACCATTTTGAAATTATTTTGTATTACATTTATTGACTGAATAACTGTTTTCTTTGTTTTTTGAAACCATGGTTCTTAACATTACAAACTGTGTTACCTAACACATTTTGTTTTTTTTTTTGTTGTTTTTTTTAATTTATTTTCTGATTTAGCAAATTTTATGTCCAAAAATATTATCTTCACTCTTACTTTCCTGACTACATTGACATCAAGTAAACAAGAAAGAATTCCTTGAGACTGAAACATTTCCCCCTTTCCATTTCATGTTAAAGGCGTGACCTAACATTCCCAAAGAAACAGCAATGGTAATAAAGGTGTCTCTGTTGTGGTCTTAAAAGAGGTTTTAAAATTTCTCTAAGCTGACTATTCTGTTTGTCTTATTATATGAGGCATATCCAGAAAGTGAGTTTCCCTGGGTCATCAATAAAAAGAAAACACAATTTTGTAAAAACATTATTTTAGCAGGAACATAACATGTTGCATTCATTTTCCCACATAATCACCACAGAATTGAATTGTCGTTATCACCATATGGTACAGTGCCAATGTTCGACGGCTACCTACTAATGTGTGTCACTGTGGTATGTTTAAGAGGTGACTGGATGTGAATGTCATGATGTGTAAGAAAAGAAGGAAATTGCTGGGTAGTGAAATCTCGATTATTGGGTGTTCAAACACCTCCCAGTGGAAGTGCTGCAAAAGATCTGCTGTGAGCCAAGCGATGTGTGCCTGGCCATTTGACCATCCACCCTGTAGTCCAGATCATGGCCCCAGCAATTCCCATCTTTTCTTACACCTCAAGAAATTCATGTTCAGTCAGCATTACAAGACTGTTTTAACAGCATTGGGGACCCTTGGGCCTAGGTTAATTTGGGGTCCCCATATTCTTACTTTCACCGATTCCCCCCCCCCCCATCTTGATGCTGAAGTATGAAGAAAATCCTGTCAATTTACATTTTTTTTTGTATTTTTATTTATCTTTGAAAGTATTTCTTAGAGTTTCAATTTAGCATTATTCAATGTTGAAAACTTCATGCACATGAATGAATTTAAATTATTCAAAATAATTAAATACTCAAATTTAATCTAAATCATTAAAGACAAGTTTTGTAAAAATATGAAACTTCTCATTACTGACTGACATTCTTGCATCAACCAGCAACGTTTCCAGATTATAAATATTATCCAGTGTTGCATGACATCACTCCATTAAGCCAATTTCTTGTGTATAATTTAATCATACATCACTTTTTGTATTTTTTTTTTAAATTGCTTTTTGAGCCTGTGCGTTAACACAGCAGTGCAGCATTGCACATATCACAGTGTCACAGAGTTTGGAATAGCTATCAAAAACTGGTACCTATACCTGATGGCACACTTTACAATATAGATAAAAATATTGATACCATGACATGGCAAATCTCTCGTTTCTGGTAGTGATTATATGGAAAAATGGTGCAATATGTATTAGATCTGTTAAAATAAATTTTTATAACAAAATTGTGATTTCTTTTTATTGCTGACTTAGGGAAACTTACATTCTGGATGTGTCTCATACTTTGGAATAGAGTATAAATTTTTCTGATGAAGTTAGAATATGTAAAGGAAATTTTTACTATTAAATTATATTCAATGATTCATTTGCCCAATCTGGTCTGTAAAATGGCTCCATATAGCAATAAATTGAAATCTGATAAAGAAAAATTTTAGTGATTAACCTTTTATTATTCCAGGAGTTATTATTTGTTAATACTAGAGGCATTCAGAGAAATAAGATCAAAAGTGATTTGAAATCGTCCTGCTTAAATCTTTATGTACTTTTTGACGGTTCCAATAAATCTTTTTTGAAACATAATATGAAATGTAATTATGAGGAGTGGTGTGCTAAATCTTGCAATCGTTGTTAGTGATGAAAGGCGTTTCAAGCGAAAATTTGGAATACAATACCTTTCTAAACATTTATAAAGTGCTCTTTATTTCTTTTAACTAAAAAGAAAAATTAAAAAAAACAAATATACAAATTTAAAAATTATTTGCAGATAGTATTATCTTCACCTCTTGTCCCCTTCTAGTCATATTGAATAATAGCAATAGAATATATTTAGTAATATCTCATACATTCCTCTTAACAAATAAGTTCCTGGATAGATAATGATTTTTTTTAAGTAACATTTTTCAATGTATGTTTACTTGCTACTGTAAATAATCTTCCTGGGTTCTTTTGCTCTTTGATGTCTTCTTTCCAGCTCACAAGCTCTTCCCTATTTTTTATCTTTGAACTTGTTCTATTTTCGTAATTCTGTAATCAAAGAAGTCCATCATTAATGTTCTTCAGAGAATTTGAAACAATTTTCAGTTGTCATACCTTTTTTTCCTACTTCCCCTCATTACATTCCAACATTTACTTCACGCATTTTTGTTTGATATTCTTGAGTTATTTTGGAATGATATGTTTTTTTTATTTTAATGTTAAATGTTGTTTTTTTTATTAAAAGTAAACTTTTAATCAGAGTGTATAATAGTAATCATTTTTATTTCCCTTAAATTCATTGAAAATAATTTTAAAAAATGACAGAAAAGCAAATTCAGTGTATATTCTAATATTATTTTTAATATTTTATAATACGTTTTTACTTTCCCGTATATGAACGTGTATACGAAGTAATATACATAGTATAGGGAAAGTTATGTAATGCTGCAGAAAATCAATTTCGAGATTTCAATGGAAATATACGTTGTGGTGTCCTCTGATACCGAAAAAGTGGGTCTTTTCAAAACATCTGACCGTCTGAGAACAACACTAGCACGTAAACTATACGTGCAATTTCTTCGAAAATGGATATTCCCCAGTCGATCTGCGTCCACTTGTGGCGCCTCGATTTTGAAAAACTCTCTTCAAAATTTGAGGGTACTTTACATGAAGACCCCTGGACATTTTCAAAACTTTCTCAAAAACCGCTCTAAATTTTTTCTTTAAATTCCTTGTAAGAATAGAGTAAAATACAGTTATTAAGGTGGCATAGGTCCCATTTTCATGGTTAACTGAATTTCCGAAAATTGCCAAAGTTTGAAATTTTTTCAGTGTCTTCCGAGAACTACAAAATTGATTTGAATTGAAAATTGATTTTCATATAAAATTTGCTGTCCAATGTGAGTTCTTTCATTATGGTCATGTACATTTTTTTGAAAATTTTAGTAGTTTTTGCGCAATATTGCACGCAATATTTGAAATTTTAAAAAAATAACAAAAAGCAGACTTTCTCAAAAACGGCTCCAAATTTTTTCTTTAAACTTTTTGTAGGGATAGTACTAAATTTGCTCTATGAGATGACATTAACGCTGTATTCCTCTATTGTTTTGTTTTTTCAAAAATTGCAAAAAAGTTTTTTTACTTGTCTCTCATGTCGCTAATATTTACATTAGTGGCGATTTGTTCACATTATTATATTAATTAGTACATGTGCTTTAAATAATGTCAAATAAAGTTTCTTGAAAATTGAATAGGTTTCTATGAAAACTAGCTCAAAATTGTGCATTTTCAGATACACTCAACACCATTTTCTAAAAAATGGTTTCAAATTTTTTATTCAAACTTGTCGAATGGATAGTGCTTAATGCACTCTTTAATATGGCCTAAAGTTAATTTGGGTTGGTTTTCTTTTTTTAATTTCAAAAATGTAATTTTTTTTAAAGTTCTCTCATACGGTTTAAATGCACATTTCCACATTTCCAGCAATTTGTAAACACTATTCAATTTGTGAGTGTAAGTGCTTCAAATGACTTCAAATGAAGTTTTTCGAAAACTCAAAAATTTTCTGTAAAAAAGAGCTTCAAATTTTGCATTTACAGTAGCACTAAACGCCATTTTCTTGCAAACGGTTCCAAAGTTTTCAACAAAATTGCCATTTAGGGCAAGGTTTAAGTGCTTTTTTAATATTCTTAAAATAATAGTTTTGTTCTACTATTGGGAAACCAAAAACCTAATAAAATGTCCAAACAATGTAGTTTGGGCGGCGATAGATGGCAGCTGTCAAGAGTACTGGCAAGTCCGAATAGCTAGCCGAGACCAAATGAAACGGAAAACTAATATGGAAAAGTCTCTGCAATTCTGTAGCACCACTAGTTATATTTTGATTTTAGTTACATTTTTTAATTAATCATAATTATGTGGAATGAAAATGTTCATTATTTCATGGAATTCCTAATCGTCTTGGCCTACATTTTCTCACCATTTACAAACAAAATATTACTTGGATTTAGGCATCACAAGTCAAAAGTTATACTTAGTATGCATGCCTGACTGGTACACAACAGGCCTAATCATGTTGTCCTATCCTTCTCCTCCTTCCTTTTTTTTTGTTTTTTTTCAACTGCTGTCTTTAATACATTTATCTGAGTTTGTAACTCATTTTTAGCCTTCAGTGTGAGTTGATTCCAATCTCAGGGTATCCTTAGCTCTATTTTACGTTTTTTAATCAAATGGGAGTGCTGGTTTTCTATTGTCTTTATTGCACCATTTAATCTTAATTTGTTGAATTTTGTTTTCTACATCTTGTTCTGTACTGTATTTCCAAAACAGTTAAATTACTTTATTTGTTCAGTTACATTTCCATTTTTTAAATTGAGCCTCATTTTTAAGTTATTTATTCCCAAAAGCCATCCTTTTTATTGTGTCATATAGTTGCAAGTTGTCTTTTGCTATTTTATGTAGTTCATAGGCTGCTTTCTGTAAGTTCTTTATTTTTAATGTAATTGCTCATACATATGCACATAGTTATATTTGGATTGTTTTTTCTTTTTAATTGAACGTGTTGCATATTTTTTTGTTCTCTATTTGATGAACATAATATTAGTATACACGATTAAAAGTACTGATCAATGGCCTGAACCTTATCTTAGACCGTTTCTGAGTGGGAAGAACTTTGTTGTCTTTTGACTCCCAAGTCTTAAACATTTTTTTATTTGTATACAAGCTTTTAAACCAGGGGTTCCCAACCTTCTTCTTTCATTGGCCCCTTTTAAAAGAATGATTTCCTCTACCAACCCCCTATGTTATTCTACAGCATTAGTCACATATAGTCATTACACAAAGAATTGTTAATGTATCAAAGATAACAATTATTTTGTACATCAATAATTCAATCAATATTAAGATTTTTAGTAATTGATATTTCTTCTGCTTCTCAGTAACTGTTTCTAATCTTCATTGTGCATTGTTGCATTTTTAACTGGGAATGGATTTGTGAATCTGGAAATCGTCTCTGGGAAAGGACACCATATGGTAACCTTACTGCAATTATTGATTTGTTATTGAATACACTTACTTCTAATTTTGAAGCTGCTGAGAGGAATGTAATTCCCATGTTGTTGAAATCTGTTTTCTTCTTTAGATAGAATTATTACCATACTTTCTTCCCAGCCTTAAGGACATATTCACGTTTTATTTAGAGTTCTATTTATGTCTTATGAAGCTTCTCTGTATTTCATTGACTTGTGTATGTTTCTGTAGAATTTCTATTTTTAATTTGTGTTATTGCTCCATGTGAGTCCTCTTATTAAAAAGGGTATCTTCTGTAATTGGCCTGTCACTTATGATTTAATGTTTCTGCATTTCCTGGCTGTTGTCCCTTATTTCTGTATCATTCCATAGCTCTTTTATTCCTCCTCTGTTTTTTCTTAATGTATTCTGTAATGATTGTCATCTTTGAGAAAGTGGCTAATAAATGGAGTTTGTTAATGAATAAAGCACTTTGACATTACCATTCATAAAAGTGGTGTTGTATGTTATGCCAATATTTCAGAACACTGCTGCATAAATAGAAATTATTGTTGTTAATCTCACCTTCAACAGATGTCATTTCATTCATTTGAACCATTTATCGAAGTCGAATCTGAAGTCAAACCATTTATCTAAAACTTTATATGTGCATTTCGTTTTAGTTACTTGTTAGACAAGGAATTTATTTTGTAGATGACAGTTTATAAGAAAACTAAAAATATTTGAAATTATGTATTTACTACAAAAATATTGATGCATTTAAATAAAGACCCTTATTTCATTTAAGAAACATGAAAACAAGAATACTTCAGGTGTAACATATTTTTAACGATTATTGATTGATACTCCTTGTCTGACTTTTTGAGGCCTCTGTAGTTGAGAAGCATTTCTTTAAAATATCTTGTATCTTGGTTTCACTGTCCATATCTCATATCTTGGTTTCATGTATTTATACTCAGGGTCATGGGAATTTTAAATCAGATTTCATCTTTTTCACTGCTAAAGCACTGATCATTTCATATCTGAGATTACAGAATCCCAAATTAATTTGTGGTAATAAAATATATTGATGAAGGAGGAAATTTCAGTATTTTATTTGAGTGTGCAATTAAATTTTGAACAATGCAAAGGGTTTCAGTATATTCCTCAATTTCATTATCTCATTCTTGCTACAAACTAAGTTGATTATTAGATTTAATGACAAAGTGGCAACTTCCTGGAAAACCAGGGAAAATTACAGAATCTAATTGCTCTGGAAAAATCTGGGGAACTATAGAAGAAATTATAGATTTCAGGGAAAAATTAGCTAGGGTTATAAAACTTAAACACCATTCCTTAAAATTACAGCTTAATTTTTTCTCAATTTTTATTTGGTGAAGAAATATTGTTCAATTTTTCATGTTGAAATCTGAGAGCTGAGCAGTTAGTATCAGGGTAGCTTTCATATTTTCTTTTAGTAGTGTCAGATTACAAATTTTATCAGGAAAAAGTAAATAAATCCCCTGGAAAACCAAGAAAAGTCAGGGAAATATGTTCCAGGAAATGAGTGGCCACCTTGAATGAGCTGTTTTTGTATAATTATTATACAGTTGTTTAGAAATTTATAATACTATTTGCCAGGAAATTATTTAAAAGATTTTTTAAATATGAATTATGTGCATGATGTTTCTGTATGGAACTCTTGCATTTGTACCTTGCCTCCACCTCAATATATCATGTATAGGCCTACTTCTCTGAGAGTCATTTTGTGTTATCTGAAAATCTTCAGATTTATTGAGTTTCTGTTTGATAAATTTATGGTATTTATAGTGTAGTATTACTTCAACACACTTGTACTATTTCTAAACTTACTTTGGAACTTACTTGTTTTCACTTGAAATGTCGTGAGAAAATGTCTCTACTGAGATCTTTTGTGGAAGAAAACTGAGGTATAGAGTTGAGAGGATATGTGCTAAGTCTAGTAATTGTAAAATAATTTGAATAATTAAGGAGATATGTATTTTTGAGACTGATGTCTAGATATTTAATAATTTAATGTCTTCAATACTTTTCCATCACATGGGGATGATGATCTAAAAGAAATTATTTCTCAAAAAGTTTGTGATTATTAAATATCTGAAATACACCAATATATGGTGTAGGTATAAAGACACCAGTATCATTAATTATATCAAAGGAATCATCTTCTTTAACATCTTAATAATTTGCATACTTTGAAAACATGAAATCAGTTCATTATAATAGTTACTGTTTTTCATATTTTTTACAAGTTTGTTCATAGAACATTTCCTTGTACAACATTTCAGTTCTGTATTTGTATGTTGAATTTGATTCATTTTGTTGATTATTGTATACATTTTTAAGAGTAATTCATTTTTATACCGAATGTTTATTTTATTTCACACGTTGTGTTTCACGTTTTGTGAACGACAATAATGTAGATTTAGGAACTGTAATGTAGCTGATAGACCTCTTTTTTCTGCGAGAGGATTGCCCTTCTATTCATAAAATTAATTTAAACTGAATATTTTTCTTCCTTTATAAACAAAAAATATTTTAAATATAAAAGTAAGAGTTATGTGGGACAATAAAATATATAGACCCCTAAAATTTGATTATAAGATAAAATATAGTTAGATATTCATTTTTGTGGCAGTATCATTTAAATAAATATAACTAAAGAATTAAGAATTTATTTTTTCATACTAAATATAGAGTTAAATGAGAAGAATTTTGTATTTAAAACCTTTCACTTTTGAGTTCAGTACTTTCTTATTTACCAAAAACATTTTCAGTAGTCTTCCAAATTGGTTATTAAAACAGTTACATTCATTCACCTTCATAAATATAATGTGTTGATGCCAAAACATTATTTTATGTAGTAATTAAGGGAACAGGGAAAATGTATTTGTTTTGATAAATGAGATTATAGTATTATCTAAAAGCTGCATTTGTAAGGTGGAGTTGAAGTAGTGATTTACCAATGTAAATTCCAATACTATTTATTTGAGGGTAGCTAGTGACCTGCTCAATTAATTGCTTTTTTATAAGAATTGATATACCTCCTAATTTTGGTGTATTATTTTGCCAAGTTTTGCATGTGTTATTGTATTAGAATGAAATTTGGAATTATAAAACAAAGTATTTATGGAAAAATTATGAAAACATTGAATATTAAGACATGATTATGTCTGCATTTCAAAAAATCCAAAGCTTTTGGCAAAGAAATATTTTTATAACAATGAGGTTTTTGAACTCATTTGGTGACAAAAGAAAATTATTTTTAACCTGTGTAGTTGAAGCAAATGGTTTTGTAGGCTTACTGGGCATTCTTCAATATGTGTTTTTTGTGCTTAATTCATAAGTGAAATCTTGTTTAAATGCTCTGGACTGTAAAAGCAAATGTGTAAGTGTGTTTTTCATCTATTTCAGAATGTCACAAAGCTTCAAAGTAACAATTTTAGTACAACAAATACTGCTAATAAGTATTTCTTTCACCAACCATGTAAAGATTTATTTACTGTTTCCTTGGATATAACCTTTACTAAAACAATGGCTGTAGTAAATGGAACTGTATGATTGACTCACAAATGTTTTCTACTGATGTTTCTTGATCTCTGAAATGTATATTGAAACTTTTTGTATTTAATTACCAAAGTTTATAATTCAATAGCTTGTTTTTATGACATCTGAAGAGTAGGTGTTTACTAGAGAATGATTTAAACATTTGTGTTTGAAAAGAAGTTGTCTCTCTTCTTTATGCTGAGTATTTTAGTAGTTAAAATGGATATCCCCATAGAATCATTGGAAAAATGAAATTGAACATTTTGAAATGCTCTCTTGACTTAGGGAGAGAATTCTACAGCTGACAGTAAAAACAATTTTTATCTATCAAAGAGAAGCGCTGTAGTCTGACTTAAAAATGCAGACTGCATAATTATTTAATTTGTCACTACAAAGTCTATATAATGTTGCTAATTTTAGATTAATAGTTATGAAAACATTTTTTCATTTAAATGGAGAATTAGTTTTTGCTACCAGCTGCAGAATTTGATGATAGATTTTGTAGACATTTAAAGTCTGCTTATATTTAAAGAAGATCACAAATCAACAGCCTGGTAATATTTCACTAATATTGAAGCACTTTTAACTTTGAAATACTCCCTCTTATCATTGACTCTCTGAAGTTTGGTGAGCTATTGTTATGGAGAATGAATGCAGTGAGGGGTTATAAATCACAATCAGGAGAGAGTTCATTTTTGTTTTTGTTTTTCTTTTCTCTTTCCTAGTTTCTGTAAATATTCCTTTTGTAAGTGGCTGAGTTTTTCAAATGGAGAAATTTAATAACTAGTGCTAATGGTGATATCAATTCTTTCTGAGTGATTTCTAGTACTATTTTTTGCTTAAATTGTTTGGGTGTTAAGGATTTTGCGAACTGTGTATTTTACTAAAGTCCCTTTTTGAATTAATCTAAGAAACATCACTATTGCCATAAGCTGCCTGCTATCAATTTGGTGCTACAAAAGCAGATTTTTGCCTGAAAAGAATCATTTTATATTGTAATGCTCTTTCAGGTCCAATGTCCAAAGCACTTGGTAGTTGTTTGAGTCGTATCTGAAAATAATTTAAAAGAATTTATGTACTGTATTGAAACAAATTAGAAGGCCTCTGATTGATAATTATTATTTTGTCAATACAATTGTGAAAATTTTTCAACCTGAATAAGTATAATAATCAATGATTTGAAAAACTCATGTGTCATTTCACTCCAATAAAAATACACCAAAGAAAAAGAACGTTAACCAATTTAGTCTTAAAATTGTGACTCGATACCAATGTTGATAATAAAAAAATGTAGAAATACAGGAGACTTACGTAGTTAACTGTGCTCCCAAACAAAATAGATGTATAAAGTTTTAAAAGACCAGAAGACTACTTGTGTGAATGTTTGTGGGCAATGCTTTATGTTGCAGAAAACTGTTGTAGATGTGCTGCCTCTTGGATTGAAACACTCGAGATTGTATAAACACTTGAAATAGTATATATTTGTTTAGTTCAATCCAAATAAGCACTTTATGAGTCTGTAAATAAAATATTTGGTTTTGTGCATTGTATTTTCTTCTACTCCCTTCCATGTTTTCAAAGTTTTCTACTCCATGGTTTAAGTCCTCTTACCTTAGCATTACGATCTTTGAATGATTCATTGTCTCACAGACATGCTAGATTGTGCATAATGTATTTAATTTTTATTGTAAGGTCAATTCAGATATATACATATTAAGGTATATAAATATTACAACTTTGATTACGACACATTGCTTTAAAGCAGAATATACAACACAACTAATAGTACTAGAAAATGTAATAGACTTTCTTGTGTATTAGCTTTTTGTCCTCTGGAATTAGGGCTAACTTTATGATTTCATCCCACCACCTTCCCAGCTATCTATCAGTTCCTCAAAGACCTACCGGAGCCTTTCAAGGTCCCTATTGCTCTTTTGGGAATATTCCCAGTGAAGAGCATCTTTGTGGTCACCAAATGTCATATCGGTCTATCTTGACACTACATTTATCCCGGTCATTGCTTGCTTGTGTCATTGTTCTGGTGTAGGGATCCAGTTCCTCAAATACAAGCACAGTTTTCTCATGCCAAGAGATTATTCTCTTATATTCTCTCCCTTGAGAGAGATTTCAATAAAATCGGCATAATAAAAAAGTACATTACAAAGATTTTCTCCTATCTTACAACAATAATAATAGTAATAATAAGTATCTATCTAATAGTAAACTTCTCGTATCTAATAATGATAAAAATAATAATAATTTAATTGTAAGAAAAACACAGCACAAGCCATGTATGACAAGTCGATAGTAATAGCTTGATATGAATTTGGTATTAAATACAATGCAGAAAATGTTAGTCATTTGCAAAAGAAAAGAATATAATTCAATACAATCCAATTTAATTTTATAAGTGGCAGTGCAAGGAGTCTCAAATAAAACTAGTGGTGCTACAGAATGGCACAGACTTTCCAGTATTAGTTTTCTATTTCCTTGTGTCTGCGCTAGCTATTCGGAATTGCCACGTACTCTTGCCAGTTGCCATCTAACACTGCACAAGCTACATTTTTTTGACATTTTCTTAACTTTTCGGTTTCCTAATGGTAGAACGGAAATATTAATTTTAGAATTTTAAAGAACATAAAAACCTAGTCCTAAATGGCTATTTTCTCTTAAAAATGTTGCGCCGTTTTAAAGAAAATGGCGTTTTTACCACTACAAAAAATGCGAAATTTGAAGCTCTTTTTCACAGAAAATTTTTTGGTTTTCAAAATGCTTCATTTGAAGTCATTTCAAGCACCTACCCTCACAAATATAATAATGTTTACAAATTGCTGGTAATGTGCATATTAATGATGTGAGTGATCTTTCAAAAAAATTACATTGATGTAATTTTTGAAAGAAAAAAAAACTCAAAATAAACTTTACGTCATATCAAAGAGTACATTTCGCACTATCCGATCGAAAAGTTTGAAGAAATTGTTTCTAGCCATTTATGAGAAAATGGCATTTGAGCGTTTCTGAAAATGCGGAATTTGGAGTTAGTTTTCACAAAAAAACGGTTGTATTTTCGAGAAACTTTATTTGACATTATTTAAGGCACTTGAACTTGTAAATATAATAATGTAAACAAATCGCTACTGATGTAAATATTGTTATAGATTAGTTTATTGAATGTCTTGTATACATTGTGGTATGGTTTTTGTGTTGTAGAAACGAATGTATCCATCATTGGGAGTAACTATGTACAAGGACTTTCACTTTTTTCTGGAGTTCCTAACCAGATGAATAAATGCCATGTGTTGAATTGGACGTCTGCGTATTATTCAAATATTATCCGTAATTGGTACGAATACCTAAGACAACGAGTAAGAATCTGGTAGCAGAGCGTGGTTGCCTCTTCGTTTGACAAAATCATCGCAAGAATCATGACTGATGTAATGGCTTCATCGTTTGCAAGGATCGAGTTGCTGACGGATCAAAACTACGACTTGTGGAAAATAAAGGTCAGTGCTTTAATTAAGTCTAGACATCTGTTCGATGAAGTAATAGTTCGAGACGAACCACGAAAGGTTGAAGGTAACGAAGAAAGTGTTAAAAATTGGGAAACTTGGTCGAAGAAAAATGATGAAGTAATGGGCATTATAATTTTGACTCTCTCTAATGAACAAATTTTGGCTAGTGGAGGAGTCAATAATGCAAAAGAACTGTGGGATTTGTTAAAACGTCGTCATGAAGGAATTAATAAAAACAGATTAGTTAATTTAAAAATTAAATTAGCTAAATTGGAACTAATGAACAAAGAGTCAATAGACGATTTTTTAACAAGAGCGAGAGGTATAATATGTGAATTACATGAATTGGGTGCTAAAATAGAAGAAGAAGAATTGATTCAATATGTTCTTAATGGGTTACCAAGAAATTATAATGAGGTAGCAACGGCATTATTGGCGAATCAACATCTCACGTATGAACACATGCGCGAGAATCTTCTGCGTTTCGAAAGGAGGCAAAACTTATTTAATAGCGAAAAAGAAAATAACGCCTATAAAGTTAGGGAAACGAAAAAGTTGGCGTGCTACTTCTGCGGCAAATTAGGTCATATAGCTCGAAACTGCTGGCATAAAAAGGGAAATAGAGACAATGTTACTTACCGCAAGAATGATTCAAAAAACGAATTTAATAAGACAGATAAAAAACTTACGGATGTCGATAACTGTAATGATTTAAAATCTCGAAAATTGAATTCTAAAAGGTATTGGGAAAAAGAACGGGTGTTAGTGGCCAATGAAACAAGAATTGAAGATGATGATAGACGAAAGAAAGTGTGGTATCTTGATTCGGGTTGCACGACACACATGACGTCAGAAATTGATTTACTTCGGGATCCGATACGTGCGAAGATCGAAATTGAAACGGCAGAATCTGGGAGAAAAATATATTCAGATTTTGTTGGAAAAGTTAAGGGATATTGTGATAATGAATTGGGGAATATATCTGAAATCGTCATGGAAAGGGTTTTGCATGTTCCACATTTGAATACTAATCTACTGTCGGCGGCAAGTATGGTAAAAAGAAACAAGAAAATCGTACTTGACAATAAGGGTGTGAGAATATATGATACTTACAATGATTTCGTAGCGAATGGAACGTTTGATGGGAACAATTTTATATTTGAGATGACTGTAGAAACTGGAAATAACATTAATGAAAATAACATAGGAGATAATGGTTCGAAATCTGCTGATGTATTATGTTTCAAATGTGAAAATGTCGTAAATCTGTGGCACAGGCGGTTTTGCCATATGAATCGCAGTTATCTGGAAGAATTATGGAAGAAACAAATGGTTAGGGGCTTGAGTGACTTTGATGTCGAAAAAGATGATTGTGAAGCTTGTATACTTGGTAAATTTACTCGCGCTTCACATAAGAGTATTCATGGGGAAACCACGAAACAAATATTAGAGAGATTGCATGTAGACTTGCTTGGCCCAATGCCTGTTAAGACAATTGGAGGGAACAGATATATTTTGACTATTGTGGATGAGTACAGCAGACGATATTTTATTGAATTATTGAAGCATAAATCTGATTGTACTGAAAAAATTAAAGAATTTGTGACAAGAAGGGAAACTGAAACAGGTCTTAAAGTGAAAAACATAAGATCTGACAACGGGGGCGAATTCACAGGATCGGAATTAATTGATTTCTACGCAAAAAAAAGGGTATAAAGCACGAAAGAACAACACCCTACAGTCCTCAAAGCAACGGGATTGCTGAAAGAGCAAATCGCACTATTTTAGATATGACCAGAACGATTTTGATCGATTCGGGGCTACCAGCTAATTTTTGGGGAGAAGCGGCACAAACAGCAGTATACGTTCGTAATATTACGCCGAATTCACAAGACAAAGAGAAAGTTCCAATGGAAATTTGGTCAGAACGAAAACCAAACGTACAACATTTGCGAATATTTGGTGCAAAGGCTTTTTACGGAAACGTTGATGTTGGAAAAAATAAACTGAGTCCAAGAAGTAAGCCCGGTATCTTCGTGGGATACGCAAAAAACAGAAGAGCCTATAGGATTTTCGACCCAAAGCAAAGTTGTATTATTGAAACGAGAGATGTTCACTTCTTGGAACATGTTATGGGTAGTAAAGACATGCAACGGATAAATAAAGATAAATTACGTGAATTCGATTATGATCGCATAACAAGTTATCAAATAAATGAAGATGAAGTTGATTCCAATAGCGATGCTTTTGTACACGTGGAAATTGGAAAAACATCTATAAATTCCGTTGGAAATGAAATAGGCGAAAGAGAACAATTGTACAATCATTTGACAGTTGAACCTGAAATTCAAAATTTACGAAATGAAGTGAATACTAATGAATTACGAAGGTCTTCCAGGTTGAGAACTCCCGTCATCAGGTATCAAGCGGCTGCCAGAATTGCTGGTGGTGAATTGGAGGAAAATTTACCTAAAACGTTCTATGAAGCTATGAATTGCATGGACAATTCTAATTGGAAGAGAGCAATCGAAAAGGAACTCGAATGTTTACAACGTTACGAAACGTGGGATTTAGTAGATCGTGATCAGATAGGAAACATGAAGATATTGAGAAGCAAATGGATTTTCAAGAAAAAAATCGACCAAGAGAATATTAAATACAAAGCGCGTTTAGTAGTTGATGGATCAAATCAAGAATGTGGTGTTGACTATGAAAGTGTTTACAGTCCAGTCATGAAATATGAAACGCTGAGAGTACTTTTATCTATTGCGGCTACTAATAACTTTGTAATAAAATACGTAGATGTCGAAACGGCGTACCTCAACGGAACGTTGGAAAGAGATGTATATATGCAATTACCACAAGGATTACAGAATGCGAAAAATAAAGTACTAAAATTGAAGAAAAGTTTGTATGGGCTCCCGGAAGCAGGCAGATGCTGGTATATTAAGTTGTGTAATATATTGAAAGATTGCGGTATGATGCCGTGTAAGTGCGATCCATGTGTTTTTAAAAGGGGAAGAGATGAAGATTTTTTGATAATTACCTTTTACGTCGACGACTGTTTAATTATTGGCAAGAATGTGAATCTGGTCAACGAATTAATTAATCAGTTGAAACATTATATCACCATTAAAGAAATAAGTGATCAGGATAAAGTGACATTTCTAGGAATTCGAATAATAAAAGACGAGGAGGGTTTTACACTCGATCAAGAAGATTTCGTAAAGGAAGTGTTAAATAAATTCAAAATGATTGATTGTCATCCTGTGGGCACTCCAGGAGTTGCAAGTGTGAATCTCTATGATTTTGAAAATATAGAAAAGACCAACCCGAAAATTTATCAAGAAATGTTAGGCAATGTAGGGTACTTGGTCACTGCGACCAGACCGGATCTTGCATTCACATATAGTAAACTTTCTCAATTTTCAACCGACCCACGAATCAATCACTTCCAAGCACTTAAGCGCGTTTTTAGATATCTACAAGGTACGAAAAATGTCAAACTGAGGATTAATAAGGACAATGGTTATTTAAGAATATTCACAGACGCAAGTTGGTGTGTGACCAAAGACAGCAGGTCTTTCGCAGGGTATAATGTTAAAATCGGAAACAATCTGATAAGTTGGAAAAGCAAGAAAGAAAAATTGGTAGCGCTCTCATCGATGGAAGCAGAATTTATAGCATTATGTGAATCTGTTTGTGAAGGAAAGTGGTTAAAGGAGCTAATTAGAGAAATTGGTTTCGATAAGATTATCAAAAAGCCGACTATAGTATACACTGACAGCAAGTCAATTATTGATTGGAGCAAAGAATTTAAGATAACAGCGAGAAATAAACAAATGATGCGAAAAATTAATTTTATAAGAGAGGATATAGAATCTCAAGAAACAGAGTTGGTTTATTGCAAATCACAAAACTTAGACGCTGATATGTTGACGAAGGATGTGGATAAGAGTACGTTAATTAAACATATGATGTCTATGGGAATAACGTGATTAGAAATTTCGTGTTCACAGGGTACTCCCGTGTCACACGAAAGGGGGGAATTGTTATAGATTAGTTTATTGAATGTCTTGTATACATTGTGGTATGGTTTTTTGTGTTGTAGAAACGAATGTATCCATCATTGGGAGTAACTATGTACAAGGACTTTCACTTTTTTCTGGAGTTCCTAACGAGATGAATAAATGCCATGTGTTGAATTGGACGTCTGCGTATTATTCAAATATTATCCGTAATTGGTACGAATACCTAAGACAACGAGTAAGAAATATTACCGACGTGAGAGACAAGTCAAAAAAATTACATTTTTGCAATTTTTGAAAAAACAAGAATAGAGAGATATGGGGCTTATATCATCTCGTAGGGTACATTTAGCAATATCCCTACCAAAAGTTTAAAGAAAAAATTTGGAGCCGTTTTTGAGAAAATCTAGTTTTTGTAATTGTTTTAAATTGCACATATTGCACGCAATATTGCGCGAAAAATTCAAACATGGAACAAAAATACAACAGGATTAGAAATTTATATTGATGTAGTTTCATGTTTTTTATGTATACATATATTCCTTTGTACTGTAAAATGTATGGTTTAACTGGAAAGCTTTCAGTTTATTTTTAAATGTGTGTAATGAATTTATACTTTTAAATTCATTAGGGTGTTTGTTACATAGTAATCCATTCTAGAAAGGGCGCATTTTTGAAGGAGTGTAGTTTCACTGTGAGGGATGTGCAGATCTCTTTTTTGTCTAATATATTTTGATTATTATGACATTATTATTCTGCATTTAGATTAACATAATCATTGCTTTTCTTAAAGGTCTCCTTATTTGAAAATCTCTATTTCAAATATGTATGGGTATGGGAGTTAATGATCAGTTAGATTAAATTATCTTATCAGAATCGTAATTCGTATGCTGAAAACCTGGTTTATAGGCGCATCTCCGCAATTTAACACCAACATCTTGAAGACGCATTGCATGTTAAATGTATGTTAGTACGTATCCACCTCTTAACATGTTTGTCTTTAAATTTGTAACGTAGTGGATGTCTTTGAGTAAGAATGGAAAGGATGTTAAGTCATTAATTCGTTCGGGTGTTGTCGGCTTAACTTCATGCAAGATCGTGAGTTTGCGTGACAATACTTCCAATTACGATTTTCAGATGTTCTCGATTTAATTGAAATGTGAATGGAAGAAAAATTTACCTTTTTGGAGGCTACTATGGTGGTTTATGGATCTTGTGAAACGAGTGTGGTGATAACGGGGCAAAAGTTCGTCAAATACCGGAGATTAGTGGCTGTTTAGCTGCTCCTGGGGCGCAGTCGAAGCTAGTGGTGCAAGAAAGCGTATACTTTCTGGCAGCACTATTGCCAAATTTTTAATTTTCGGAAATTCTGAGGTTTCAACGAAAATGAGAGCGCCAGTCTTTTAGTGTTCCTTGTTCTATTTGTGGAAAAACCTTGAAGAAATTTGGAGCGGTTTCTAAGAAAGTGTTTTCTTATAAATTGCGTGCATTTCAAGCATAAATTACACAAAAAAATATTTTTTAAAACAATTTTACTTGATCAGTTATAAAGTTTTAGAACAGGTTAATTTTTTAGAACAAGTTCTGTTTAAGGCAAGAATCTCTACCTTCAATTTTGTAAATTGAAATGTTAAAATTTTGTAATTTTCGAAAATAAAGAGCCGGAATTAAGACTACTTCTTTCCCGTCCTTTAATACATACGAGAAGAAAATTTAAAGAAAAAAATTGGAACAATTTTTGAGAAAAAATGTTTCAATTTTTTTTTAAAAAAGTCTATATTTCATCCAAAATTAAGCGAAAACTACTCATGTTTTGAAACATTGTAGTATGTGACTTTTCAAGATTTGTCTTTAAAGACGACAAAAAATTTGAAATTTTCGAAAAATTAGGGATTTCAACGAAAATGAGACCTGCATCATTTTCTTAGCCTCATTTACGCTATCCAAGGACAAAGATTTAATCAAAATATTTAAAGCTATTTTTGAGAAAATTTTGAAAATATTGAGACTATATAAATCCCCCTCCCCCAAAATCAAAATATCTGTTTCAAACTCAGAGGGAAATCGATTTAAATTCATTTAATCGAGTGATTCATTTAAATCGATCAAGGAATGTCAATTTTGGAGAAAATCGGCAGTACGTTTAGGCGCTAATATTGACCGTAAACGGACGGAGTATAGACAGACGTTTTGCCTTCAATCGATTTTTACTTCCCCGTAAATGTACGTATACACGGAGTGATATAGGTAGTATAGGGAAAGTTATGTAATGCTGCGCGAAAAAAATGGCCAATTTTCGGCGGAAAAAAATTCATTGCCGGGCCGTGAAAACGAAAAAGTGGATAAAACCAGTTGCTAAATTAAGAAAAAATCCTCTAACACGTGGTGTAGCCAGAAACCCTTTTTTCTAGGTCCTTGATACCGAAAAACCAATTGAAAGGAAAACGTCTGTCTGTCTGTGAACACTTCTAGCGCCTAAACCATACGTACGATTTCTTCCAAAATGGATATTCCTCGGTCGATCTCATTCTAGTCGAAGCTTTGAGATTTTGAAAAAAGATTCTTCAAAATTTGGGGGTACACTATTTCAAGCCCCCCGGGGATTTTCAAATTTTTTTCAAAAACAGCTCCAAATTTTTCGTTTAAATTTCTTGTATAAATAGAGTAAAATACACTTATTAACATGACATAGGTCCGATTTTCACGGATAACTGAATTTTCGAAAGTTGTGAAAGTTTGAATTTTTTTCGGCGTTTTTCTCCAACTACAAAATTGAAGATAGAGATTTTTTCATCAAATAAAATTTGTTCTGCATATTGAGTTCTTTCATAAAGGTCATGTAAATGTTTTTCAAAATTTTAGTAGTTTTCGTGCAATATTGCGTGCAATCTGTGCAATTTTAAAAAATTTCAAAAACAAGATTTTCTCAAAAACGGTTTCAAATTTTTTCTTTAAACTTTTGGTAGGGATAGTGGTAAATGTACTCTACCAGATGACATAAAATCCATATTGCTCTATAGGGTGTTTTTTTCAAAAATTACGAAAATGTAAATTTTTTCACGTGTTTCTCATGTCGGTAATATTTACATTAGCGGCAATTTTTTCACATTATTATATTTACGAGTACATTTGCTTTAAATAATGTCAAGTAAAGTTTATCGAAAACACAACCGTTTTCTGTAAAACGTAGCTCAAAATTTCGCATTTTCAGAAACGCTCAAACGCCATTTTCTCATATATGGCTGAAAATGTTTTCTTCAAACATTTATAACGGATAGTTCTAATTATACTCTTTAGTATAGCGTAGAGTTTATTTTGAGTTATTATTTTGTTTTTTCAAAAATTACTTAATTGTAATTTTTTTGAAAGATCTCTCACATCTTTAATATGCACATTACCAGATTTTTGTAAAAATTATTTATTTGTGAGTGTACGTGCTTCAAATAACTTTAAATAAAGTATTTTGAAAAATGAAAAATTTTCTGTGAAAAAGAGCTTCAAATTTCGCATATTTAGTAGCGCTAAAACGCAATTTTCTCTTAAACGGCACATACTTTTTAAAAGAAAATTGCTATTTATGACTAGGGTTGTATGTTCTTTAATATTCTTCAATTAATGTTTCCGTTCTACCAATAAACCGAATAGGAAACCGATAAATTAAGAAAATGACCAAATAATGTACTTTTGGCGGAGATAGATGACAGCTGGCAAGAAAGAGTATGTGGGAATTCCGAATAGCTAGCAAAGACCCAAGGAAACAGAAAACTAATCGGGAAAGTCTGTGCCATTCTGTAGCACCACTAGTTTTGTTTGAAGATGATAGTAATCCATTTTTCATTATCTACGAGTACGTTTAATTGAATGAGGCGGTTCGATCAAAGCTAAAAAAATTTATTCTTTAAAAATTACTATTACTTGCTGCTCTAACTTCTGTCAAGAGTACATCAATTCATTTTAGTTTACGACATCGTATTACGATAAACAGATTAAGCCCTTTGCCTTCTATTCAACAGACCCATAATAATCTCAAGCCTTGACATATCGTCAGGGCAGTTTGCTCGTAGGTATTGTAATATACAAAATATTACAGATCAAACGCCGCGCGTTAATCTGGACGGACGGAGCTGTAATATACAAAAATATTACAAAACAAACGCCGCGCTTCAATCTGGACGGTCGCGGTTACTAGGTAACGAAGATTGTGGACGCGCGAGAAGGGGGCCCTGGAGGAGGGAGAGTTGGTGGTTGACTGGCATCCTGGTGGTGGCGGCGCGTATGTAACCTGAATTATTAAAGTTGGACATCGACGCGAATAGGGAGGACCAATTGTGGAACAAGTGTGCAAGAAGTGAGCAGCAAGAAAGAAGCAGACGGATTTTCGGCGCGGAAGTCAAGGGGCTACGAACTGCGGGGCCATCGTTTCACAACGCCAGACAATTTGGTACAGTGAACTTAATGCATGAAATTAAGCAAGAGAATTTTTATATTTTTAATCTCAAATTCCATTCTTAATAAACAAAATTATTGTTGTGCCACGTTGTGTGTAATTCCTTCGGGACATAAACAATTTCAGACTTCCATGCTTCTCTGTATAGAGAGCATGAGAACCAGAAAACTGAGCTAGCAAATTAAATTAGATAAAGTAAAATCATTCATTATTTTATCACAGTATATCGTTTTTCTGTTGCTTACATGTGGTGATTATAACATCCCTGGTGAAAATCAATATTAGTAAATTGTAAATCTTTTTACTTTCCCGTATACGTACGTATACACGGAGTGATATACGTAGTATAGGGAAAGTTATGTAATGCTGCGCGAAAAAAATGGCCAATTTTCGGCGGAAAAAAATTAATTGCCGGGCCGTGAAAACGAATAAGTGGATAAAAACAGTTGCTAAATTAAGAAAAAAAATCCTCTATCTCGTGGTGTGGTCAAAATCCATGATTTGTTGCTTCTTTATACTTAAAAATCGATTCACGGCATTCCGTCCGTCTGTCCGTCTGTGGTCAACGCTAGCGCCTAAACCATTCGGTCGATTTTCTTCAAAATTGATATTCCCCAGTCGATCTGATTCTAGTCGAAGCTTTGTGATTTTGAAAAAGATTCTTTAAAATTTGGGGGTACTTTATATGAAGCCCCCCGGGGATTTTCAATATTTTCTCAAAAACGGCTCCAAATTTTTTCTTTAAATTTCTTGTATGAATAGAGGAAAATACACTTTTTAACATGGCATAGGTCCGGTTTTCACGTACAGCTCTGAATTTTCGAAAATTGTGAAAGTTTGAATTTTTTTCGGCGTCTTTCTCCAACTACAAAATTGAAGATAGAGATTTTTTCTTCAAATAAAATTTGTTCTGCATATTGAGTTCTTTAATAAAGGTCATGTAAATGTTTTTCACAATTTTGGTAGTTTTCCTGCAATATTGCGTGCAATATGTGCAATTTTAAAAAATTACAAAAACAAAATTTTCTCAAAAAGGCTCCAAATCTTTTTCTTTAAGTTTTTGGTAGGGATAGTGGTAAATGTACTCTATCAATGACATAAAAGCCATTTTGGTCTATCGGTTGGTTTTTTCAAAATTACAAAAATGTAAATTTTTTTACTTGTCTCTCACGTCGTTAATATTTACATTATCGGCGATTTTTTTACATTATTATATTTACGAGTATATATGCTTTAAATAATGTCAAGTAAAGTTTCTCGAAAACACTACCGTTTTCTGTGAAAAGTAGCTCAAATTTCGGCATTTTCAGAAATGCTCAAACGTCATTTTCTCGTATATGGCTGCAATTTTTTTCTTGGAACTTTTGTAACGGATAGTGCTAATTACACTCATTAGTGTAGCCTGAAGTTTATTTTGAGTTTTTTTTTGTTTTTTTCAAAAATTATATAAACGTAAATTTTTTGAAAGATCTCTCACATCTTTAATATGCACATTATCCGCAATTTGTAAAGATGATTATATTTGTGAGTGTATGTGCTTCAAATAACTTCAAATAAAGTATTTTGAAAACTCAAAAATTTTCTGTGAAAATGAGCTTCAAATTTCGCATTTTTAGTTGTGCTAAAACGCCATTTTCTCTTAAACGGCACATAATTTTTAAAAGAAAATTGCCATTTACGGCTAGGTTTTTGTGTTCTTTAATATTCTAAAATTAATGTTTCTGTTCTACCAATAGGAAACCGAAAAATTAAGAAAATAACAAAAAAATGTACTTTTGGCGATTATTGATGGAAGCTGGCAAGAAAGAGTATGTGGCAATTCCGAATAGCTAGCGAAGACCCAGGAAAATAGAAAACTAATACGAGAAAGTCTGTGCCATTCTGTTTCTGTTTTTTGACAAATAAATAAATAAAATAAATACGGTCATGCTTAATTTTTTCAAAATACGAGTAGTTTTTCCTTAATTTTGTGACAAACGTAATAGGCCGCTGTAAATTTACTGCGCTTCGGACAGCTGGATGCGTTGTAAATTAGAATGTGCAATTTTGTATATTATTTCTTTCTTCGTTTCTTACATTCGAACTTTGTTATAGACTTTCACATTAATATTTTAGAAATTGTTTATTTTGAAATATTTGAAATAAGTAAAAAGAATTAATAGCTCTCAGAATAGCGACAATGCAGGGTCTGCAACAATGGAATTCACTTTGCGCTCGCGAATATCTGTGAATTAGTGTCATTGTTGTGACCTAATGGAGCTGTATGAAAAGGAGTTATAATTGTCTAATTTATGTTGATATTTGCAGGCAAATATTTAGTTTTGCACCAAATGCTATACCATTTGTAGTGAGTAGAGAATTTGGTGCATGGTTTTAAAATACTCTTCCCTAATCATGGCCCAATGGAAGGCATTTCTATATTTCCAGGGTATCAGGCTTCTTTTTCCAATACAGGGTTACAAAACTTTTGCATTCTATTTTTGTGAAGTTGTAGAATTCACATAGTTCTGACAACACTGCAATGGAAATAGTGAGTTCCAAGCGAAGATGTTAGTAGCGCATAAAGTGCAATATTACAGTACTACTTAGCTGTTTCCTCTAATACGGGAAAGTAAGTGCTGTTGTAGCACCACTAGTTTAGTTAGAATTAAATAATAAATTTTCAAAAAAGTCATTCGTTTTTAAAGATACACGATCTATTTTCATTTATTCACTGTTCATAGAGTTGACACTTTGTTCTTCGGGTAGATCGAGCAGAGTTGTAATATTTTTCAATGATAGTGGAGCTAATTGTCAGAATTTTAGGGAAGTGGTTGACCTGAGGTCAAATGGGGAATGTGTTGTTACGTAGTTTTTGTTAAGTCCCTTGGTTAACAAAGAAATCTATAAGATACTATTTCGTGTTACTACCTTCAAGTCAGCAAGTAGGTAGTCAGATCAAGTAATTTAGTCAATCAGTTGTAGTAGAACTTGAAGAAAAGGTTGTCAAGTTGCAGATCTGCAATGTTTTTATCATTTCGCGTTCCTTAGAGTAATACTGGATCCTCACTGTCGTGTGGCCGCAGACGGCTGGCGCCCGCGTAAGGCATAATGACGTAGCTCCGCCGCTGAAAGAGCGTCTCAGCAGTAAAGGCCTATATAACAGCTTCACCTCCGCTTAGCGGGGGGACGAATGCTACTCGTGACACGGTGTAAGAGATATAGGTGGGTTCACTCCCGGTCTAAAACTGAAGCTAATGTGAGGCTAGTTCTCACAGTTCTCGCTATGTGAGCGCTGCGAACGTCTTGGGCATTTTTGGAACAAGATGGTGATCCATTTAATAGCTTTGTAACCTCTGGTGGAAGACACTAAATCGCGAGATGCCATCATGAATGCCCAACTCGATCGTGCGCACCGTACGGATAAGCGAGGAACTAGCCTCAAACTGGCTTCAAAAATTTAGTCCAAAAGGCGGCTAGTTGACACACCTATATATCTTACACCGTGTTCATGAGTTCGTCGCATCCGTGTGAACCGTGTGAACCGTGTGAACGAATCTTCCACTCCTCCGTCGGTTCAGATTGGCCCAAACTGGCCCTGCCGACCTCCCTTCACCCCTCCGTCGGTTCAGATAGGCCCTAACTGGCCCTGCCGACACTCCTCCCTGTTAGTCCAGATCGACCCTCCGGGGTCCTGCTAGCAGCTTCCCGCCCTCGCCACTAACCGCCGTGCACTTCGAGTGTCGCCATGGCCGCTGCAAAGTCGCTCTTTCGATGTACCGTCCTCGCCGAGGCTGGGCTACGTCAGGTGCCTATGTAAGTAACACCTCCCCAATAAACTGCTGTTTACCATGATTGGGGTCATCCTTGTTCTTATTGCTCCCTCTCATCCGCCTTAGGTCTTTAAGAGAATAGGGAACGGACCAGAGAGCACCTTCCGCCCTTACCGTCCTTCCACTCCCTTGCACGTGATGCCAGACCCCTTTCCCCACGACAATGGTGTCAAGTGTAGGGTCCGCGACACACCACGACGAATAAGATCAGTATTTGGGTGTGCCGAGAACAGAACCATAAGGAGATGCGGTATGTGCTCGACGTGTATTCCTTTTTTATGGACTTAAAGTCATAAAAAATTCGTTAAATTCATCTTTTTTATTTTGTTTTTGAGGGCAATTTAATGCAGAGACCGTAACGGGTCCATCAGTATCAACAATTTTTAACAATGCTGCGCAGATAAGAGCATGCTGTTTAGTTGTTTTCTTGATTAAAACTGCTGATCCACTATGGGCTCTATTGTCTAGATGTTTACACTCATAAATGTTATAGTTACATAAAGAGATCTTTGCTGGTATCATGCGTTCCAGAAATCAACATTATATCTATGTCTAGGCTTCTTAAGAATATTTATAATTGTCGGGCGTTTTGGGAGAGTCCGTTTTGCATTCCACATTCCAATGCGATAAGTATTACCATTCTCGTGATTGTTTTCGAGAATAGGTTGAGTAAAATTGTCATTTATTCTGCTTGTTTATTTAGAATGAGTTCAAGTTTCTTAAAAGATTGGTTACTCAAACACATTAACTTTGTCAGTTGATGCATTTTCATTGTTAAGTGCTTCGGAATACGTATAATACATACTACGTGATGTCAGAGATTTTACTATTGAAGGATTGCCTTGCGGTGGAAGTTTAGATTCAAGATAAACGTTTGCCATTTTGTTTTGATTTCTTCGATCGTTTTCGTTCAGCTGTGTAGTACTAACTGTAAAGTTTCTTGACATTTTACAATTTTGGAGTTTCTTGTAGACTTCGCAGACCTCCTAGTTAGTTGGATATTTGCATTCATTAATATGTATAATAATAAATATATATTTTTTTAGTACAAACTTTTGTTAACTGTAGGTCATGGATTATTAGAACATTATTATATTACATTACCCGCTGTTGCCTGGAAATTTATTTTTCACAAATGTCTATTAGGCAACCTTGCACGTTTTGCTCCTCTCCCCCGCATGCCGTATCCGGTATGCAGGGGCGTAGCATCCATGGATGTGGATGATGTGTTACATACCCTGACAATATCAGGTATTTTTATTGTAAAATGATTGTAAATTGTCCATTTGTTATTTTCTCTTTCTACTACAAAATATTTCATTATATTTCAAACATTGCGCCGTTGAGAATTTGATTCTTCACAAGGATGAACGAATCAGTCTGAAATGCCGCTTAGCCCGCGCTGTGAATCAGATAACACAGTGACCCATTACATCCAGGGTGCCAACGCAAAAGCTGTCGTTTTACGAAACTTCATTGTTATCTTCGGTGTTGGTAAGAGAACGAGATTGTCGTTTTATTACCTTATTTTAATGCATTTAGCAACTGTATATTTGTAGCCAATTTAGGTTAGAGATTATGCTGCTTGAATGCACAAGGGTATGTGACTGTGCAATCCACATCTGTGTCCTGGAATGGCGAGCACCACGCGATCCAAAGTGCCTACATAATTATGGAGTCGTATTTTTGAGCCGTGAACAAATTATAGCACGTTAGAAACAGTTAAAAATATTTTTAAAAAATATGAGAGAATAGAATTTTATTCAAATAGCCAACAGAGGCTATGTTGAACAATACGACAGTGATATAAACGAAAATAGGGAAATTCTGTCACACTTCATTCGAGTTGTGTTCTGTTTTGGAAGACAAGGGCTTGTATTTTCTAGCCATAATGAAAATAGGGGATCATCAAATAGAAAAAATTTCATGGAATATGTAAGTGAAATAATGAAATATGATAAAACTGACAAGGATGATATGGAAAATTCCAGTGTTTCGTGCAATCTCGCCAGAAATTCAGATTGATTGGATTTCAAGTGTGAGCATGGTAATGTCCCATGAAATTAAAAATGAAATTTCTAAAGCCTCTTTTGTCTCCTCGATACTGGATGAAATCCTTGATGTAAGGAGCAAAGGACAACTGTCAACTGTTTTTCATTACGTGCCTGTAATTTGATTGATTTTCTCTTTCCTGTTATAATTTTATTATAGATCACTGCTTTCCACTTTATAAATTATGCCAATTCTAATGGGTTCGAAATGATATGAACTGGACAATTTTGAAAATCACTGGGTTTCATAGTGCTCTTATTATTGAAGTATGAGAACACACATTTATATTTTGCTAGGTCGTGAACTTAAGTCAACTTTTTCTAACTTTCAACCAGTAAACTACATTACGTGAGCCATTATTACTTTTACTGGAACAGTTTTTATTTTAAATATACAAATTATTTGTGTGCTCTAATTGACCAAAGTGGCCGAAATGGTATTGGTGAATGAGGAATATTTAAGAGTTTTAAATTTTCTCATTTCTCGAGTTACATACCCTAAGCCAAAACTCAGGCTACGCCACTGCCGGTATGCCATGATCGTCCTGCCAACAAACTCCCGCCCTTCTGCTCTATCTCCTCTTTTCATCATGCTTCGTCTGTCTCCTGCACGCCCTATCTGGCATCCTATGACTGTCCTGCCTATAACTCCCGTCCCGCCCATCCAGCCCCTTCCACTCTATGTTCCTCCGCTCATCATGCTTCGTCCGTCTTCGCCGCACATGGTCGTCCTGAAACATCTCCTGCCCCGCCCATCTAGCCCTTTCCTCTGTATCTGTTCCTCCCGCTCACTCTGTTTCAACCGCCTTACGCACACCCCATCCGGCATGCATTGGCCGTCCTGCTACTACTCCCGCCCTTCCCATCCACCCCGTCCTCTCTATCTGTTCCTCCCGCTCATCACATTTCGTCGGTCTCCCCCGCACACCTCATCTGGTATGCCATGAACGACCTGCAAACATCTTCCGCCCCTTCCACTCTATCTTTTTTCCGCTCTTCATGCTTCGTCCGTCTCTGCCGCACCCCTATCTGGCATGCCGTAGCCGTCCTGCAAAAACCTCCCACCCCCCTCATCCAGCTTATTTCGCTCTATATGCTCCTCTCCTTCATAACGATACGTATGTCCCCCTCCCCCGCACACACCCTATCGAGCTACCGCAGCCGACCTGCCAACACCTGCTGCCCCGCCCATCCAGCCATTTCCGTTCTATTTGAGGCTCCAGCTCATCACGTACCTCCCTCTTCTTCCGTCTTTCCGCCACGCCCATTCCTTCTGCTTGACCTGCTCTGCTGCTCCATCACCGTCCGCTGCGCCGCTCCTCCTCTTTTCGTTTCTTCCGCTCTTCTCGCACTTATCGTTTATTCTGCCTCGCTCCGTTATCTCCTTTCTGTTTTCCACTCCAGTCTCTCCTTCCGCCCCTCCCATTCCGCCAGCTCTTCCCTCTCCGACCGGTCTTGCTCGGCTCCCATCCGTGTCACATGGCAACGCGCGGGTGCAATGAAGCCCAGAGGGATCGGGGGTGGCATTTAACTGAATATATAAAAAACATTTGAGGATGACAGTTTTGAATCGCAACCACGCTATTTTTCATTCTTGGCCCCTCAAAGTATTCGTGCCAAGATTAAAAGCAATTACTCCACAGGCTCCAGAAATGTTTGTAGCAAGTGCAAACATATACACTCGCTTTCATGTATCAGGCAATAAAGTGCGGTGGGGACGGGAAACAACACAAAAAACATATCTTCGAAACTGTTGGGGATATTGCGATATAACTAAAGCTAAGGTGGTCCCATAGATAGTCTACAGTGTGTTTAAATTCCATGTTGATAGATAAAGTAGTTCTTTAGTTAATCAGTACATACAGACGGACAGACAGACTGCTACAATTGATTTGGCGTCAGACTCCTTTTAATTATCGAAAAAGCTGGAAAATTATTCCGAAGCTGAAAATTCGAAAATCACCGATAGACACATTGGATTTATTTATCTGTATTGATGATTGTTCATTATATTATTTTGTAGTGTTCTAATAGCTCCTATTACGAAACTGTTCTCAGTTTCGAAATGTTTTACAACAGAACGTCAGTATGAATAAATTATATTAAGGGATCGCCATTGAAAACATTTTTCACTTCTGTTGCTGCCTATCCGTTTTATTGGTTAGGTAATACTTTTTGATTTCATGAAGGGTTCATAATTTGTTTAACAAAAGTGCGGGTCACCTAATTTTACTTTCCCGCTACGGAGTAGAGAGAAAGTTATGTAATGCTGTGCGAAAAAAACGCGAATTTTTGGCAGAAAACTCTTATTACAGGGCCCTGGTAACGAAAAAGTTGATAAATCCAGTGGCTACTACTACAAACTTCTCTAACCTGTGGTGTTTTGTGAGTCCTCGATAACAAAAAGTCGATTGATGGCAAAACGTCCGTTCGTCTGAACAATCGATTGACGGCAAAACGTCCGTCCTTCATCGCCATGGACAACGCTAGCGGCTGAACCGTACAACCGATTTTCTCCAAAATTGATATTCCACCATCGATATGACTGATGTCGCGGCCCCTTGAATTTCAAATCGATATTTTAATTTTGGCGGTACTTTACATGAAGACCCTGGGACATTTTTCTAATTTTCAAAAAATGGCTCCTACGTTTTTGATTTTTTTTCCTGTGGATAATGAGGACGGAAGAGAATGGTGAGATCTCATGATGAAAACCCTGATTTTTCGAAAATTGCGGAAGTTCAAAATACTTTCGGCGTCTTCTGACATTTACAATATTATGAAGATAGAGATTTTTTCAGTAATGAAATCTGCCCCTTAAAGATATGGTTTGAATTAAAGTAATGTACAATTTTTCGAATATTTGAGTACTTTTCGCGTAATTTTGCGTAAAAATACAGGAGAGAAAGTACATGCTGTTTATGGCACTATTAGTTTCTTCTAATGTTCATGACATATCACAAATACACGCGTCATTTACGATGATATTCTTTTACATCATATTTTTATTATAACATTGGTCGGCGAGAGTCTTGTCCTCAGGAACTAAAAGGTATTTTTCTGTCGCTATGGAAAAAGGACTTTCATACTCCCCAAACGTTGCTTTTGTGAGTACGAATGCAAGAAACTAAATTGATATGATTCAAACATTTTAAGTTGAATAATGTTTGATCATTCGAAGATAAAATAGCAAGTAACTCATGATGTAGGAAATTTAATTCTCTACAATTTCTACTATGAGGATATTGCTGCAGAACGAAGGTTGAGGTACTTAAGGCAAAGTTTGTCGAAAAATGTGAGGCAATAAAGCGTCGTCGTTTTTTTCATTTTTTCTATCAAATAACGTGAATGGTATTGAGAATAGAAACAACTGATACAATTTTATTGGCAATTTTGACAGCTTTCATTTTGAAAACAGTTACTTTTTCGCTTGGGTGACCACGAATTACACAAATTTGAATTTTATTTTGAGATACCCCCTCTCCCCCCTGTAACGCACTGGAACCCCCTAAATAATTGCGTAACGCTGGCGGAGGGGGGGCTAACTCCCCCTCCCCCCCATTTCCAATAAGTAAAAATTAATTATAAAACCGTAGCGAGTTGTATTTATTTTATTTGAGTTATATATTAAAATTTAATATAATTTAACTCAGAATAAGTTGGCGATGCGTACTGTGTCTACTAATAATAACGGGTACAATTTTTGAATGAAGATCGCGTAGGCGAGAAAATTTCTGACTACAAGCTGTGCGCTCGCCGGCGTGAATGGCAAATGGTTCAGAGTCTACTGCGTCAATTCAATTGGATTCTAGGATATACTAGAGATCAGCTAAATATATTTTATTTGTAATAGAACAATTCAATAAATCTACTATTGATAAAAAATTCCATTTATTGTAACAATTTATACTTCAAAACTTTTTAATTTATTTATGTTTTTAATTTAAGCTGCTGGTATGTTAATGTTTTAGTATAATACCTAATAAAAGTATATTATTTTAGTAAATGTTGAAAAATTTTAAAAATAGATATCAGCATTACGCAACACTAAACTACGACCCCTTCTTCCTATGTAATAAATTGTCATTCTCCCGACCCCCTCTTAAGCTATATGTAATTTATGCCCCCTCCCTACGATGTGCTGTTTTCGATATTTAGGGATAGTACAATTTTTACTTCAGGGCGAACTTTGGAGTGGCTAGTATGGTTTGAATTAAAGTAATGTACAATTTTTCGAATATTTGAGTACTTTTCGCTCTCCCTATGTACAGATTGCAAGGTCCCTGGACCTACGAGATGTACGGGGTGCAGGCGACAAGTAAGAACGACAAAGTTTTACTTTAAATTGTCTCCTCTATCAAGGGCATAGTTGGCAGTATCGAAAATACATGTATTTAAAATACGTATTTTCGATACTTTTGTAATTTTTTTTTGTATCGAAAATACATATTTGATCATGTATTTTGTATTTGTATCGAAAATACTTTCTAATAGTATTTTGTTTTTTCAAAATACAAAAATACTTTTTATTGATCCGCCGCCATTGAAAATTGAATTTCAATATTAAGTCAAATTTGGTTAACACAAAGGTTGAGAACACGGATTTTTTATTTTTAGAAGAAAGTAAGCTGAAAAAAAATGTTGGAGGCATCGGTTAACGGATTTTGGAGACCACCACCCGGACATTACATTATTTTGTCACATTATGTCTCACTGTCTTGAAGGGAATTGGGCGCACTGGTTAAAAGCTTGTGGTTGCGCCGTTTAAACAGCCAATCTTATGATTAGACCGCGGAATTTTAGGTTTTAAAATATGCGTTTTAGGTGCCTAAAATAGGTTTTTTCAGCATTTGTTAGGCTTATTTAATGGTAGAATAGGCAAAAAAAACAACCAACAACATAAAACTTAAAGAAACACTTAAAGACTTCCACAAATCTTTAAGAAACACTTAAAGAAAAAACTTAAAGAAAAGTATTTTAAGTACAAAATATTTTATGGAAGTATTTTGTATTTGAATCTAAAATACTTTCGAGGAAGTATTTTCTATTTTGTATCTGAAATACTTTTTTCAAGTATTTTGCCCAACTCTGATCAAGGGATGGTGAAAACTATGGTGCTAGTCCCATTTTCAGCGAACTCTCAGTATTTTCTACCGTATTTTCGAAAATTGCAAAAAATTAACATTTCAAAGCTACAAAATTGAAGATGCAATTTTTTGATTAAATTTGATCCTTGTATGTAACAAATGGCGGTACAAAATATGGTGCTGGTCTCATTTTCAGCAAACTCTCCGTATTTTCATAAATTGAGAAAAGTTAATATTACAAAACTATAAGCCATAGTTCGAAGCTCCCTGCGTTTCAGTAGCATAGAGAGAAGGCTTATGGTGAGTAAACTCGGAAGACCTGAGTTCGAGTTTTGATGCGAAATGCTTTGTTGTTTTTCTTTGCATGTTTGTAACACTTTTGCAGTATAATTTAACGGAGCAGTTAGAAATAATGCGAGAAAGAATGTGCTGTTGTAGAACCACTAGCTTTACTCCAATAGAAGAGTAAGTAAAATACTGGCCATTTTGTCGGCCCGACAAACTCTTTCGCGACTATGGAACAGAGATCGAGAAACGGGAAGAACTCGTATTTTATGATAAGTACCGTACATACGAACTCTAATTTTATGAAAATGTTTTTTTAGTTCCTTCAAGTAAACAAGAACAAGCAGACAAGTAAAAAAGTGTAATTATCGGGATTGAGTTAACAAGCCGCGGTTTATGCGAACCAGACATGAAACACAAGACATTAGGTCCAGGAACTGTGCTATCTTCTAAACAGACAAGGAAAAAGGCTGTTAATTTTTTGGTCTCCTCCCCAGCAAGCTGATCCAATTATGACGAACGGAAGCCTCATCCCGACTTTTCTCGTGGATCTCAAGTCAGGAAAAACTGTCCACTCTATCAAGGTCCACTTGGAGTTACATAATCAGGATCATAAAAAGCAATGGAATATGATTTGGAAGAAGTGCAAAATAAGCAGCATACATAAAATGATTCATGATTTCCATAAACTAAGAACCGACAAAAAACTCAGTCGCAAAGATCATGTAACACTCTCTCGAATCAGATCTGAACATTCCAAGCTAACTCACTCACATCTGTTAAATTCCACAGTTCCCTTAAAATGTGAATCATGCAACGAACAACTGTCAATTGTCCATATCTTTCAGACATGTACAAAATATATCAGTGAACGCCAATCAATCCTACAGACTGATAATCTTGAAAATATTTTATACTCCAGTGACTTTCAAGAAAAAATATTGTGTAAATTATAAAAAGTGTATGACGATTTATAAGTATGTCATTTGTAAATTACTGTTTCACTCTTGTTTAAATTGTATTCTCACTATGTTATCCAATCCTGTATTAAGTATATTTGCAGTCGCTAATAACCATGTCGTTGACACGACTTTAAATAAATTTTAAAAAAAGACATTAGGGATCATCCATAAATTACTGTAACGTCGGCACATGCCAGCCAGATTTTCAAACGGCTGGGCACGGAGACTGCTGGACACATGGAACAGACAAAGGCTCTGGAAAGTGGAAACTTCCTTGCTACCCCCCCGTGACGCAAGAGGAGCGAGTAGGGGCACCGGACCCCCAGTGAGCACCATGAGTTCCGGCGGCCTTTAGAGGGCGGAAGCCGACGGCCAAAGTAAGTTAACAGAGGCAGAGACAGTTCGTCGTCAGAGCACCTCGTGAGCAGACGTGCATGCTCGCCCGAGACGGGAGTGCAGTCGTTGAGACACGGCGTGTGCGAATCACGGGTATCGGGCCACCGCGCCGGCGCGGTAAGAGGAAGGTGGGGGATGCACTAGCCCAAGGGACGGGGAGCAGGCGCGTAGGAGGTACTGGCGAACATATTGCCAGAGCTGTAGATTGTAAATAAACCAATTTGTACATAGAGCTCGTGTCTCTGTCGTTATTTAGCTACCACGACGCCACATTACATAACACTGAAGAAAGGGTCTGAGGCAGCGCAAGCTGCGGTTTAAGGAACTATGATTTTTTTTAAATCTCAACGTTTGCTAAAATAATTAATGAAATAATTATTATTTTAAGTCTTATACTAAAACATTAAAATATTATTTTTTGTTTAATATAAATAAATTAAAGTTATTACGCATAAACTGTTAAAATAAGTGGAACTATTTTTTATTGAATCTGTACAATAATGAAGAAAATTTTTAAAACTGGTCTATAGTCAGGGGTGGTTCCAGTCGATCATTTGGGGGAGAGGGATCGTAGGTTTTTGTATAATAATAAACATATTTGTTATTATATGGTATATTTTTGTAATGTATATGATTCTATACAAAATTAATTTTTAAATAATGACATAATTCTAACATAAATAATACACACTAACATAAATAATTTAAATCAATTTTTCCAAATAAATAAAGGTAACTACCAAAAACTTATTTAATGGTAGAACTTACTGTAAACACGAGGCTAAATACAATCTATTGAAAAATAGTGAAGAAATTAAATGTCATGTTATACATTTATTTATTTATTTATTTATTTATTTGTCAAAAAACAGTAAAAACGGTATATGACGTGTGGGGAAAGAGATTTACCTGCGCACATTTTCTTGAGGGCCAGAATAAAAAAAACGAAAAAATGAATTTAGAAAATAATTATTTTAGAAAAATAAAAATATTTGAAAAATGTTTTTTCCCGAGTTATAGAAAATCAATTTCAACGGTAAATGAACTACAAGAAAAAGGAGTGCTCAACAAAACGTGCGCACAGTGAAGCTACATTTACGTCCTGAAGCAAAACAAAGCAAAACAAAGCAAAACAAAACGAAACAAAGCAAAACAAGCAAAACATTAATTCCAGAGTTTATCGGTCACATGTGTCTTTAACCCCTGTTAACATGCAACCCTGCAGGTTTGTTAAGTGCATCTGTAAGTTAAGAAATTTAACATCCTTTGCAACGGGTTTTAACATCCTTTTTAGCAACGTAAATAAACAACAGTCGATTAATCGCAAGTCAAACGTTTATTCAGAAAAAAATCATGGCTATGTACAAAACAAATCGGATTCAAACAATTCAGAATAAAAGTAACATATTTCAATTATGACATGACATAACATTATGGCAATTATGACAATCATTGACATACGTCATTTTCGGGGATAATTATTGTTAATAGTAATATTAATAGTAAAAATGTACAGTACGTAAATTAACCTCATTTTCCTGACATTCCGTCAAATGAAACTCTTCTCTGATAATCATATTTATTGACGATCTGAAGGTGTCGTCACTGAAGTCGACGCGCCAACTTCCTCACCGAACGTTATTTCTTTAGGTACTATCTTTAGTACAATGTACTTTAGTACATTTCTCTAGGTTCAGGAGAATTACATTAGGGAACAAGATTTTTACCTCAAGAAAGTAGATTGCGCAACGTATTCAATTTTATACGTAAATTACGAATATCACAATAGAAAGTCATATCACATCGCAGTTTTTAAATATACCGTATCTTTATACTGTATCATACCGTATTTTGATATTAATACAAATACATTTGAATTGCACCCATCATATGTGTAGAATCAATAAACATAAAATCTGTTTAAAAATAAAATATTTGTTCTATTCACCTATGCCACTTTCATGAAATATCAACAAAATTAGGCTTTCCTGGGCTTATTTTTTTCCTTCTGTATTCGAAGATTGTCATCTTTATTCTCGCGTCTGGTAGTCGCGCTCAATTACGACTAAGTTTTAGTGGTCTTAGTAGGTCTTAGTGGATGTTTTAAAAACAAGTCAAATGAATCCTCATATTTCCTACTGCACATCAGTCATCGTAAATTTTAATTTAACCTCTTACCTTGTCGCAAAGTATACAAGTATCCAACTATTGGAGTAGAAGATTCTGAGTCAGTCGGTTTCATGCGAGGCTGTACCCGCAGTGCGAGCGAAGTTCGTGTCTGGTTGGCGTGTGCCTCAAATATATTAATGCATTGGAACTCTAGGGGTTTTATAAATTGATATTCGCCACATGATCTATTGAATTGAATCGGTTCGATAAAATGCAAATCGTAATTTAACATCAAAAGGGATAACTTCCATTACGTTTGTGAAAGATTGACACCCAATCTTCGAAAGAAAAGAATACATGCAATTTTAAAACATGCGTATTCTTTATACTTAGGTAATCGAGTTTGTGTTCACGACAAACCATGAGCTGCTCGCCGGTGTTGTATCACTTGTACAACGAACCTTAGATTGTGGTTGTATGGAAAACTCAAAACATTGTCATTCGCTGTACCAATGTTGTGGAGAATGGCAATAACCATAATGACTACTACTTCCCCATGAAAAACATTTCTGGCCCGTCCAGGTCAGTTATCCACAATTCTTCTGCCATGCGACCTGTGTCATACCAATTGCCAGTGCATGTACCCCCGGAAACATGGTCAATAAATCACGAAGAAAACTGTGATGAAAATGAAGCCGTCATTCCTTAAGATACAGAAGCCTCTACTTCCAAAGATCCAAACTACTTTTCAGGAAAGTCTCACACTGGCCTGCACGGAGCAGGAATACCTAAATGATTTGGCCCGCGACCTGAATTTGTGAAAAAAAAAGAATCTGAATTCCTAAGCTCCCCACTATAGTAATGGAAACACTTTGCTTCCGGGACAATAAATTCAGATACAGATACGTGAAACAGATAAGAGACGTTTGCCCAATATTCTGCACTTGAAGGTACTTTTTTTGTGGAGACATTAGAGGATTAATGAGCGAATTGTGTGTTCTCTAGAAACCAGATGAATGGCAATGATTTATAGATTCTTCATAATATAGATTCAAAGCAGTGAAATAATTCCAGGGATGTATAATGGAAAATTGAAGAAAGGTTTTCATCGGCCCGCAAATCATAAAACTCATGGATGGAATATTGGAAGAAAAATCGCGAGACAATGAGTTAGCAACTTGACAATCCTTTGAGAGAATTGTGCGTGCATTTCTCGGGACAAACAAAGAAGAAAATTATAAAACAGTGTTCACAGAATGATTACAAAACTAGAAAAATATGAGGTGTAGAATGTCTCTGAAAATTAATTTTCTTCACTCCCATCTTTCTCCCGCAAAACGTTGGTGATATTAGTGATATCAATTAGGTAACCAGTTTCAAGATGGAGAACAGATACCAAGGGCGTAAGGATCTTGCAATGATACAAGATTATTGTTGGTTTCTTCTCAGATAGACTAAACAGAAATACAAGAGTAAGTGACAAGGCACAAAGCAATTTTACTTTCCCGTATACATACGTATATACGGAGTAAACTATGTAGTGTAGGGAAAGTTTTGTAATGCTGCGCAAAAAAATGGCGACTTTTCGGCGGAAAAAATTCATTGCCGGGCGCTGATAACGAAAAAGTGGATAAAACCAATTGCTAAATTAAGAAAAAAAATCCCCTAACACGTGGTGTAGCAGAATCCTTCTTTTGTGGGTCCTTGATACCGAAAAACCAATTGAAAGGAAAACGTCCGCCCGTCCGCCCGTCCATCTGTCCGTTTGTGAAGACTGCTAGCGCATAAATAATAGGTACAATTTCATCCAAAATGGATATTCCCCAGTCCATCTGGTTTGAGCCAAAGCTTTGAGATTTTCACAAAGATTCTTCAAAATTTGGGGGTATTTTACATAAAGCCCTCCGGACATTTTAAAAATTTTCTCAAAAACGGCTCCAAATTTTTTCTTTAAATTTCTTGTAAGAATAGACTAAAATACACGTATTAAGGTGACAGAGGTCCAATTTTCACGGATAACTAAATTTTCGAAAATTGTGAAAGTTTGAATTTTTTTCGGCGTCTTTCTCCAACTACAAAATTGAAGATAGAGATTTTTCCTTCAAATAATATGTGTTCTCCAAAGTGAGTTCTTTGTTTAAGGTCATATGTATTGTTTTGAAAATTTTAGGAGTAGTATATTGTATGAAATATATGCAATTTTAAGAAAATACAAAAACAAGATTTTTTCAAAAACGGGTCCAAATTTTTTCTTTAAACGTTTGGTAGGGATAGTGGTAAATGTACTCTATCAGATGACATAAAATCCATATTGCTCTGTAGGGTGTTTTTTTCAAAAATTACGAAAATGTAAATTTTTTCACATGTTTCTCATGTAATATTTACATTAGCGGCAATTTTTTCACATTATTATATTTACGAGTACATTTGCTTTAAATAATGTCAAGTAAAGTTTATCGAAAACACAACCGTTTTCTGTAAAACGTAGCTCAAAATTTCGCATTTTCAGAAACGCTCAAACGCCATTTTCTCATATATGGCTGAAAATGTTTTCTTCAAACATTTATAACGGATAGTTCTAATTATACTCTTTAGTATAGCGTAGAGTTTATTTTGAGTTATTATTTTGTTTTTTCAAAAATTACTTAATTGTAATTTTTTGAAAGATCTCTCACATCTTTAATATGCACATTACCAGATTTTTGTAAAAATTATTTTATTTGTGAGTGTACGTGCTTCAAATAACTTTAAATAAAGTATTTTGAAAAATGAAAAATTTTCTGTGAAAAAGAGCTTCAAATTTCGCATATTTAGTAGCGCTAAAACGCAATTTTCTCTTAAACGGCACATACTTTTTAAAAGAAAATTGCTATTTATGACTAGGGTTGTATGTTCTTTAATATTCTTCAATTAATGTTTCCGTTCTACCAATAAACCGAATAGGAAACCGATAAATTAAGAAAATGACCAAATAATGTACTTTTGGCGGAGATAGATGACAGCTGGCAAGAAAGAGTATGTGGGAATTCCGAATAGCTAGCAAAGACCCAAGGAAACAGAAAACTAATCGGGAAAGTCTGTGCCATTCTGTAGCACCACTAGTTTTGTTTGAAGATGATAGTAATCCATTTTTCATTATCTACGAGTACGTTTAATTGAATGAGGCGGTTCGATCAAAGCTAAAAAAATTTATTCTTTAAAAATTACTATTACTTGCTGCTCTAACTTCTGTCAAGAGTACATCAATTCATTTTAGTTTACGACATCGTATTACGATAAACAGATTAAGCCCTTTGCCTTCTATTCAACAGACCCATAATAATCTCAAGCCTTGACATATCGTCAGGGCAGTTTGCTCGTAAGTATATCGTTTTTCTGTTGCTTACATGTGGTGATTATAACATCCCTGGTGAAAATCAATATTAGTAAATTGTAAATCTTTTTACTTTCCCGTATACGTACGTATACACGGAGTGATATGCGTAGTATAGGGAAAGTTATGTAATGCTGCGCGAAAAAATGGCCAATTTTCGGCGGAAAAAAATTCATTGCCGGGCCGTGAAAACGAATAAGTGGATAAAAACAGTTGCTAAATTAAGAAAAAAAAATCCTCTATCTCGTGGTGTGGTCAAAATCCATGATTTGTTGTTTCTTTATACTTAAAAATCGATTCACGGCATTCCGTCCGTCTGTCCGTCTGTGGTCAACGCTAGCGCCTAAACCGTTCGGTCGATATTCTTCAAAATTGATATTCCCCAGTCGATCTGATTCTAGTCGAAGCTTTGTGATTTTGAAAAAGATTATTTAAAATTTGGGGGTACTTTATATGAAGCCCCGCGGGGATTTTCAACATTTTCTCAAAAAGGCTCCAAATTTTTTCTTTAAATTTCTTGTATGAATAGAGGAAAATACACTTTTTGACATGGCATAGGTCCGATTTTCACGTACAGCTCTGAATTTTCGAAAATTGTGAAAGTTTGCATTTTTTTCGGCGTCTTTCTCCAACTACAAAATTGAAGATAGAGATTTTTTCTTCAAATAAAATTTGTTCTGCATATTGAGTTCTTTAATAAAGGTCATGTAAATGTTTTTCACAATTTTGGTAGTTTTCCTGCAATATTGCGTGCAACATGTGCAATTTTAAAAAATTACAAAAACAAAATTTTCTCAAAAACGGCTCCAAATTTTTTCTTTAAATTTTTGGTAGGGATAGTGGTAAATGTACTCTATCAATGACATAAAAGCCATTTTGGTCTATCGGTTGGTTTTTTCAAAAATTACAAAAATGTAAATTTTTTTACTTGTCTCTCACGTCGTTAATATTTACATTATCGGCGATTTTTTACATTATTATATTTACGAGTATATATGCTTTAAATAATGTCAAGTAAAGTTTCTCGAAAACACTACCGTTTTCTGTGAAAAGTAGCTCAAATTTCGGCATTTTCAGAAATGCTGAAACGTCATTTTCTCGTATATGGCTGCAATTTTTTTCTTGAAACTTTTGTAACGGATAGTGCTAATTACACTCATTAGTATAGCGTGAAGTTTATTTTGAGTTTTTTTTTGTTTTTTTCAAAAATTATATAAATGTAAATTTTTTGAAAGATCTCTCACATCTTTAATATGCACATTATCCGCAATTTGTCAAGATGATTATATTTGTGAGTGTAAGTGCTTCAAATAACTTCAAATAAAGTATTTTGAAAACTCAAAAATTTTCTGTGAAAATGAGCTTCAAATTTCGCATTTTTAGTAGTGCTAAAACGCCATTTTCTCTTAAACGGCACATAATTTTTAAAAGAAAATTGCCATTTACGGCTAGGTTTTTGTGTTCTTTAATATTCTAAAATTAATGTTTCTGTTCTACCAATAGGAAACCGAAAAATTAAGAAAATGACAAAAAAAATGTACTTTTGGCGATGATAGATGGTAGCTGGCAAGAAAGAGTATGTGGCAATTCCGAATAGCTAGCGAAGACCCAGGAAAATAGAAAACTAATACGAGAAAGTCTGTCCATTCTGTTTTTTGGCAAATAAATAAATAAAATAAATACGGTCATGCTTAATTTTTTCAAAATACGAGTAGTTTTTCCTTAATTTTGTGACAAACGTAATAGGCCGCTGTAAATTTACTGCGCTTCGGACAGCTGGATGCGTTGTAAATTAGAATGTGCAATTTTGTATATTATTTCTTTCTTCGTTTCTTACATTCGAACTTTGTTATAGACTTTCACATTAATATTTTAGAAATTGTTTATTTTGAAATATTTGAAATAAGTAAAAAGAATTAATAGCTCTCAGAATAGCGACAATGCAGGGTCTGCAACAATGGAATTCACTTTGCGCTCGCGAATATCTGTGAATTAGTGTCATTGTTGTGACCTAATGGAGCTGTATGAAAAGGAGTTATAATTGTCTAATTTATGTTGATATTTGCAGGCAAATATTTAGTTTTGCACCAAATGCTATACCATTTGTAGTGAGTAGAGAATTTGGTGCATGGTTTTAAAATACTCTTCCCTAATCATGGCCCAATGGAAGGCATTTCTATATTTCCAGGGTATCAGGCTTCTTTTTCCAATACAGGGTTACAAAACTTTTGCATTCTATTTTTGTGAAGTTGTAGAATTCACATAGTTCTGACAACACTGCAATGGAAATAGTGAGTTCCAAGCGAAGATGTTAGTAGCGCATAAAGTGCAATATTACAGTACTACTTAGCTGTTTCCTCTAATACGGGAAAGTAAGTGCTGTTGTAGCACCACTAGTTTTCTTCTTCTATGGGGAGGAGGGACGAGTGAAGTAGTTCCAGGAGAAGTGTGCATGAAAAATGTAACTAAATTTGTTTTCTCCTATAAATTTGTGTCTGTGAAAAGTTTATTTTCAGCCTTCAAAATGGTTTTCATTGATAAGACAGCCTTATCGTAGAAAATTTGAAGAAAATATTGATTAAATATTATACTGCTACTCACGAAAGTCAATTAAATATCCTTTCAATTAAATATCCAATTTCTCTCATCAATGTAATAATACTTTTTCCTGCATAGTAAAAATTACCTAATTTAATCCTTTTGAGATCAGTTCTAGAAGCCAGAAATACAACTTTTTCAAGTCCATTTTTTTGCCTGGATTAGTCATTCTGCAACCTATTTTAAGCGCCTAAAATGTCGATTTTAATGCCTATTAGTGCATACTTTCGTAATTTTGTAACCTATTTTAGGTGCTTAAATCAAACCTTTTTTGTGCCTAAAGTTCCGAGGTCATGCAATCTGTAATTTCAAACTATCAAAGACCGGTTTTAGTTAGCAGAATTTTAGTACGGCGATTATTGTAAAATGAATCCCGAACTATGGTGCGTATATGAGCCCCAAACTTTAACTGGCTCCTATTGCATACACTACAACTTGTGTTCATACTATTTTTGTTTTAGATGCCACCAAAGATTTAGCCCCAAAACAGAAAGGAACTAGTGAAGCTACAGAATGGCACAGACTTTCTCGTACTAGTTTCCTAATTCCATCGGTCGGGGCAAACTTTTCGGTCGGGCCCCATGCTTTTGCCAGCTACCATCTCTCGCCGCCCTAACATTTTTTCACGTTTGCTCAATTTTTCGGTTTCCTAATGACAGAACCGAAAAACTATTTTAAGAATATTATTGAAGAGGAAAACTTCGTCCTGTATGAAAATTTGTAAATGCAAAATTTGAAGCTCTTTTTCACAGAAAACTACTGCGATTTCGAAAAACTTCATTGGATGTCGTGTGAATCACTGCCACTCATAAATGCAATAATGTTTACAAATTGCGGAAATTCGAGCTCAATTTCACTGAAAATTGAGTTTTCGAGAAACTTTATACGACATAATTTAATGCACATGCCCTCATAAATGCAATTATACGAACAAATCACCTGTAATGTAAATAATAACGACGTGAGAGACAAGAAAAAATACATTAGTGTAATTTCGGAAAACAATAACATAAGAATAGAGCAAAAAAAGTCTGTCATCTTACAAAGTATATTTAATACTATCCATCCCAAAAGTTTAAAGAAAAATCTAGGGCCTTTTTCGAGAAAATCTTTTTGATATTTTTTAATATTGCACATATTGGACGCAATAATGCGCAAAAACTAATAAAATTTTTAAAAAACTGTGCATGACCTAAACGACAGAACTAATTATGAAGAAAAAATTGACTTGAAAGAAAAAATTCCATCTTAATTTTGTAGTTGTAAGAATAATCCGAAAAAAATTCAATATTTTACAACTTTCAAAAATTCAGATTTATCAGCGAAAATCGAATATATGCCATCTTTGTCAATGTATTTCACTCTCTTTTTACAAGAAATTTAAAGAAAACGTTTGGAGCCATGTTTCAGAACATTTTGAATACATCCCAAAATCTTCATGTAAAGTACCCCCAAAAATTAATGAATGTTTTTCAAAATCGCAGAGATTCGACTCAGGCCAGATTGACAAGGGTTTATTCAGTTTGGGAAAAATCGCACTAGTTTAGGCGCTAGTGTTGTTCACATACACCAAACAGACGGACGACCGACGTTTTGAAAAAAAAAAAAAAAAAAAAAGAAACTTTTGCGACCTCAGGGGACCCCCAAAACGTGTATTTCCGTTGAAATCTCGAAATCGGTTTTCCGCAGCATTCCATGACGAGAAAATAACTAGTGGTGCTGGAAATTATTAAGAAAAAATTAAGAAAATGTCAAAAAATGTACTTTGGGCGGCGATAGATAGCCGTTGGCAAGAGTATGTGGCAATTCTGAATTTCACAGACCCAAGGAAATACAAAAATAATACGGGAAAGTCTGTGCCATCCTGTAGCACCACTAGTTAAGCAATGCAATAGGAATTTCCCCTTCGAAGATTTTTCACTTTTATCGCACGAAAATGCGTATTCCGTTTTACTTTCCCGTATAGGGAAAGTTACGTAATGCTGCGCGAAAAAATGGTGAATTTTCGCCACAAAAAAATTCGTTGCCGGGTCGTGATAACGAAAAAGTGCATAAATCCAGTTGCTAAATTAAGAAAAAAAATCCCCCAACACGTGGTGTAGCCAGAACCCCTCTTTTGATACCGAAAACCCAATTGAAAGGAAAACGTCCGTCTGTCCGTCCGTGAACACTGCTAGCGCCTAAACCATATGTACGATTTCTTTCAAAATGGATATTCTGCGCTCGATCTAGTTCGAGTCAAAGCTTTGAGATTTTGAAAAAGATTCTATAAAATTTAGGGGTACTTTACATGAAGTTCCCCGGATATTTTCAAAATTTTCTCAAAAACGGCTCCAAATTTGTTCTTTCAATTTCTTGTAAGAACAGAGTAAAATACACTTATTAATGTGGCATAGGCCCGATTTTCACGGTTAACTTTGAATTTCCGAAAATTGCTAAAGTTTGAACTTTATTCGGCGCCTTCCTCCAACTACAGAATTAAAGATAGAAATTTTTTCCTTCAAATAAAATTTATTCTTCATAGTAAGTTTTTTCTTTAACGTCATGTCCATATTTTTGAAAAATTGAATGCTTTTCGCGCAATATTGCATGCAATATGTACAATTAAAAAAAATACAAAACAAGAATTCCTTAAAAACGGCCCCAAATTTTTTCTTTAAACTTTTGATAGGGATATTGCTAAATGTACCCTACGAGATGATATAAGCCCCATATCGCTCTATTCTTTTGTTTTTTCAAAAATTGCAAAAATGTAATTTTTTGACTTGTCTCTCACTTCGGTAATATTTACATCAGTAGCGATTTGTTTACATTATTATATTTACAAGTTCAAGTGCCTTAAATAATGTCAAGTAAAGTTTCTCGAAAACAACAGTTTTCTGTGAAAACTAGCTCAAAATTGCGCATTTTCGGAAACGCTCAAACACCATTTTCTCATAAATGGCTAAAAAATATCTTCAACCTTTTCAATCAGATAGTGCTAATTGCACTCTTTGATATGACATAAAGTTTTCTTTGAGGTATTTTTTTTTGTTTCTTCAAAACTTACACAAATATAATTTTTTGGAAAGGTCTTTCACATCTTTAATATGCATATTAACTGCAATTTGTAAACACTATTGTACGAGTATTTGTGAGAGAATGTGCTTCAAATTACTTCAAATTAAGTTTTTTGAAAACTCAAACATTTTTTGTAAAAATGAGCTTCAAATTTCGCATTTTTAGTAGCGCTTAAACGCCATTTTCTTGAAAACGGCTCCGAACTTTTAAAAGAGAATTGCCATTTAGGACAAGGTTTTAGTGTTCTTTAATATTCTATAATTAAAATTTCCGTTCTACCATTAGGAAACCGAAAACATAAGGAAATGTCGAAAAAATATACTTTGGGCTGCTGTAGATGGTAGCTGGCAAGAGTATGTGGCAATTCCGAATAGCTAGCCGAGACCGAAGGAAATAGAAAACTAATACGGGAAAGTCTGTGCCATTCTGTAGCATCACTAGTTTAATTTGCTCTTACCTCATATGAAGCATGCTCATAAAATGTTGTAGTAATATAACCGGAGTTACAATGCGAAAATTAGTATAGGATTTTGTTTATTCCAAATACCAAATATGTTCATGTCTTTTGAATCCTGTCTGATAGAAACTGTTTTATAATGATTTTCGGAATCAGTGTGATCGTTTCCTTTAAAATCACCTTTTTTACTTTCCCGTATACGTACGTATACACGGAGTGGTTTACGTAGAACAGGGAAAGTTATGTAATGGTGCGCGAAAAAATGGCCAATTTTCGGCGGAAAAAAATTCATTGCCGCGGCGTGAAAAGGAAAAAGTGGATAAAACCAGTTGCTAAATTAAGAAAAAAAATCCCCTAACACGTACTGTAGCCAGAAACCCTGTTTTATGGGACCTTCATACTGAAAAAACCAATTGAATGGAAAACGTCCGACTGTCCGTCTGTGAACACTGCTAGCGCCTAAACCATACGTATGGTTTCCTTCAAAATTGATATTCCCCGGTCAATCTGATTCTAGTCAAAGCTTTGAGATTTTGAAAAAGATTCTTCAAAATTTGGAGGTACTTTAAATGAAGCCCCCCGCGCATTTTCATAATTTTCTCAAAAACAGCTCCAAATTTTTTTCTTTAAATTTCTTGTATGAATAGAGGAAAATAAACTTATTAACATGGCGTAGGTCCGATTTTCACGGATAACTGTGAATTTTCGAAAATTGCCGAAGTTTGAATTTCTTTCGGCGTCTTTCTCTAACTACAAAATTGAAGATAGAGATTTTTCCTTCAAATAAAATGTGTTTTCCACAGTGAGTTCTTTGTTTAAGGACATGTACATTCTTTTGAAGATTTTAGTAGTTTTCGCGCAATATTGCGTGCAATATGTGCTATTTTAAAAAATTACAAAAACAAGATTTTCTCAAAAAGGCTTGAAATTTTTTCTTTAAACTTTTGGTAGGTATAGTGGTAAATGTACTCTATCAGATGACACAAAATCCATATTGCTCTATCGGTTGGTTTTTTTTCAAAAATTACAAAAATGTAAATTTTTTCACATGTTTCTCACGTCGATAATATTTACATTAGCGGCGATTTCTTCACATTATTATATTTACGAGTACATTTCCTTTAAATAATGTCAAATAAAATTTCTCGAAAACACAACCGTTTTCTGTGAAAAGTAGCTCAAAATTTCGCATTTTCAGAAACGCTCAAACGCCATTTTCTCATATTTGGCTGCAATTCTTTTCTTGAAACTTTTGTAATGAATAGTGCTAATTACACTCTTTAATATGAAGTAAAGTTTATTTTGAGTTTCTTTTTTGTTTTTCAAAAATTACATAATTGTAATTTTTTTGAAAGATCTCTCACATCTTTAATATGCACATTACCAGGAATTTGTAAAGATTATTATATTTGTGGGTATAGGTGCTTCAAATAACTTCAAATAAAGTATTTTGAAAACTCAAATATTTTCTGTGAAAACGAGCTTCAAATTTCGCACTTTTAGTAGTGCTAAAACGCCATTTTCTCTTAAACGGCACATCATTTTTAAACGAAAATTGCCATTTATGACTACGTTTTTCTGTTCTTTAATATTCTAAAATTAATATTGTCGATCTACCAATAGAAAACCGAAAAATTAAGAAAATGGCAAAAAAATGTACTTTTGGCGGTGTTAGATGGTAGCTGACAAGAAAGAGTATGTGGCAATTCCGAATAGCTAGCGAAGCCCCAAGAAAATAGAAAACTAATTCGGGAAAGTCTGTGCCATTCTGTAGCACCATTAGTTCATTCTGGAGGTATAAAAAAGATTATATTTTTGTTCACTAGTGTTATTTGCAGCTATCTTTTCTCGAACCACGGTATACGAATATTGTTTAAATAGAAATATGGCAAGTAACACCTCACAATATTGTAGTAACGTGCCGCAGCAACAGAATTAATTTATTTACTGTAACGAGTCAATATGGCATGGACAATGCATATTCAGAAGATTCTTGTGTGCCCACGGCCTTCTTGGATTGATGTTGTGTTGAACACCAAGGCAACGGACAAGCTACCAAATGAGTGAAGAATCAACAGTCAGAGGAAAGTTGGACGTCCCGAAGTACAAGCGGGAGGTAGACTTATCGAAGTAGAGACGATAAGTGGATGTTATGTTGAAAGGGAGCGGTTTATAGTCTGGTGATTTGCAGTGGCGTAGCGTCAGGGAACGCTGAAATGCTGAGCATCCCCGTCTATAATATTAATAAAGAACCCTAAATACTGTATTGATAATCTTACAAGTGGTCCGTTGAGCGAAACACGTTTTGTATTAATTTTAAATTGATTTCCTATGATTGAATTCGGCGGGTTGTTCAAGCAGGCCTGTGATTGCTTGGAAGCTAAAATGGTTCTAGCGTCTGCCGCGAGATTGCGACGAGCAATGACGCATGCGCAGATGGCGAGGTTCCCCTCTTCCCTCTTCACCCCTGGCCAAGGGAAACCCGACTGCTTTACGGAAATCCACTGCGGAAAGAAACTCGTTTGTGCACGACAGCCCAGCACACTTCAGGCGGTCAGTAAATTCTCTCTCTCTCTCTCTCTCTCTCTCTCTCTCTCTCTCTCTATCTATCTCTATATCTATCTATCTATCTCTCTCTGTCACACGGGAGTCCCCACTTGGTCATGGGCACAAACTGTAGAAATAGTGCCTGTCTACTATTTCTTAATTAATATCCAAGAAATTGAATTATCCCTTAAATAGATTACATATTATTTTAGTCTGCAATGTACAAATTAACAAATGGTCTCTTTGCCATTCGCGTATAAGAATTAAAGCTGAGCCATTGTATAATTTGCTTTCAAGACATCGGCAGTCCTGACTGCTGTGAGGATGATGTGGGAAGCGCCTACACCGTCGACTTATATCCCCACGTACAGAGCGTACAGGCTGTACATAGCATTACGCAATGTACTCCTGAGCAAGGCAGGGCTTTTGAATTTAATTAAAGCACGAGGCCCGATAACCGATATCTTGGAACCAGAAAGAAGGCGTCTTTTCGTGTCCCCGATAATTTTAACGCACTTCTATCTTAAGCACCTAATAAATACTAATAAATTTCATCTCAGTTGCGCCCTGCGCTCAGATAAGACGTCGAAGGCTCCAATAACTAACGCCTGCCCCTTAACTTCCATGTAATCATGAAAGGTCACTTCGGGGCACAGTCCTCGTGATACCAAGACCCGCGCTTCGGAGTTCCCCCTCCGCCCGTGATAAGGGCCACCCAGAGCGCACTTGCGTCTCTGACCATAACAAGTATCTCCCCCTCCACCATGTACTTACAAACAGGAGTGGGGATGTAGTCTATATAGTTCGTAAGGAAACATTGTAAAAGGTTCACAACCATTTTCGACTTTGTAATAGAAATTTGTATAACCTGTATTTTATTCACTTCTCTAATAAACTCAGTGTGTTCTCACTCTCTGAGTTTCATTTCACCAAGTCTGTCTGGAGAACCGTCGACTTGCCATCGACCTATTTTACTGTCGTAAGCAATCGAGATCGTGGAAGTAGTTCCAGTGCAGTTCCAGTGTATCTGCCTTGTGTTGCATTCGCTTGTTAGATGAAGTAGTTGATAGTGACATTTTGTGTTATTGTTGAGCATCCCCAAACGTGCGAGTCACGCTACGCCACTGGTGATTTGGACGGAGATGCAGAGTATACAGTGGAGAATGTCTCTTTAAATATGAAAGGCTGAATGTTGAAATTGAAGTACGGAATGGACACATTGGAAAGTTGGAAGCCTCGGATTATAGATGTGAGACAATGAATGTGAACAGGGTTTTGGTATGCGAAAGCATCATTGAACTGTGATAGAGAACTGTTAAAATCCACGAAGTTTTTTCTTTACTTTTCTTATTGTTTCTTATTCCTTTATGTTCATATTATCATTGTTTTGGGTTGTTGTTAATGAATATTCTTGTTCTATTTTGGAACTTAAAATTGTTTTGTAAATATAATTGAACGGTAAGTTTGTCACCATTCAGATCTGCAGTGTATGTCGTTGAATTATAAATAAATAAATCTGATAAATAAATGGACGTTTCTATCTTTTTAAATAATGAACCTGATTCACTAAAGGAAAACAATTAGAACCTTCAGATCGCTATCGCAGTAATGTCAAAATTTTTGCATAAAACCTGAGATTTTATGGTGACCGATAAAAATGCTTAACATACCACGAAATGTTGGGGTTACTCGTATTACTGCCTCACTCATCCTAATTAAAAATTTTGGCTCCGATTCGCTCCGCCTCGATTTTTACTTTCCCATATACGGAAAATCGATTTCGAGATTTCAACGGAAATACACGTTTTGGAGTCCCCTGATACCAAAAATCTGGTTCTTTTCAAAACGTCCGTCTGTCCGTCCGTCCGTCCGTCTATCTGTGAACAACCGTAGCGCCGAAATCATAAGTACGATTTCTCCCAAAATGAATATTCCCGGCCGATCTGGTTCCACACTTTTTCAGAATTTTCTCAAATATGACTCCAAATTTTCACTTTAAATTTCTTGTAAGGCTATAGTAAAATACACTTATAAAAGTGGCATAGGTCCCATTTTTACGGTTAACTCTAAATTTTCGAAAAGTGCAAAAGTTTGAAATTTTTTCGGCGTCTTCCTAAAACTATAAAATTAAAGATAAAGATTTTTCCTTCAAATAGAATTTGTTGCCCAAAGTAAGATTTTTCACGAAGGTTATGTACATTTTTTTGAAAATTTTAGTAGTTTTTGGCCAATATTGCACGCAATATATTCAATTTAAAAAAATTACAAACACTAGATTTTCTCAAAAACGGCACCAAATATTTTCTATGAACTTTGTAGGGATAGTGCTAAATGTGCTCTATGAGATGACATTAACGCCATATTGCACTATTTTTTTCTTCAAAAATTACAAAAATGTAATTTTTTTCAATTGTCTCTCACGTTTTAATATTTACATTAGCGGCGCTTTGTTTGCATTATTATATTTATGAGTACGTGTGCTTTAAATAATGTCAAATACACTTTCTCGAAAATTGAATAACTTTCTGTGAAAATTAGCTCAAAATTCCGCATTTTCAGAAACGCTCAAATGCCATTTTTTGGAAAATGTCTCCACATTTTTTCTTCAAAGTTGTCGAACGGATAGTACTAATTACACTCTTTAACATAACGTAAAGTTCAATTTGGGGTATTTTTTGTTTTTGCAAAAATTACACAAATGTAATTTTTTTAAGAACTCTCGCACCGTTAATGTGCACATTTCCAGCAATGTTTAAACACTGTTGTATTTGTAAGTCAAAATGTTTCAAATGACTTCAAATGAAGTGTTTCGAAAACTCATAAATTTTCTGTGAACAGTACCTTCGAATTTCGCATTTTTCGTTGCGCGTAAACGCCATTTTCTTAAAAATATCTCCAATTTGTCAAAGAAATTGCTATTTAGGTCAAAGTTTTCTTTAATATTCTAAAATTAATTTTTTCGTTCTATCACTAGGAAAGCGAAAAATTAAGAAAATTTCAAAAAAAAATGAGTGTGGGCGGCGATACAAGGCAGCTGACAAGATATGTGGCAAGTATGTGGCAAGTATGAATAGCTAGCCGAGACCCAAGGAAATAGAAAGATAATACGAGAAAGTCTGTGGCATTCTGTAGCACCACTAGTTTTACTTTCTCATATACGTATATATGGAGTAATAAACGAGGTGTAGGGAAAGTTATGAAATGTTGCGGAAGATCGATTTCTAGATTTTAACGGAAATATACGTTTTGGGGTCCCCTTGTACCGAAAAGGTTTTTTTTTTTTTTCAAAACTTCCGCCCGTCCGTCTGTCCGTCCGTCCGTCAGTCCGTCTGTCCGTCCGTCCGTCTGTGAACAACACTAGCGCCTAAACCATACGTGCGATTTCTTCCAAAATGGATATTCTGCGGTCGATCTGCGTCCACTTGACGTGCCGCGATTTTGAAAAACTTTCCTCAAAATTTGGGGTACTTTACATGAAGTCCCCAGGACATTTTCAAAATTTTCTCAAAAACGGCTCCAAATTTTTTCTTTAAATTTCTTGTAAGGATTGAGTTACATATTCTTGTAAGGATTGAGATACACTTATAAAGGTGGCATTGGTTTCATTTTCACGGTTAACTCTGAATTTTCGAAAATTTAAAAAGTCTGAATTTTTTTAGCGTCTTCCTACAAGTACAAAATTGAAGATAGAAATTTTTCCTCCCAAAAGAATTTGTTCTCTAGTGAGTGAGTTCTGTCATTAAGGTCATGTACATTTTTTTGAAAATTGTAGTACTTTTCGCGCAATATTGCAGTTTTAAAAAATAAAACTAGTGGTGCTACAGAATGGCACAGACTCTCCCGTATCAGTTTTCTATTTCCTTGGGTCTTCGCTAGCTATTCGGAATTGCCACATACTCTTTCTTGCCAGCTACCATCTATCATCGCCGAAAGTAAATGTTTTTGCCATTTTCGTAATTTTTCAGTTTCCTATTTGTAGAACGGAAACATTAATTTTAGAATATTAAAGAACACAAAAACCTGATCGTAAATTGCAATTTTCTTTGAAAAATTATGTGCCGTTTAAGAGAAAATTGCGTTTTAGCGCTACAAAAATTCCAAATTTGAAGCTCATTTTCACAGAAAATGTTTGAGTTTTCAAAATACTTATTTGAAGTTATTTGAAGCACCTACACTCACAAATATAATAATCTTTACAAATTCCTGGTAATGTGCATATTAAAGATGTGAGAGATCTTTCAAAAAATTACAATTATGTAATTTTTGAAAAAACAAAAAAGAAACTCAAAATAAACTTCACGTCATATTAAAGAGTGTAATTAGCACTATCCGTTACAAAAGTTTCAAGAAAAAAATTGCAGCCAAATATGAGAAAATGGCGTTTGAGCGTTTCTGAAAATACGAAATTTTGAGCTACTTTTCACAGAAAACGGTAGTGTTTTTGAGAAACGTTACTTGACATTATTTAAAGCATATATACTTGTAAATATAATAATGTGAAAAAATCGCCGATAATGTAAATATTATCGACGTGAGGGACGAGTAAAAAAATTTACATTTTTGTAATTTTTGAAAAAAACCAACCGATAGAGCAATATGGATTTTGTGTCATCTGATAGAGTACATTTACCACTATACCTACCAAAAGTTTAAAGAAAAAAATTTGAAGCCGTTTTTGAGAAAATCTTTTTTTGTAATTTTTAAAATTGCACATATTGCACGCAATATTGCGCGAAAAATACTAAAATGTTTAAGAAAATGTAGATGACCTTAAGGAAAGAACTCACTATGAAGAAATAATTTTAGTTGATGAAAAAATCTCTATCTTCAATTTTGTAGTTCCAGAAAGACGCCGTAAAATTTTTAAACTTTTGCAATTTTGAAGAATTCAGAATTATCTGTGGAAATCGGGCCTATGCCGTGTTAATAAGTGTATTTTACTCTATTCATAGAAGAAATTTAAAGAAAAAATTTGGAGCCGTTTTTGAGAAAATTTTGAAAATCCGCGGGGGGCTTTATATAAAGTACCCCCACATTTTGAAGAATCTTTTTCAAAATCTCAAAGCTTCGACTAAAAGCAGATCAACCTGGGAATATCCATTTTGGAAGAAATCGTAAGTATGGTTTAGGCGCTGGCAGTGTTCACAGACGGACGGACGGTTAGACAGATGGACGTTTTCCTTTCAATTGGTTTTTCGGTATCAAGGACCCACAAAACAGAGTTTCTGGCTGCAGCATGAGTTAGGGGATTTTTTTTCTTAATTTATCAACTGGTTTTATCTACTTTTTCCTTTTCACGGCCCGGCAATTAGTTTTTTTCCGCCGAAAACTGACAATTTTTTCGTGCAGCATTACATAACTTTCCCTATACTACGTATATCACTCCGTGCATATGTACGTATATGGGAAAGTAAAAATAGTGATTTTTCGAAAACTGCTACAATTTTTTTTTTATAACTTTTGGTAAGGATATTGGTAAATGTAATGAAATGACATAATCGCCATATTGCTCTCTTTTATTTTTTCAAAAATTACACAAAAGTAATTTTTTGACTTGTGTCCCACGTCGATAATATTTAGATTAGTGACGATTTGTTCACATTATTATATTTACGAGTCCTCTAAATAATGTCAAGTAAAGTTTGTCGAACACTCAACCGTTTTCTGTGAAAACTAGCTCAAAATTCCTCATTTTCAGAAACGCTGAAATGTCATTTTCTCAAAAATGGCTCCATATCTTTTCTTCAAACTTTTGAAACGGATAGTACTAGTTGCACTCTTTAATTTCATGCAAATTTCAATTTGTGGTATTTTTTTGTTTTTGCAAAAATTATATAAATGTAATTTATTTAGAGATTTCTCACACCTTTAATATGCACATTAACAGCAATTTGTAAACACTATTATATTTGTGAGTCTACGTGATTCAAATAACTTCAAATAAAGTATTTTGAAAACTGAAAAATTTTCTGTGAAAAAGAGCTTCAAATTTCGCATTTTTAGTAGCGCTAAAACGCAATTTTCTCTTAAACGGCACATACGTTTTAAAAGAAAATTGCTATTTATGACTAGGTTTTTGTGTTCTTTAATATTCTTCAATTAATGTTTCCGTTCTACCATTAGGAAACCCATAAATTAAGAAAATGATAAAAAAATGTACTTTTGACGGAGGTAAATGACAGCTGGCAAGAAAGAATATGTGGCAATTCCGAATAGCTAGCCGAGACCGAAGGAAATAGAAAACTAAGTCTGTACCATTCTGTAACATCACTAGTATTACTCACGTTCACAAAATTTTAACCAGTTAAAATTAGATAAAATAATGAGTCACATAATATTAATAATTTAATCTTCAGGTATCCTTTTATCTTTTTGGACTATCTCAGTACAAATTTTTAAAAAAATGCTTTAGTTTTCACATTTTCTCAAATATGACGTTTTGCGTAATGTAATTTTACGCAAAATTGTCTGTGAACAAAATTCATATAAATTCATTTATGTATAAGGGCAAAATTTGAAAATGAAAAAAATATTATTTCTATGTATTTTGATTTTATTCTTATAATTTTTTAATGGATTTATCAATCTTACTCGTGTGTACAATCAACTGCCTTTTTATATCCAATTTATAATAATATTGTAATTTTTACTTAAATATTATATTAATCTAATATTTCAATAAGACAGGCCATTACCCAGTTCCCACATGAAAAATTCCTGTTATAGATGATTCCCATTCTATGTGTATTTTGACAGAGCAAATAGTAATCACTAGCGGGACACCTATCAACGTTTCAGGGATCCCTAGGGTTCCGCGGAACAGAGGTTAAAGACCCCTGATCTAGAATACATTATATCATTCTATAATACAATTAAATTGGCGCAGTAGACTCGCCTGTGTATCATCCACGATGGCGTGTGCAAGGCTAGTTGTCAGGAATGTTCATACGTCTATGCGTCCTTCGTTCCCTCCAAAAGTATCCCTAGTCTTAGTGTTAGGTGCAGTTATAATCGTCTACTAATTCTTACTTTATGAACTCTCGCGTGCTACACCCCACCCTCTTCCTAATTTTTCCATTTCCGGACTAAACATGTAATACATATTTTTCTTCAAGACCCTCTTATCCTCCGTAACTTACTCTATGTCACCCTGTAATTGATAACAATATAACACCCTTGACAACAACTTTATTATCGAGCAACGAGATACACCCGTGTAATTCAATCGCGTAGAATATCGAGTAATTAGTAATTTCACGCACAGTTGCAGATTCTACTGGCTCTGAACAGGTGGGGTAAGAATCGAGAAGCGTTGAACCAGCAAAAATGTAATAGAATGGTTAAAACCTCACCCTGTGGATTACGGTGTGAAGAACGTTTCTTTGTGGTCTTTGGTCCCAAAATTTTAGATTTTAAGGCCCTAGAACGCTTCGTTTAGGAGTTATTTAACGATATTGATTAAAAAATCCTGACGCGCGTGGCGGGTTGCGTTTTATATGAATATTTAGAAGCGTTTTTAAACAAATCCTTCATATATTTAAGGTCAAAGTGCAATTCGTCACGTCTCCGTGAAATTCTCTTTCTATAGAGACCTCATTTATAAAGATTGGTTGAGTGTGAGAGCCGCAATGTGGAGGATATATGCCTACTACTGAAACAATATAGGAGTTATAATAATATTGTTTTTCCTGTGATATAATTTATTTTTACTTCTTGTAAATGGGGATGGGTGGGGTGTCGCAAGCGTTACGTAATTATTTAGGGGGTTCAAGCGCGTTACGTGCGCGTTTCAAGGGGGAGAGGGGTATTCAAAATACTCCAAATTGCGTTACGTTATTTATAGACACTCTTTAACATTGTTGTTGAAATTGCCAATAATATATTGGGTTTATTCCCTGGCCCTAAATCGCAGGGACCCTTGTTGACAGCTTGCTGGACTATCTGTTCCATGTTACTTTAAATAAAAGACTATGGCAGCACGTGACCATCGTATAATACTGTGCACGTGACAGATTAGATCGGGCCGGATCGGGCGTCGGACAGGTCGTGGGGTGGTCGGTGTGGTGACCGTCACAGGTTATGGTTACAGCAGTGTCAAACAACTCACCCTTTCTGGTGTTGTCATCGTTCACATATTTAACAGATACAGTTATTGACAATAGGCTCAACGGTTAAAGTCGATGAATGTCCACGATTAAAATGTCATTGTTAGACGAACGAAGTGAACAAAATGTCACATTTCAGTTAATGAACTTCGTTGTTGTATGTATTGTTATGGGGTTGTTTTCATCGCAATGTTATGCTCTTTCTTCGCAGTATACTAGCTTTCGATGTAAACGTGTTGATTCTTGTGTGTGTATGTTTGAGAATGAAGAGGGATATGACTTATCGGAATTAAGTGCTCTCAAAAATGGGTTAGTATATTTTTTCTTTATTATTTTCAATACCAATGACATGTTTCTCCTAATTTGTTGCGAAGTTGATTATACCAGAAATTGTGGTATTCTGTTAATATATTATTATTTTTGTAATTGTTGTATCATTGTTATTCATTTGTGTTGATTTGTTATATTTATATGTTAAAGTACCCTACTCCTTCCTTATATTTTTTTATGTATTAAAAAACATGCTCTCGTTTTAATGTGATCTATATGTTTCTTGTTATCTTGTTGCTTTCAGTTTGTTTATTATTTTGTTTAATTTTGTATTGCATATTGCTCCATAATCTTGAACAGATTATGTGCAGTGTCACAGTGTTTAAAAAATTACTTGTAAAGAGACTTAGGCAGGTAGCATTATATGTTAATTTCTGATTTCAAAGTTTTATATCCTTAGTAGGCTACCCTTATTGAAAATAATTCAGATCTTTCGTTTGATAGAATTCATCACTATAATAGGGCTCTAAATGCTTGAGTGATTGTTAAACAATTTTTAGTTTCAGTAAGCAGTTCATATTTGTGAAAATTTATTGTTATTTTTGAGAAACTGCATAAGATATCTTATTGTGTATTGTGACGTTTCAGGTTGAATGCCACCAAAAATAATCTCACCTTCTATTTTCATCCATGCACAGACATAAGTATAGGAAATAAAACTGATTTGAATGATTGTTATAAGGGAGCCTCAGTAAGTTTTCTTCTTTCTTTATTTGTTTGTGTACCGTGATTTTATTACAGGCATCTCTTTGTATGTATTGGGGAAATGTATTTGCAGTAAAGGAGAGAAATGATTACAAAATGTATCTTATGAAAGGAAATTTTATATGTATAATATTATTTGTCGTATTGTATTTATCTGTGATGTAATACTGACTGCATATTTTAATTTAGACTGAATTATTTTTAATTTAATATCAAGGTTTTGTTATAAGCTGTAGAAAAATTAGTTTTTGAAAGCATGACATCAACTCGGAGCTAGAGTCAATGTCCCTCCTTATAGGCAATAAAAAGAGATAAATTTTAAGATAATGGAAGAATATATAGAAGAGTTGCTAAGAAGAATACATTAAAAATATACTTGCTTATTTAATATTCATATTTCTCAGTTTTCCATTAATTAGTTATTGATAACATTCTACGCCCCAAAATTCAATTCTTTAAATAATTGTTGAAAATGAATTATACATTTTGACATATATTGTTTTTTCCATTTTCGAAGATAATTTTGTGTCTGTAATTGGTTAAAGTAAAAAATTATTTAGCAAAGTTAAATATTATTAATTTCAAATCAGTTATATGGTAGAATCAAAATCTGCTTTGGAAATGTACACTGTACATTTTGATTGTTTTTCAAACAAAGAGTTGCCTGTGTGTATTTGTTTGTAGTATTTTCATTTATGTGGTATTTACTTTGGGACAGACAATTACTATTAATTTAATTATGTTCTATATTGCTTTTACGTATATTTTGAGTTGCCAGAAAAAGTACTATTTGCACATCTTATGTTTTTGCCTCTCTTTGGAGTTCCCTTTGTTGTATCTGTGTATTTATGTTTTTCTAGAATATATCTAGAATGTTTTGTTTTTAATTTGACAGTATTGTTAATGTTCAGTTTCTGAGATTTTCTATATGTTAAATTCATGTTTAAATGTTAAATGTTTTTTTTAATTCAATACTTCGAAAACCTGTGCATTGAATCACTGCAATTCTTTGAATCCAATAAATATATTCACTAATACGGGAAAAATACAACACATTCAGCAAGTTGAAATTTTTTAAATTGTTGTTTAACTTTCTCTTGTGGAAAGAAATTCTTTTTCAGCAGATGTTTTGTGGAAATCGTTTTCTAGTGATCAAATTTATTTCTAAGTCATTTAATCTTACTTTGTATTTACTGAATGTTGCAGGTATGTTTATACAATTCAACTGATCAAACTTACACTAATCTAGGACTATCACACGAAGTGAGAGTCACTTCTAGTGGCCTACTAGATCCTGTTGCCTTTGTTTACTCTCATAACAATAGGTTAGTTAATTGTTCAACATGAAACCAGAATTGTTGACTTTTTATTGTCAGATATAATTCACTGAGTAAGTAATTGTTATTGCAGCACAACTACTGTGAAGATGAATAATTGTGCAGACAGTAGTTCTTTGCAAGTGGGCTCAGAGAATGGTGCTAATAATTATGTGAGGCTATTTCTTTTTCTGAAAATTTGTCCATTGCCTCTGTTTCTCCATAAATAAGTTATTTTGTACACATCTTATGTTTGTATAGGAGCTGCTTCTAAATTCACCTTCTGCATGCCGCCAGCGTGTGTATGTTAAGACAGAGCCACCTGATCAACCACAGGCTCATCTATCCACAGGCTCTGTTCTTGTAATAATGTTCATAGTGTTCTCCAGCCTCTACTTTGTGGGAGGAGCTCTTGTCTTGAAACTTTTAAGAGGAGCTGAAGGCCGGGAAATGATTCCCAATTACGACTTCTGGGTCAGTCTCCCAGGGCTTGTCAAGGTACTGTGGCTCAAGTGGTATAAAGAAACTTATAAAAAACTTCAAATACCATACCTAAATATCCTAAAACAAAATCCCTCAAATACCCTAGCTGCAAGTTTTGGTTTGATTTTTTGGATGGATGGATGAATGAATGAACATTGTGTTACCCATATCAGAAATGTTTTTAATGGGCAAACCTGGAACAAAATATTAATTTATTGGGTTTTCAACCACCCTACAATATCACACTAATTGGGTTCTAAAATTTTTGATTCATTGTCTTTTTCACCTGAAGTACATTTTGTGTACTCTGTTTTTGTTTTTTAACTTTTTGCCTTAAACAGAAGAAAAAGGCATCCACAATGTGTATTAGAAGATATCCAAAAGCTTTGTTAAACCTTATAAATTACAAACAAATAAAAATAATATTGCTGTAAAATCTTTGGTCTATTTCCAATTTGAACATATTTCCATTTAAATATAGCAATTTTTAAAGGATCTACTCAAAAGAGAAATAATTATGTTATTTAAACACTATATACAGGAGCTTTTTAATGTGATCAATCAAACACAAATATCGTTAACATCCAAGTCTCACTATTCTTATTCCACTTCCTCCCTTATGATGCATATCATCTATTTTAATAATTTCAATTATACACATAAATTACTGAAAAGCTATGCAGCCTGTGGCTATTTGAGAGTTGTGTATTGTTTCTATAGATACCCAGGAACTTGGGAAAAATCCAAAACAAATAAAACCATTTCTACAAATTGTGACATAAGTCAGTTAACTTCTGCACATTTTAATCAAGGGTCATATTTGGTAATTTAGTAATTGTGAAACCTGTGCCCGGAGTTGTGTAAAGGAGTATTGGCAGGTGAGGTTTGGTATTAAAAAGAGAGTATTGGAGACTTGGCCTCATTGTTGGTGGGAAACATTTTACATGATGAATAGAACTGCAGAACAGTGTCTGTTTGCTTCGTAGGTATGGAAATTTAATCAAAATTATCAAGATGTAAGATGATCTTTTGTTGCAAAGATCCCCCATACACATCCATTATGCAGGCTAGCTATCTACATATTAAATTGTAGGATTGAGACAACCGGTTCTGTTACTGACTTACCGTGTTGCAGTTGCCAAAAAATCAATAACTACTGAGGAAAATCTGCAGAACCTTGTCGAGGCATTCATTCAATCACCCAAGAAATCTGTGAGAATAGCTTCTAAGGAACTATAATTTTCTGACAGAAGTTTAAGGAGAATGCTAAAACCATTACATGCAAAACCTTACAAGCTTACATTATTACACACCTTAAATGAGGGTAATCCTGATCCAGAAGAGAGAGATCGTGTGAGTTGTATGTGATCTGCAATGAGTGATCCAAACTTCTACAAAACAATGCTGTAGTCGGATGAAGCAACTTTTAAGTTAAATGGTAGGCTTAACTAACACACATGCATATATTGGTCTTCTGAAACTCCGTGATATGTTATTGAGGAAAAATGAATCACTCCTGGAGAGTTACTGTTTGGACTGGTGTGTGCAGCATAGGCCCTTATATTTTTGATAGGCGCACGACTGCTGAAAGGCATCTTGAAATGTTAAGAGAAGTTAAGATGGAATTTGACCACACATTTGTATTTGAAGCAATACTAAACAACCATTATTTCGCAACAAAACTGAGCTTTGACACACATATGGATTAAATGTTTGTTCATTTTTAGTTGCCAATTTTGAAGAGAGGATAAGAAGGCGGGTAAAATCAATTGGCCTCCAAGTTCATGGGACCTCACACAGTGTGATTTTTCAGTGTGGGAAAGGGCAGTTGACGCAACAGAGCCATTAAACCTACAGCATTTAAGGGATTTGATTGAAGAAAAATTTGAAAACCTTTTTGGTAACTGAGGAGTTAATGTGACAAGATATGTAAATCAATATTTAAATGATGTCTTAAATGCCAAGATAACAACTGATGTCACTTTGAACAATTAAGTAAGATAAATTATTCTGTATAAATCATGTAAGCTACAATACATAAGCACAACTGACGTTATGCTTTAGCAAGGCTTCAAGGAAAAGGTTACACACCATTAAATATTTGGTACTCACATGTAGCATTAAGAGAAACGTTTTTGATGTTCTTTGTAAGTAAAGATTTGATGCCTATTGTGCATCTGTGTATAGGCCTATACTATGTTATAGCAGTATTTGTGAAGACTTTTTGTTAAAATATTTAATTTGTTGCAGAGTTCTAGGAGAGTGTTTTTCTTTGTTGTTCTTGAGCAATGTGCATGGTACTTTTTGGTAGAACACTTTGTGTGGTTATGTTCAGCTTTTTCATCACCTATAATTTTGTCAATTTGTCTCTTTCAGGAGGGATTCCTTTTCACCTTGAGTGGCTGCCGAACTGCTCAAGCCTATGATAGAATTTAATTTGAGAAAATGTCTTTGCTCTACATTTGGCAGAATCTCAACTTGTGATGGGACCTTCCTTGCCTCAAATTGGCTCACTGGGATTAAAGATCCTGCCCAAGTGGTATGGATTGTAATGTGATTAATATTTACTGTTAAATTCTCTTTTTTAATCTGTTCTTATGTTGTAGTTAGTGAACAAGACATTGATGAATTTGTTAATAATGGGTGAACTGCAACATTAAAAAGTACGAGTCAAGAGAATGTTCTGTGAATAGTGAAATGAATACTTGTATTTCTTAAAAGCAATAGTGAGAATGAAAAAAATTACTTGCCGTGCAGATCCATGTGATAAACACCTTATACCTTACCTTTATGTCCATACTTATTGTTCACCATCTTCCATTCTTTATTCAAAAATTTTGAAAACCTGTTTTTGTACATCAAGTTATAAACTTGTTAGAAAGTGCCATTGTTTTTTGTTTAGAATCTCATTCAGTTTCTTTGTTCCTGATTTTTTTATTACCTTTGTTCAGATATTGAATCAGTTAATGTCTTGTTAGAATATAATTTTTGTTTTCAAGCCATTGACCAAATTGTGATTCAGTAGTAATAATTAATATTTTTAAGAAGTTCTTTGCTGAAAGAAAACTCATCTGATGTACAGTGTAAAATTTGTATATTTCTGAAGAATATTTGCAAGTTTATTGAAAATGGTTAATATTTTGTTGGTCTGTTGTTATACATACTTATTTGCAAAACAAGTGCTATGACTGTGTTAGTAAAAGAAAACAATAAAGTATATTTGAAACTGATTTTCTGTAGACATTAATTATTTCTTCACAAAATATTTTAAAGAATTGACAAGTTTGAATTTCTTTCTTTTTTTTTAACTTTGTAGTGTAAGAAAATCTGTTCCTCACATCAAGGAGTCAGATGATCCTACTGCTGAGAAAATGTAGAATGATAAAGCTTACCAGATTTATTTTCATTTCGTTTATATCTCTACAACTGTGAAACATCATGGGCGAGGGGGGGGGGGAACAAGTTGTGACATGTCCAACCTCCTGTCCAATTTTTTATTAAATATTGAGTCTTTTTAGCTTGTAAATGTTGAGAGTTGGTGACTGTTGTGTTTACATACACTAACTCTTTATGGACAATTTTTGTTAATAAATTTTAAGGGAACTGATTTTCATGTAACTGCGTATTTTTACAATAACAAGATACGTGCAGGCAATAATTGTTGTAGCGTTTACAAGACTTCTGAATGAATTTGAATTACCTTTCTACATTCCCTTATACATATGTTTAGTAGTATAGGAAAAGTTATATAATGCTGCAAAAAATCGATTTTGAGATTTCAACGGAAATGCATGTTTTGGGGTTCCCTGACACCGAAAAAGTTGTTTTTACTTTCCCCTTATACATAAGCATATATGGTGTAATATACGTAGTACAGGGAAAGTAATGTAATGTTGTGGAAAATTAATTTCGAGATTTCGACGGAAGTACAAGTTTTGAGGCCCCCCTGATACTGAAAAAGTGGTTTTTGCAAAACATCCGTCTGTCCGTCAGACAGTGATCACCACGAGTGCCTAAATCATAAGTACGATTTCTTCCGAAATGAGTATTCCCTAGTCGATCTGGCTCCACTCCAGGCACTGTGGTTTTGAAAACCTTTCTTCAAAATTTGGGAGTACTTTACATGAAGCCCCCAGACATTTTCTAACTTTTCTCAAAAACGGCTCCAAATTTTTTAAAAGTAGAGTAAATGCACTTGTTAAGGTGGCATAGGTCCCATTTTCATGGTTAACTTTCAATTTTCGAAAATTGCAAAATTTTGAATTTTTTTTGGCTTCTACCAACTACTAGAAAATTAAAGATAGAGATTTTTCCTTTCAAGAAAATTTGTTCTCCATAGTTAGTTCTTTCATTATGGTCATGTACTTTTTTTGAAAATTGTAGTAGTTTTTGCGTAATGTCATGTGCAATATTTGCAATTTTAAAAAATTACAAAAACCAAAATTTCTTAAAAACTGCTCCAAATTTTTTCTTTTAACTTTTGGTAGGGATAGTGCTAAATGTACTCTATGAGATGCCATTAATACCATATTGATCTATTATTTTGTTTTTTTCAAAAATTACAAAAATGTATTTTTTTTACTTATGATTTTTCTCATGTTAATATTTACATTAGCAGCAATTTGTTCACATGATTATATTTATGATACATGAGCTTTAAATAATGTCCTATAAAGTTTCATGAGAACTCAACTGTTTTCTGTGAAAACGAGCTCAAAATTGCACATTTTCAGAAACACTTTAATGCAATTTTCTCATAAATGCATCCAAATTTTTTTCGAACATTTGGAATGGATAGTGCAAATTGCTTTCTTTAATACAATGTATTTTTTTCTCCCCCAAATACTTAAATTTTCTCCTGATACTTAACTGAGGGTAAGGAATCTGGTAAAAAATGCAAGCTTATCCTTCTCGCTGATTTTTATTGTCCCCTGTTTACTTTAAATTTTAACTTGTAATATTAATTAGGCATAAATCATATTGCATTTTCTTGATCTATCTTAAACAAATACTAACATTTCATCACAAGATAAAAAATAATAAACTTGTAAAATTGTAAAGAGTAAAAAAAAGTAATGTATTGTTACTTAATGTAACACTTGTTTTATTCATTACCAAATAAAAATGTGCAAGGGCGGCTTGAGAAGTTTTGCTAATGACAGATGGGGTGTGGTAAAACAAAGTTTGGGAACCCCTGGTTTAAAACACATTGCTAGTGTCTCTTGGCTGTCCGGGTGACGCCTTGTCGAAGGCTGCGATGCCGACAATACGACCATCATGTTGAGGTCTTCCTTAGGCGGGCAGACCTGCCCTGAGTAAGAGCACAATAAGATGGTCTATATGGCAGCATCACAGCCTTTGACGCGGCGGGCGTCACCCGGTCAGCCAAATGCACTCACAAGGCTCTGGTTCACGACATCACTTTACAAAACATTAACGTTAAAAGTAAAATCTACGATGATAAAGAAAAAAGATTTTCTGACGCATAACTATTTCTATACAACTAGACTACTATCAAAAAGAAAATAATATTTATATTAACAATGATATATTTCTAGTTTATATTTGTATTGTATAATTTTACAAAATACCTAAAATGCTTGTAATTGCATAACATTAGTTTACATTTGTATTATATAATTTTATAAAACTAGCATACCCGTGCAAGAACTCTTACATGCTCTACCCCACCCTCTTCCTTATTTTTCCATTTCCATATTAAGCCTGTAATATATATTTTTCTTAAAGATCCTCTTATCCTCCATCACTTGTTCTATATATCACCTTGTAATTGATAACAATATAATACACCATTGTCAAAACAAATTATTCTTATTTAACTTTATTATCGAGCAAAGACGTACACTCGTGTAATTCACTTGCATAGAATATCTAGTAATTAATAATTTCACATACAGTTGCAGATTCTACAGGCTCTGAACAGGTGGGGTAGAATCAAGAAGCATCGAATCAGCAGAAATAATAGAATGGTCAAGAAGATCTCATCCTGTAGATTACGATATGAAGAACGTTTCTTTGAAACAGTGGGCCTCAAAATTTTAATTTTTAAGGCCATAGAACGCTTCATTTAGAAGTTATAGATTCGAAAATCCTGACACACGTTGCGGATTGCATTTTACATGAATATTTAGATGCATTTTTGAAACAAACCCTTCATATTTTTGAAGTCAAAGTGCAATTCGTCACGTCTTCGTGAAATTCTCTTTCTTTAGAGACCTCGTCTATACAGTTTGGTAGCGTGAGAGGGCGGCAAAGGGAAGGTGTACTACTGAAATACCATAGGAAATGGATGGATGGATAGATGGATACTTAAAATTCACTTAATAAGCAGAGGCGGCAGGTTCCCCAACACACTGAAGGTTGCAGCTCTACCAAATAACGCAATGCAATTTCTAAAATTCAAAACACTAATATGCAATAAAATGTAAGCAATTCATGCACATTAATTAAGTTTAAAAGTCTACATTTACACATTACATAATTTTATGCGTATTCTACTCCCTCGCACATTGTTCTGGCTTTGATTTCTAGTGAGCACTTAAGTTTTTGTATTATAGTTATGCATTAAGACAATCGACGGGAATATAATTCATACAAAACAAACAAGCGTACAAGAGCACGTACTTTCTCCCATTATTGGAAATGGTTACATGATATTGAAATATCACAATTTCTGTATTACTAGCACCTCGCATCGCACCTATTACTTGATAAAGTCCAAATTAACAAATTCAGATGAGCCTCTGGAGCATAAACACTCATCGTCATAAAAACTAGTGGTGCTACAACAGCACTTACTTTCCCGTATTAGAGGAAACAGCTAAGTAGTACTGTAATATTGCACTTTATGCGCTACTAACATCTTCGCTTGGAACTCACTATTTCCATTGCAGTGTTGTCAGAACTATGTGAATTCTACAACTTCACAAAAATAGAATGCAAAAGTTTCGTAACCCTGTATTGGAAAAAGAAGCCTGATACCCTGGAAATATAGAAATGCCTTCCATTGGGCCATGATTAGGGAAGAGTATTTTAAAACCATGCAACAAATTCTCTACTCACTACAAATGGTACAGCATTTGGTGCAAAACTAAATATTTGCCTGCAAATATCAACATAAATTAGACAATTATAACTCCTTTTCATACAGCTCCATTAGGTCACAACAATGACACTAATTCACAGATATTCGCGAGCGCAAAGTGAATTCCATTGTTGCAGGACCCTGCATTGTCGCTATTCTGAGAGCTATTAATTCTTTTTACTTATTTCAAATATTTAAAAATAAACAATTTCTAAAATATTAATGTGTAAGTCTATAACAAAGTTCGAATGTAAGAAACGAAGAAAGAAATAATATACAAAATTGCACATTCTAATTTACGACGCATCCAGCTGTCCAAAGCGCAGTAAATTTACAGCGGCCTATTACGTTTGTCACAAAATTAAAGAAAAACTACTCGTATTTTGAAAAAATTAAGCATGACCGTATTTATTTTATTTATTTATTTGTCAATATTCGGAATTGCCACATACTCTTTCTTGCCAGCTACCATCTATCATCGCCAAAAGTACATTTTTTTTTGTCATTTTCTTAATTTTTCGGTTTCCTATTGGTAGAACAGAAACATTAATTTTAGAATATTAAAGAACACAAAACCTAGCCGTAAATGGCAATTTTCTTTTAAAAATTATGTGCCGTTTAAGAGAAAATGGCGTTTTAGCGCTACTAAAATTCCAAATTTGAAGCTCATTTTCACAGAAAATTTTTGAGTTTTCAAAATACTTTATTTGAAGTTATTTGAAGCACTTACACTCACAAATATAATCATCTTGACAAATTGCGGATAATGTGCATATTAAAGATGTGAGAGATCTTTCAAAAAATTTACATTTATATAATTTTTGAAAAAACAAAAAAAAACTCAAAATAAACTTCACGCTATACTAATGAGTGTAATTAGCACTATCCGTTACAAAAGTTTCAAGAAAAAAATTGCAGCCATATACGAGAAAATGACGTTTGAGCATTTCTGAAAATGCCAAAATTTGAGCTACTTTTCACAGAAAACGGTAGTGTTTTCGAGAAACTTTACTTGACATTATTTAAAGCATATATACTCGTAAATATAATAATGTAAAAAAATCACCGATAATGTAAATATTAACGACGTGAGAGACAAGTAAAAAAATTTACATTTTTGTAATTTTTGAAAAAAACCAACCGATAGACCAAAATGGCTTTTATGTCATTGATAGAGTACATTTACCACTATCCCTACCAAAAGTTTAAAGAAAAAATTTGAAGCCGTTTTTGAGAAAATTTTGTTTTTGTAATTTTTTAAAATTGCACATATTGCACGCAATATTGCACAAAAACTACCAAAATTGTGAAAAACATTTACATGACCTTTATTAAAGAACTCAATATGCAGAACAAATTTTATTTGAAGAAAAAATCTCTATCTTCAATTTTGTAGTTGGAGAAAGACGCCGAAAAAATTCAAACTTTCACAATTTTCGAAAATTTAGAGCTGTACGTGAAAATCGGACCTATGCCATGTTAAAAAGTGTATTTTCCTCTATTCATACAAGAAATTTAAAGAAAAAATTTGGAGCCGTTTTTGAGAAAATGTTGAAAATCCCCGGGGGGCTTCATATAAAGTACCCCCAAATTTTAGAGAATCTTTTTCAAAATCACAAAGCTTCGACTAGAATCAGATCGACTGGGGAATATCAATTTTGAAGAAAATCGATCGAACGGTTTAGGCGCTAGCGTTGACCGCAGACGGACGGAATGCCGTCAATCGATTTTTAAGTATAAAGAAGCAACAAATCATGGATTTTGACCACACCACGTGTTAGGGGATTTTTTTTTCTTAATTTAGCAACTAGTTTTATCCACTTATTTGTTTTCACGGCCCGGCAATTAATTTTTTTCCGCCGAAAATTGGCCATTTTTTCGCGCAGCATTACATAACTTTCCCTATACTACGTATATCACTCCGTGTATTCGTACGTATACGGGAAAGTAAAAAGCTGCTCCCAGAATGACAAAGCGGGTTGCTATCATTGTTGGCAGGCAGGTAGAGGGTACCGCGCATATAAAATGATTACACTTTCACATTTGTAGGACCAACATTTATTGCGCTACACGGCCACAGACGATACATGTTAGTATGGCGTGGGGCCGCCATGTTGGCGAACACACAAACGTTGCGGAATGGAGTTGTACTTGTCTCGAATGATGTCTTGTGCTAGTCCATCCCATGCAGCTTACACCAGAACGTGCAGTTCTTGCTGATTGGTGGGTAGGGGTGGGATCCTAATCGCACGCTCCATAGCACCCCAAACATTCTCGATCGGGGACAGGTCTGACAATGCTGCTGACCACGGCAAAGTATCCACGGCTGCAAGGAATGCTTGGGAAATGGCCACGGTATGCAGTTGCGCGTTGTCCTGTTCATATAGGGCATGGGCGTGGGCGTTCACGAACGGCAGAGCCATCGGTTGCAGGGTCTCCTGAACATACCGTGCGGCTGTCACAGTACCACCGAGGAACACGGCGGTGAAGGGGCACCATGGGATATCGCGCCCACATCAATACACCAGGCTAGCGGGACGTGTGAAAGGATACCATAAGCCGTCCATCATGGCGCCCTCCCACTAAGCGTCTAACTGAACAACCGGCTGTCGAAAGCATCGCCGAGGCATAGTGTACGTGCAGATGACGCTCTGGTGACGCTACCCGATGAAGCAATGGCCGGCGTGGCCATTTGAAGCTCTCTTATCTAAACCGATGGGCTTGATGTCACGCACCTACCACCTACACCCCAGTGCGCGGCCAACCGTGAAAACGAAATAGTTGGCATTGCGAATGGTGTGCAAAATACCCTCAGAATTTGCAGCGGAACAGTAGGGTTCTTGATGGCGACGACCACCGGGTCCGTGTCTGGAGGCGCAGTAGGGAGCGCCACGACGAGTGGTTTGTGGTATCCCATCACACGTCCCGCCAGCCTGGTGAGATGGTGTGGGGCTCAATATCCCATGGTGCCCGTTCACCGTTAATGTTAATTGAAAGTGCCGTGACAGCCACACGGTACATTCAGGAGATCCTGCAACCGGTGGCTCTGCCGTTCGTGAACGCCCCCCGCCTATGCTCTATTTCGACAGGATAATGCGCGTCTGCATACCGCAGCCATCTCCCGAGCATGCATTGCAGTCGTGGATACTCTGCCATGGCCCGCAGCATTGCAAGACCTGTCCCCGATCGAGAATGTTTGGGGTGCTATGGAGCGTGCGATCAGGATCCCACCCCTACCCACCAATCTGTAAGAACTGCGCGCTCAGGTGCAAGCTGCATGTGATTGACTAGCACAGGACATCATTCGAGATCTGTACAACTTCATGCCGCAATGTCTGAACGCGTGCGTTCGCTAAAATGGCGGCCCACGCCATACTAACATGTACCTCTGTGGCTGTGTAGTAAATGTTGGTCCAACAAATGTGAAAGTGTAATAATTTTGTATACGTAGTACCCTCTACCTGCCTGCCAACAATGATCGCAATCCGCCTTGTCCTTCTGGGTTCAGCTTTTTTTATGACGAGTGTAGAAAACTAATACGGGAAAGTCTGTGCTATTCTGTAGCACCACTAGTTTCAATTGTCAGGGACTCAAGTCATTTCGTACTTTCACAAAAGAAACTAATAAATTTTACTGATGTAGTATTTGCTGCGCATAATACAGAAAAGCATGAATAAATTGACACAAGCCATCCTTGATTACATTGAAGTGAGGTTTCAATCTTTGAATACCATAATTTCTTAAAGAGATCAAAACTTATTAAAGAAAAGATGTGTGTCTGGTAGTTCTAAGAAGGTCTGTCGGATAATGTGTGTAGCTATATCCACACGAAGAATTTCGAGTGGGTAAAATATCCACTCGGAATTTGGGGTAAGAAAAATATTCCACAAACGTCAAATTCCAAAAACAAACGAAGTTTATCGGTATTGTGTCGACTCAAAACGTGTATGCGATCAACGATGTTGTAAGATCGGCTCAACAGTATTGCAGTTTTACATGTTTATAGCTACATGATCGAATCGATTTATAAAAATTGTTTACGGAGTTAAAAAAGTGCAATGGGCAGAGCTGTTTTTGCCACAGCAAAAATTAACTCTGCTGAAGTTATGAAGATACATAAAATAAATGTAATGACAAATAAATGTGATATCAATTTGATGACAATTTAATGATCAATATGCCCATTTGCAAAATTGTTTTGTATTTTTTTCATGTACATTTTCAGTGGGTGATGGGTGAGAAGGGGGGGAGGGGGATCCCCACTTTTCCTCCAATCTCGTTCATAAGAATATTAACTACATCATACAATCATAACAACTAACAACACTAGAATGAGTTCGAAGAATTTCGAAACCACCATGTCACCATTTGGCAACTGACTACGCGTAAAACCAGCGCGCGAAATTCGAATTTACAATTCCGATTTTTTTTTTTTGTGCAAATGTTTGAATATACAGAGGGCACCGAAAATGGTATCATCTCCTTTATCTTCATTGTTCTTTGCTACATACGAAGCAAACATTTAAAGACAAATTTGGAGCCGTTTCTGAGAAAATAATTGTTTAAAATTTAAAAATTGTCTATGTTTGACACAATATTATGCAAAAAATACTCCTATTTTCGAAAAATTGAACATGACCTTATATTAAGATCTGTTTCTGGTGAATATACTTAATTCAGAAAAAATTATCTTTATAATTGTACTTGTAGGAGGACGCCGAAAAAAATGTTGAATTTTTGCAATTTTCCAAAAATCAAGGATTTCAACGAAAATGAGACCTGCTTCATTCTCTTAAGCAATAGTTACGCATTATTTCTGAGGTCAAAATTTCAACATAAAATTTGGTTCAATTTTTATTTTTATTTTAAAAATGTCCCAGGGCCTTCTTTTAAGTACCCTCCCAAAATTAAAATATGGGTTTCAAATTCAAGTGGTCACAGCATCAGCCAGGTCAATTGGGGAATATCAGTTTTGGGAAAAATTGGCTAAACAGCTAGCGTTGTTCACAGAGAGATGGATAGGAAGATGTTTTGCTGTCAATTGATTTTCTGGTATGAAGGACCTACTTACAGGATCCCAAAAACCTGGTTTTAAGGACTTCGGACACATAATTTTTGTGATATGTATGATTTTAATAAGTATTGCATTAATTTGTCCTCTACAACATTATCTGCAACTTCCATTTTTTTTCACACACCCTGTTCTATGTAAGTTTTCATGTTGGTAGAAACATTGCCAATATGAACAAGGATGATATGCCATTCAATCAAGTCTGCAGAGATATGTCACTCATTCAGGTCATCAGAGAACTCATTAATTTTGTCTTATTTGTTTATCTTTGAAGAAACTTGAGATGAACAGAGAACTCAATGCTAATAGCAACAAGAGTTAAATTGGAATTTTGTTCCATATTTCAAGTTTAAGTTAAATTCATAATGAAGATGTAAATCAAAATTGTTTTAAGAAAGTTGTAATACAATTTCTCATAAAAGTAATTGAAAATTGTCGCAAATTGCAGAACATACTCCAATTTCAATTAAAGATCTGAAGTTTACTAGAACCCATTGTGTTTTGAAATATCATTGTCTCTATTCTAATTTATTTTTATTCTCGATTCTTCTAAGCTCAAAAAATTGTTTTTTCTCCCTACAGTAGATTTATAAACATGCAGACTTAATATTGGTAACACATGTGAGGAAGAATTGTATTGGAGACTAAAAGGAAAAAGTAGAAAAGTTTAAGTTGTTTCAATGTTTATTGATCAAACATCTGATATGATGTTCACACAAACATGATAACATATCTTTTTTATAAGAAATACTTGAGTGATTTTGATATAAAATCATAGTAACCTATAATTAATTAAATATTTCATAAGTATAAGTTAACAAGAACATAAACACACATATATATCAAACAGTTCTTTAGAACATAACGTTCAACAGTCTAAAACACAAGTATGCTTTCTTTAAAATTATTCTACACTGCCTATAAAATATCAGGTACGTATTTTATACGTGAAACACATGCATAATTGAAAAAACAGTTCTTATTATACTGTGTTTCTGATGATACCCAAAGTTCAGTTTCAAACTTCACTATGAGGTTAACCATTCCGATATTGAGCATACTGTGGCTGCATAGACTCTTGCAGAGTTCAAGTGGGTTTCATTTTTTTATTATTTGTTCTTAACCAAATTTCTTTCTTTCACTGTGGTGTGAATGTTAAACTCTATGCTTCAAATTCAAATTATAGGTCTGAACACATTCCCTTCATAGAAAGGGTGTTAAAGGTGAAGTAAAAGTTTTCTTTGTGCATTCAATACCACTTGTATTCTTCACATTAGAGATTGTGTTTGGATAATTTCTCAGCTAATAGTTAGCCCTTTTTTTCTTTTATTGCTTGACTCAACAAAATGTAGATAATGGTGAGAAATTGCACTTATGCATTGTCTTAGAAAAAAAAAAAAATCACACTTGTCATTTTTCACTTGTCCACAAAATTATTATTTCACAGCAAATGTGTCTACTGATTCAGGAAAGCTCATACTGATTGCAAAGCCCTGTGAAAAATGTGTCACTGTGATAATCACACTGCAACCACTCCAGGAATGCTAATGACTGGCACATCTTGTGCTGTGTGCACAGCAAACCACGCATTCTTTCCAACAGCTGTGGCTACGCTGGTGATAATAGCTCCACTCTGGATCAACGCGCTCACTACAGTGCCCAAGTTGACTTGGGTGTCCTGTCCTTGGAATAGTGCCAGGTGGGAGCCTACCAACACTCCTTGCTCGAAGCGGGCATCGTCAATTGCCAACAGATATGGCAAATCATCAGCTTTCACAGTACCTATTGGAAAAAGATGTCTTGTTAGAAATGCACATACTTTGTTACTTGAAATTATCTTCTATTTTTTTATTGTGTTTTAGAAAGATTTATGATTTGGCTGAGCATACTTAAATTTTATTTGTGAATGCAAATTGAAATAGGTGGAAGCCAAAAGTATTTAAAGTATATCCTCACCTATCACTGAATGAGTGCCAGCCTGTGGGTGGACAGTTGTAACACGAACTGTGCGCAAATCTCCACCATTGTGTGCAAGTGCCACAGAAATGCCAGCCTCCTTTGCCAGAGTGGGTGCATTAATAAGGTTGAGTCCATTACTGGTATGTCCTGCAAGCATTCCTGCGAGGACTGAAGTGGTCAAGAACTTCATGTTCTCCATTCCTTCACCTAAAAATAAGCAAAATGTTCAAATTAATTGGTGAAGTCAAGTGATGGATCTGTCAGTGCATATCCATGTGCTCATTTTTATTACTGTACCAACCTGTTGTAACAACTTGGATAGTAGTCTTGGGCACAGCTCCTTGAATCATGCGTGCACTGAGCTTGCCCAATTCCTTGGCAAGGCTGATCCAGGGTACATTTCCTTGATTCATAGTGGCTGCCAGGACAGGGGCATTCACGACACCTGTGACAGTGAACTCTGATCTGACATGAGGAGGCACATTGGTTGCCAGGGCCAAGAACTGTTCGGCAATCTCTACTGCAACACGTTGCTGCGCCTCTTGTGTGCTTGCACCAAGGTGAGGTGTTGCTACGACAGCTGGGTGGCGAATGAGGGACAGAGTTGGCTCAGAACGAGGAGGTTCCTCAATGAAAACATCCAGTCCTGCTCCACCACAACGTCCATCCTAACGAAACATGAAAAAAGATTATTAAAATTAGAAAGAACCATGAGTATTCTTTATGATACTATTGTATTATTTTTTTAAAAATATATTTATTTAAGGGCACTTTTCAACTGCTCGGTCATATAGCAACCACTGTAACTTTTAGCTTTGGGGTAACGGTAGGAGAACACATACTAACAACTTACATAAACAGCCTGGGGTGGGTTTCGGACCTGCGACCCTTCAAGCCAAGGCAGCTATGGCCCTTCAGCCTTAGTGACCTCCGCTATCCAGGCTGACATGTATAATTTTTGTGCAAGTGAAACTGCAATATTGCTACTGCACTTACTTTGAGAGCTTGCAGAAGAGCTGCTTCATCCACAATGCCTCCTCGGGCACAGTTAATAATCCGCACACCTCTCTTGCACTTGTTGAATACAGCATCATTAATGAGATCTGCAAAACATTCCAGATATATGGATTAGGAGAGACATTTCAATGAATTTTGCACCTTAAAATGTCTCTGAAATGTAAAGAGACAACCCTGAGAACTACCTCTTAGATACAAGTTTTTGTTGTTTTATTAAAAACTGGTAGTTCTTCAATTGTTCTAAGAAAAAAGACCTTTGGAATTAAAACTTATTTACTGAACTCTTTCTTGCACTTTTGTATAAAAGTTTTATTAAGACATAATCTTTTAAATTTGCTTTCTATTTTTCTTTATGCCTATATCTGAAAGTAAAATAGAGTATGCTATACAAATACTTAGATTTGGACTCACTTCTTGTCTGGGGAATGAGTGGTGTGTGGATCGTGATGAAGTCAGCCACTGGCCAAATCTCTTCCAGTTCCATCTTTTGAACTCCAAATGATGCTGCTCCCTCTGCTGTTACCATGGGATCAAAGCCTACAGTCTGCAAGCAAAATTATTTGAAATATGTTATTTCAATGAAAAATAAAAGGTTTAAAAGATGTGGAAAATCAGATTACAAAATGTGTAGCAATAATATAAAATCTTTGTTGTCACCAAGGATTTTGAAATAAAGATATTGGTAAATGTTATTCCAATTACGTAAGGAATGATTGAATGAATTGAGGTAAACGTGATTCATGTGAACCTACCTTCATACCAAATGCTTGCATACGAGAGGCAACTTCTCGACCAATGCGTCCAAGACCCAGTACAGCCAGAGTCTTGCCAGATAGCTCACAGCCAGTGTAGAGCTTGCGATCCCATCTGCCTTCCTTCAAAGATTGGCAGGCTGGTGCCACATTCCTTTAAGGAAAGAAAAATCATGCCTCAGAATGCCAAAATAAATTTGTATTTGCATGTGGTAGGTTTGATAAGTTGAAATATATTCTTGTGTGATTTATTCTATTAATTTGCTTCTCACTCACCTTGCAAGAGACATAATGAGAGAGCAGGTCAGTTCACAAGCACTGATAGAATTGCCACCTGGAGTGCTGTAAACACAAAAGAGGTATTAGTTACAAATACTTTTGAAGCATCAATATATTATTGTATTGATTTGAAGACAATTAATAGAACAAAAGAAATCCATAATTGATTTAAAATAGTTATTTTAAAGTTCTTTTAATAACAAAACCTTAAAGTACACATTACTCACTTTAGTACTATAACACCCTTTCGAGTGGCTGCCTCAATGTCAATGTTGTCTACTCCAGTGCCAGCACGGCCAACAATACGCAGGTTGGGTGCTCCAGCCAGCACTTCAGCAGTGACTTTGGTGTCAGATCGGACAATCAAGCCATCATGGTTCTGCAGAAAAAAATGAAAATCCATTTTATTAATTCTTGAAATCAAAATATTTATTTTATGTTTGAAACATTGCAACCCTTTTAGTGTTTTGTTGTGTATTAAAAATTCTCTTTTGTGAGATGTTTTCTTCAAATCAGACTATAGATGAAACAAAGCGATTTATTTTTTGACAGTCAAGTTATATTTTGAATGTAAGAAGGAAGTCCTTAGGAAGGGATAGGATAGTAACAAATCATTCTGTTAAGCTTCATTTGGCTTATTCTCATGAATGGTAGATGACAACTGCCCAGTATTAAAAGTTTGACATTGACACATCACACTTAATTGGATAATGGGCTAGCAATTTGGAATGAATTCATCCCGGCGGTTGAAAGTAATCCTACGACCACCTATTATCCAATAGCGTAGTGAGCAAGTGAGCACCGTCACTATTGCGATCTATAGTTCACGTATGGTACTGGATCTAGGATGATGACAATTAGTTGTCATTACAGAATTTATAAAAAAAACAGTGTCCACCTATACCTCGCTTTTAGGGAAGTTTCAATATTAATGAAGAGTGCAGAAAGTTGCAACATTCAGTGTTGCCCGCCAAAGTCGAATGGACGGAAGTGGACTTCGCATCGTCAATTAAAATTAAGCTCAGTGTGTATTTGACCTATGAATGACGCTCGGCTACGCTTTTTTTCAGCGCGTGTCACCTTCAATTGAGTAAAGTGAACAAGAGGCGGCATTTGACCGTTTAATGAAGAGGTGTCAAAGAGAAAGCGTGTTGGAAGGTCGCCAGAGGACGTAGCGCGTAAACGGGTCGTGCTCTTCGCAGCTACTGCACATCACTGCGCACTTTGATGCACACTTGCAGGCGTTGGTCCGTTGGGTAGTAAGCATCAAAATAAAACGAGACCCGTTGCTTGCAAAGTAATGCAGAGCCAATCTACTCTACGCGACAGAGCAAGTCATCAGAAAAGAATTTTCACTCAAACGTTGATTTTGTAACTGTAAATCTTTGTGTTTTTTTTTTTTTTATCTTGTCACAGTTCGAGAAGATATCTTAAAAGCTTGTAACTCCCAAATGATACAGCACAATAAATTATTCTCTAATATGATCTCCGTGTTTGGAAGCTACATTCTTAAATGCATTTCTATTTTGGACTTCTTTCGAAATACACCACTTATCTTTTTCCACTCGTCCTAGAAGACAAGTGGATTTGGAGGATTATTTTCGTTTGATGATGTATAGTTTTGACGTGGCGCAAAAGGCCTTGATCCTGTGTCAAGGGAGCTCATGTTTGGGTGTCTGCATCCCTGAGGTCAGGTCACCCACGAACTTGCAATAATATACAGTGTGTTTGATCGAAATGAAGTTGTTCCATATTGCAGTTCGATCGTTTGAGTACGGTCTACAAATTTGTGTAACCGGTAAAACGTGGTGTGTGTGTGTGTGTGTGTGTGTGTGTGTGTGTGTGTGTGTGTGTGTATTTTATCAGATTATTACATCTCACGTTAATGTTATTTCCTCCGATTCAACGTTCCCATGGGTCTACGGAAGCATAAATATCGTTCACTGTTTTTTTTCCATGATTACATGAACTTAATGGTAATACAGACAAACAACTTATCACTTGGAAATAGTCAACATCTTCGTTTCCAGAAACTCTAGCATTAAAATAAATATCGTCAATAAACATGTTTAATTATGCATTTTTTCCCTGAGGGGGGCGCAGTAATATAGGAATCTAATAATACGCGCACTAGTACACGCATCTATAAAATGTAGTTGCAAAGCTCGTTGCAAAGGACATCCTGATGTATGAACTCCCACCAGAGTAATCATTATTACGTGTAACCTAAATTTTATTACGCCAATATGGTACGCGAGGAAGATCTAGTTTACAGTTTAACGCTTGAATTTACGGGATCCTGGAAGGCAAAGTCATTACAGGATCTTGGTTTTCTAATGCACATTTTCTTGGCAGCTGCAACAGCCACCGGCGCGTTGCCGCGCGTGTTTTCTGTGGGAGGGGAGTGAGGTCGCGGCTCGTCGCGCTATCTGAGGTCAGCGGGGCGCGCTATCTGCCCGCTGCACCGGTTATTTCCAGATGAGGACTTATATCTCTGGTCGAACCGAAGGCGGAGGCGGCGAAGGCTAACAAGTGGCGCGCTCTATCGTAGCTCATTTGTTTATTGGCCGCAGATGCAGTAAATGAAGTCACAAGTGTACGGGAACTGCAGGGACCATGAAGACAAACTTTGTGATAGGAACATTGGACGCACGCTGAATTAAAGGCAATAGACATGGACAGCCTAAAACGAGAGGAAGGGGTAGTTACATTTCTGGGTCCTTTTTTTTTATCACACTTTTATATATGACATATTTTATTATAGGAAACGAAACGTAGCCTACTACAAGGAGTAAACAATTATAAATTAATAATACAATTGATCAATGCATTTGCTTTTATGACGAACCATTTACAGCCAGATGGTTTGGAGAGACTTTTCTTTAAATATCCTGTATCAATTCCCCAAATTATTAGCTTAAAAAGGGGGAATAAGGAAATGATCATGATTACAAATAAAATTTATATTACGTAGGTCTACGGGGCCCTTTTTTTTTATAATTTTCAGTTGGGCCATGCCTCCTCCTGCCCTCCCCTTGAGCGCACCCGTAATTGTTTTTAATTTCGGAACTCTCATTCTGAACACCGGTTGGCCTTCTACAGGTGTCCCAGAAAGTTAACACGATGGCGTATGCGTATGATCATGGCCTCCTTACAGTCAGAGGCGCAGCTACTTGCTGGGAGGGGTCCCGGTGCAGGAAGTCACTGACATTGCCATCTCTATTGGGGGTCGGCTGTGGACATATAATTCGGAGCCCATGACTTCTGCGGTCCCGGTGCCGCGCCGATTATACAAATATGTATCTCTGGCAGGGAGAAGTAGTTACAGTAGGAGGATCACACTTTTCTTGGGGGAATGATCACAGTCTCTTTCCTTGTCAATTCGCATTCTTCTTTCTTGGCTTACAATCTACTGATAATGCAGGTTTAACTGTAGTTTTCTAGAGTTGGCGTATCAACGAGAATGAAATCAGTGGATTATTCGCTGGCAGCGCTCGAATAACAAATAGTTGACGTAGGATGAGTGTGTGAGAAAATAAATAATGGAATCAGAAATCAAGGCTGCCGATATTAGCAAAATATGATTCACCTTCTACAGTAGTCTGCTTTGGCAAGCGTTTAAACCAGTGTTGTCAAGGTCGATGCCACGAGCGGGAGTCCGTGGCATGAGTGTCACGACGAAATCGCCTCTCCACGCAGTTCATAACCCTGCCACAAGAGACAACGCTATCACTATTGTAAAACGACGGGATTACTAATAGTTTCATCTCACGACGCTAGTCTAGTGGCGCAGAGAAGCTCGTGGCATGGCACGGAGCCGCGAGGCGTGCCACTGCCACCAGTAGGAGACCTTGACACCACTGGTTTAAAGAATCACCGACATTCTTCATTAATACCGTTGAAAGCTATGAAGAAATGAAGTTTGACGCTATAGAAGACGGGTCGTAAAATTATCTCGGAACATAATGAAGCTCGTGGAAAATATAAACAACTTTTCGGCGCCGATTTGAAAACCCGACGAATCCACAGTGGATTACTCGACTGTGGATGAATTTAAGGAAACCGCACTAAACAAGGTGTACCTTACGTTAACTATAAAGCAAATTGACTGCTAATGAGGTTCGGAAGCGATGACATTTAGCTGAGTGACATCAACTACAAGCATAGTTCGTCCTTTTGCATTCATTGGACGAGATACAAGCGCTAATTTATTCTATTTGCTTGGAATCTCTCTACTACGTGATGACTAGCGCTAAATCCACATTTATAAAGCTAAATTGAAGAATCAAAATCCATTGAAAAAATATCACCCGATTGATAGTAATTTCGCGTACAAAGAAACTAATAAAATGCGACGCATTGATTTAAGAATTAAGAAAATAAAATGTGAATGATTATTTTTCTGCAGTAATTCTATCAGGGTGGGAGGAAATACTAATAACTGATATTTGGATTTCTGGACAATTAAACAAAGTGATTTAGATAATTCGGAATAGGTAATTGACGTGCCTTTTTTTTTTACCACGTTACAATTACAGAGTGAAAACGTACTGTGAATGTTTTGGAGCCCTCAGAACAAGAACATGAGTAAGAACAAGAACAAACCCTGTTTGACAGGCCGGAAACAAATGTCATGCAGGGCGATGCCATTGTAAGAGGTGGTGATGAAGCCAATTACACATTAGGCAACTGTAAACAAACGCACTGATAAAATCAGTACATGGACAGAACCTACAGTTATATTGCCAGTAGTGGTCAAGGAGTAGCTGTCAAAGAGGTCCCTTTTGTAGTAATCTTCCTATATTGAAGCTCCCGATTGGATAACTGCGTCACTCTATAGCACGTCGGATTTCAACCATGGGTATAGAGAGATGAGGGACCACTTTGATAACTACTGTTTGGTTACTGCTGGCAAAACGAGTGTAGGTTGACAAGTGAGCTATGTGCTAACAAAACAACTCAGCTATGTGCTCAGTTTGTTAATGCGTAAGTATGCAGGTGGCTCCCTTGCAAAAGGATTCAACATAACTTCTTGCAAAGCCATCGACAAATACGACCTTCATTTGTTTTCCGACATGTCAAATTGGTCCCTTCTTAGAAAATTTTCTCTACACGAACCGCGCAGCATGTGCGGGCTCGCGCGCAAGCACCGCGGCCCTCCCCGACAACCACCTGCCGGGCGCGTCGGCGCGTGGCGCAGCGGAGCGCGGTGGGACGCGAAGCACGACCCGGCGCGGTTGCCATGCGCCGCGGGCGGCGGCGGCGGCGGCGGCGGCAGCTGGCAGTTACGGCGTGCAGCGCGCGGGCGGGCCGGGGCGGGGCGCGGCGGGGCACGCCTTCGATCCGGTTATATCCAGTTGCCGGGACGCCGCGCCGACCGGCCGGCCGGCCGGCCGGCCCGCCTGCCGGCCGCACAAGGCGCGGTGAGGCCGCCCCGCACACCCACCCGCCGCGCCGTCGTCGTCGTCGCCGCCGCCGCCGCCGCGGCCCGCGCGTGGAGCGAGCGCGAGCGCACAAGGCGCGTCCTAGAGACTAGGTCGGCGCAACGCGGACCCCCTACTGCGCCGGCTGACGACGCGACGCCAGCGAAAGTTTTTGACAGCATCTCTTCTTGGCGACCTGTCTCGACAATGGCATCGGTGTCTCTGGCATGTTTGCTTTTTGTTGTTGTTTTTAGGGGGGGGCAGACATGACAGAATAGGGTTTAATTGCTAGTACTTATCCGGAATTTTATTTTAATACGTTTATTGATTTGCTGGAGTTAACAAGATTGTAGCTGAAAACTTCGGGGCGTCAATTAATGCCACAGTTAATCATGAATTCAATGCAGTTACATGCAGGAGTATACTCCTTTAAACACATTGACGTAAGCAATTCTGAATTTCTTTAACTTTCCTCAAACCAAGTTGGGGTGACGGGTAAGAATTCATGACTGAAACGGAAGCAATTTGCGCTTGAACAATACTCTGAATGAATCCTGAGAATTCTTTCGGGACTGTTTTCTTGTCTAGTTTCATTAATTTGAACATTTCAGAGATCGAAAATTACAAATGAGATACCCGATATAGATTAACTGTATATAATCTTGTATTTATTTGTAACATGTATCCAAGGCAACTTGAAATTAATACTTTTTCCTGCAGAGGTGTTATCAAACTCTCTAGCGGAGGGGCAGTTTCCGGCTTTCCCCCATCAATTCGCACAAGTTTTCGTATCTTGACCACGCGCCATCGTATCTTTACCATTGTAAGTAACAATGTAATACTAAAACTTTAGCACAACCTTCTCCGTCAAATGAAATCAATCGGACGATTTGCTGCGACTCTCATTGTTCGAGATTATTAAATGAAAGAACTCCACGAACTGTCCACGCATCACCATACTTGAACAATATACTTATTTTAATTATTGGTTCCCAGAAGCACAAAGCGGACGACCTCTATCAAGGAGTAAACAATTAGAGGTCATTCCATCGACACCAACACAGCCTGGCGTCGTTCAATCGCAAAACAAAAAAGGTTTCCTTCGGTTTTCGACGCGCAACAGCACGTGGGGCGTTGCACAACACCCCGCTCGCGAATTTCATGTCAACAACTTGTTTACTTCCTGGAGAAAAGGTGTTCGAGCGTTGGGAAGGTTCGCTAGGAGCAGTGCATGTGTGTTGATTTACTCCGTTCTGCTGCCGACGAATCGAGTACAAAGAGAAGCCTCGACGAAGCCCCTTTGTATCACGCGAGAGAGTTGCTGCGAGTGGCTACCTGATCGGGGTCGATGAGACCGCTATGTCAATCGTTCCATTCTTCCGTTACTTTCTTGGCTCATTCTGTAACTGAGCGATTAGAACTTAGTTACGTGACTGCACATCGCAGTTTACACACCAAAGAAAGAGAAAAACCAAATATAAACTAGATCTCGAATGTTATTTGTAGTCGTTTGTAGACTATCTTACTAGATACTGCGCAGTGTTGGCAATTGACATTAGCGTAAAAGATTAGGAACCGGGTGCGCAACGGTGTGAAGCAAACATGTGACGCACCACTTTCTGACTGAGCCTCCCTTTCCAGAAACAGTTTGGAGCAAAGGATTTCACGACCGCTCATTGGAGCGTTGAGAAGATATCTTGCTTCTCGAGATGTAAACAAGGTAATCTGGAATGACGCTCTTCGCCAGCTTTCCTCATTCTGAAGACGCGTAATTTCAACATCAAATAATTAGTAACCGTGATAATTATTTTGTAAAGTTCGAAAGAACGATTTTAAAATAGGAGATTTGGTATTTATGGGAGTTACAAGAACGATATTTCTCGACAAAGTGCTGGATGTTTCCACCTATTGCCTGTGACTCATCTGGGAATATGTGGACGTTTTCATGAACTTCGGAAATTAACCTTCAAATTTACCATTAATAGTTTAATTATGAATGAAAATAGCAACGAACGGTGTTGGTGACATTTTATGAAAACACAGGATCTCGTGATTTAGAAAATATTTACCTCGGTAAGCGACAAATTTGAATTGGCAGTACTGCTGACGGAATAAGTAAACCCTTACCTTCTTCCTCCTCTAGCTCAATGAAAGCTCAAGAAAACGTGCGGGAGCAGTATATTCGGTAGCATTGAGGCAATTACCGGCAATTCTCATGTAGGTGACTTGCGAACGAATTACTGTACCAGAAGGCCGTGAGCAGCGCCTCTATGCGTGGCCACGGTAATATATTGGTGGCCATCCTCCAAGCTCTGCGGCTGCACCGCCCACGGCGCCGCGTCGCCAGCGCGGCCTCGATGCGGCCTTGGCCTTGGCCGTCATCGTGTGAGTAGGTGACGCATTCGGAACCCAGAAGCTTCCCCAAGATTCTTTTCCTTCCCTTCTACTCCGCCGCTCCCAAACGTTTGTCTTGCCTCTTCTCCCGTCTCCCGGTCGTCGTGATTCAAAATAAGCGAGATTCAATATTCAATGTTCTAAGTTGAATATGTCGAACTTTCGACCAACACATCTGTCTCATGACTAAAATGGTAGATTGTGACAGAGACTCTTCCGAAGATAAAAGCAATAAAATGATTTATTATTATTATTATTATTATTATTATTATTATTATTATTATTATTACATTTCATAAAAAAAACGAGAATCCATCAGAATCCATAAAATTTAAAATGGGGTACCGAAGTTTGTACTTCAACGTTAAAATCAAATCTTAATAGATCACCTCTATCCATTTTCTAGATTCCCTTTCACATACACATGTATATGACCGACGCCACGTCATGCTCCTATTAACAGCACATTTGATAACAACGGAATGTTATTTCAGCGATTCTTATTTCATCCGGAAGTTTCCGAGGGTTCAGGATACAATTCCTCAAGATACGAGGGTTCAAGATACGAACACCGTCTGCAAGTAACAATGAAGCTCCAACTGACGTGACATCGGAGAACGCGCCCTGCCTTCCCCCCGTCCCCGGCCTCGCTCAGCCGCGTCCTCAGCGCCCGCCCTCTAGCGTCGTCCGCAAGACGAGGACGCGGCGTACTAAGCACGTTTTCTGCTCCTGCCAAGCACGATGCGCACTTCCTGTCAAGAAGCGCAAGCGCATTGCATCGTAAGAATACGCACGTGCATGCAATGCAGGCGCATCGCTTCGTTGGCAGGTACTGGGAGGGAGGATAATATGTACATGGTGGCACGTTCAGTTATCAGGCAAGAGCAATTGGAGCATCTTGTTCTGCCATATGCTAAAGGAACCGTATGTAGACGCGAGTGAATCGAATTCATTATATTGATTTTCAAATAAAAGTTAATACTGATACACGAGCGTTATCTGAGACTGCGTTACAAATTAAAAGATTATTCTGGAAAATGTAATGATAAAACGTATATCGAATAAATATATTAAACGTTTTATAATCTGTAATAATTTTTTACTGAAGTTATAATTTTAACTGCAATGTGGTACAACTGTCCGAAACCTTATCTTACTGAGTGATGAGATATTGTTACGAGTTATTATTGTTATTGTGAAGATCTTAAATTAGCCCATTTTCTTAATCATTTTAAAATTTCGTCGAAAGAAGATTGTAAATACTTTGTTTTCCAGGTTTTGTTGTACATTAGATCCAAAATACTTTGTTTGATATACAGGTTCGGTATCAGTAACTCAAAACGGCAAACCCCCGTGTACCCTTTTTTTAGGAGAATTCTAACGGAGCCTTTTCACCCACATTTCCGATAGCTAAGATAAGCCCATCTCTGTAACGAATGTACGAAATTGGTTTGCTCCCCGTTGTTTCCTCACCTGATATCAACGTTGAATGTTCAATGTTCACTAATGATGAAATTTACGTTTTTCGGATTCTTGAATGACAGACTTATTTTTACTCTGCAATGGTAACGGTAGGTCATTAGTCTCGCTATCTGTGAAGTAAACATGTCGTCTGAAAACTGTCTTTCGCATGCACTGTGCGAGAACAGCTGGTGATTCTTACTCAACAGCTGAGAGATGGCATAATTCGTAGAGTCCACAGTGCACATGCTACGTTGGTATTTGCATGTCCTGGTTTGCTTTTTCTTTTACGCCTCGACGACCTAACACCCCGATACCGCAACTTGAAAGGGAAAATGTACATAGATATTCTTAATTTCGACATGTCTGCGCGAATGTGAGGCGTTTAATCAGCAAATTTATTGTAACATATTTATCACAATATTGTTTTAATAACTTTCATTGCACTATATCAGCAAAAAAGTGAACGACGTCATAACGCAGATATGACTGGTTTTGTTTTTATTGCGAAGCATGGGCTTGCAGAGGCGGAGGCTTCACTACTTTAGATAATAATGAGCCTGATACGAAGTCAATCGGACGGCCAATTGAACATTAAAGTTATAAAAACGTCACACGTCTTTGAAATGTTTCATCATATTATTATTACAGGTGAATTTTATGTATTATGCAACCATTTCAAATATGGCATGTTGATTTAGTGAAATGATTTATGCATCACCTAACAAATATTTTTTGAGACAATGGTTCATAGCTACTCGTACACGATTTTGTTAATCTATTTGAGATCTCTACATGTATTGGCTTTTGTAATGTTGGCTTTTGCGAGAGTCTAGTGACCACGCTGCAATGAAACATATCTGACGGAAACCCCTTATCAAGAAGATATTTTTACCGAAGGCCACTGGCTTCAATACCTTGCACTGCCACAAAATCGTAACATTGGCCTCATTTTTACCGACAGTGTCACAAAAAGCATTAATCGTCATTCGCACGATCAGTTACATCACTGCATTTTAAATATATTTTTCTTTCCGACAATGGCCAGAAAATAGATGAACCTCATAGACCATTTCAGAAAAGTAATGTAACGGAACAACTGTTTATCTTCACGCCCCACAACGATTGCGGATCGGAGCCTTCCGTTAATTTTAATCGTATAGCCTACTAACAGTTCTTGCTAGACGAGCATTTACACGCGGTGACAAACGAATTGCAATAGTAACTCACAGAATTTTAAGGAACGATTACTTTTCATTCGTATGTAACCTTTACACTTCCCGCAAGCCTGAACAAGAAACTTGGACTAGGTTCTTACGTGAATTACCGTAAACACTAGTGCTATTAGATATTTACACTGGGTAAAAATTGCGAACGACCTATAATACTCTAAATTTTCAAGCTCATTAATTACCTTTCATAACTTTGCCTTTTGTTCTTCGTATAACAATGTAAAAAATCCTTAACAATCAGTACGCCTCAACTAAAAATATAGATAGGACTCTTCCTTGAACTAAAATCCTGTTAGTAGATTGTAAATCCGTCTTCAAAACGAGAAAGCTTGGCACCTTGGTTCCCAGCGCGGGAACGGAAGGTTAGTTTTTCCCGCGAAAAGCCTGTCTAATCGCAGCGTGTGGTTCGTCGAACGGGCTCACCTTGAGCTCGGCGATGAGCTCGGGCACGGGCAGGCGGTAGCGGCAGGTGACGCTGATGCCGTGTTGCTGCAGCAGCTCCACGCAGCGGGCGTCGACGGCGTCGCTCACCAGGACACTCTTCAGGGCCACGGCCATTGCGGAGGAGGAGGAGGAGGACTGGAGGCGGAGAGAGAGCAAACGGTTGAGTGCGCGGTGCCGCGAGGGTCTGCTGCTGTGGGCGCGCGCCGCGCGTTTTATGCCGACGCGCCGGGTGCCGCCCGCCCCCCGCGCCCCGCCGACGGCCCCATCGCGTTCCCGCGCGCCAACGCCGCCGCCGCCGCCGCCGCCCCGTCGCCGCGGAGAGCGCCTCCGTTGCTAGCGGCTACATGCAGCTGGTGACCGTTTCTTCTTCTTCTTCCCTCAGCTTCCTACTTCCCTACACAGCACTTCCCTCTTCGTCTACTTCTTCCTATTTTTCTTCTCCTCCCCTTCCTCCTTTTCACTTCCTTGCTTCATTTCGTAGTTCTCTTTTTTTATTAATTCCTACTTCCCTACACAGCACTTCCCTCTTCGTCTCCTTCTTCCTATTTTCCTTCTCCTCGTCTTCCTCCTTTTGACCTCCTTGATTCATTCCGTAGTTCTCTTTTTTCATGCTTTTTTCGTCCTTGTTTGTTTCTTCTTACGCCTTCTTATCACCTTTCTTCTCCTTCTCCTGATTAATTTATACTTCCCTACTCATCACCTTCCCTCTTTCCCCTTCTTCTTCTTCTTCTTCTTCGGAGCATTCTTCTTCTTTTTCAACCCATCATCTCCCTTTTCACTTCTTAAATTCTCTCATTTTAGTTCTCAGATTTCTTTGGTTTCATTCTTTTTTCCTCCTTGTCATTCCCTACTCTTAACCTTCCTGCTTTTTCTTCTTTCTTCTCTTTTACCTACTTTTCCTTTTTTCTTCGTCTCCTCCTGTCCTCCACATTCTTCTTCCTTCTTTTTCACATCCGTATTCTTCTACTTCGTATTTCTCCTCCTTTTTCATTCTTTTGTTCCTTTTTCTCCTCATTATTTCCTATCATTCTGTTAAAGAATGAAAGATGGATGTTAATATCGGACGGATGTTAAGACGGACTACTAATATCATTCTGTTGTTTCCTCTTTGATTTAACTACAAAAACAATGCGCAGCAGCGGCGGCTGGGCTTTGTCGCTTCCCAGTGCATTCGCGGGAAGTACTAAAAAACACCAGCCATTCCTTTATTGCCTTCATTTCCCCCGTTGCGTGTTCGTCAGTGGCATGTCTTCCTTGGATCTTCCTTGGAGGCGTTTGACGCTGGAGGAACATCTCGGCCTGCGGGCAGGGAGCATTCGGTGAAGAGAAAGGCACCTTAATTGTTTCTCACCAGGACTCGTGGTTACTTCTTTCTTTTACTTCTTTCGATTCAACCCAATGTACAGTACATAGTCCTCTTATTCCTCGTCTCCTATTTTTTGTCCTCACTCTCTTTCTCCCTCCTTGATACGTCGATAAATATTGTAAACTATATTTTGTTAGAAACAACCATATACTCTTCGATTATTTTTCAGTACAAGCCTTTCTTGTGTAAATTATTCTACGCTGCTCGCTTTATCTACTCCTTTTTATTCCCTTTCTCTTGCCTTAATTTTTACCATCTCTGCATGTCTTTCGACTTTGTATTATTTTCCGTTTCCCATTCCTTGTTGTATATGGACCGATGGACAGAATTCTTGAGAATTTCATCATTCCAGGGCATTGCGTAAATGAATCTTAGGTCTTTTGAATGCAATTGTCACAAGTGTGAACTTTCGATAAGACTCAAGCGCTGAAACATTGCGCTGCATTGTATGATTCTAAACACTCAAAGTAAGACGGTATACAGCAACAGTGGATTACGCAATCGTAATTAATTCATCTTCGTTAATGCATAATGAAACGATTACCCTCTAGAGAATCCGCTCGTGAAATGTAAAAGTGAAACCAATTCGCGGAACGAAAAACAGCATGACAGATTTGTGCAAGATGATAGCCCAGATTTGTGCAAGGAAGAGGGGAACATTTTCAAGTTTAATCAATACGAAATATTGTTATTATTTTTAATTTAATTATTATATGACTTGTTTTCAAAAACAATATATAAATATTTTAAAAATTGATTTCGTACATAAATTCTATATCTTTATTTATTTTTCTGTTTTTTTCTAGTTTTTCTTTCAGGTGGGGGGTGCCTTTATCTGACTGCACCCTGACAATGTGTATTGTCGTAGTACAATATACACAATTAAACAATGTATTATAAGACATACGAAACGCTATATATAGCTCGCGAATACAAATCAAACAGGGAGAGCTTCAGGGAGATTTCAGATCAATTTTGGCGGGAAATATTGTGCATTCTGTTCGATCACGTTCTAATATCATCTAATACTGAATAACTTGGCATGGCAGAGTAATACGGTTTAGTAAATGGTTGAGGGTTTTTCATCGATGTCGCAACGTTTCTAATGCTATATTTTGAAACTCGTGGAATGAAAGCAAATAAATATTTGACAACTCACACAAAATTTCTCTGATATTCATGAAAGTCACACATTTTTAAAATAATGGATGTATCAGTATTGAATTGTTTTCTTCTATGCCTCATCTTAGTGCTAGGTTTATTAAATGTTTGTCTAGAGATAGAAATGGCAAGAGAATTCTGCATGTCCTTCGATTATCATTCTATATCTTTATGAAAATAACCATGATCAGTTAATTAAATCATTATTAATCTTGATTTTCATTCTTAATTAAACTTTTAATTAAGAATTTCGACGAGTTTCAATTTGCACTGTATTTTATGGTGAAATAACGCTAAAATAGTAATTGCATGTTAAATGTTCTGCGACAAAGTGGACTTTGTTCGGTTAAAACGTATTTATTACTCACAAATTACAACTTTCTCTATTGTGTGGTGCAGCGAAAGTATGTCGTATTATGAATAATACAATTTAAGTACAATACTATAGGTTCTGTAGGTCAAATCTGTAGCAACTTTCTGCCTTCAATACATTATTTTTTCCGGACATTTATTTTGTATTTTTATCTTATTAAAACTGTTTACAAATAAATTTTCACAGAGAAGCTGTCTATCACGAAGACAATGTAATTTTACATTTAGTGTACTATGAATGAAATGCACAGTGTACTGTATTTTTCCTTCTCAGTCTAAAAGTATCATTAAACTATTTTGAATATTATAATATAATATAGAAATAACTCTGTAATTTTTATTCCTAAAATATTTAGACCATTAAAGTTACAGAATTTGTATAAGCGACAAACGACATCCCAAACCTCAAATGAAATATCTTAATCGTCAATATTGAATGTCGTCAACATTGTATTCGTCATCTCGCACGAGGATTACACCATGCTTGCGTGTCATTTCACACAACGATAAGGATGTAAATCGAAAACCAAATTACATTAAGGAAATATCTGAATTAAGGTCCAAGTCTGAGGTCATGGAATGTGGATAATGCAAGTTAACTGCACTGCTGCAAGCGCAAGAATAAAATACCAAAACGTTACGAACAAACAGTTATGTCATTCAAACAAGAACATCAAGGCCACTATCTCAGGCAAATGTTTCTACTTGCATGATATGCTTTCAATAGCGATTGCATTATACTAGGTTCTCTTTCTTTGGCTTTAATATGTTCAAATAATTGCTCTCTGCCCTGTCAATACATTCATTTAATTTATTTAGAGGGTTTATGTGATAATCATTTTAGAATATTTGATTTTATTTTCAACCAAAAATATTCTGCGATCGTAAATTTTTCTCACATAGCTAGTTTAAAGAATTCTTAGAATGAATTTTTTTTATAAATATGAGCTTGTTTTTATATTTTGCATCGCATTCCATCACGGTAGATGGGTTATAATAGTTGGACCGCTCGCCTTCTCACTGCTGAGGTCAGGATTCAAATCCAGGTCGATCCATGTGGAATGTGAGTTGACGAAGTGGGTTTCTGGCAGGTTTTCTCGGGGTTCTCCCGTCCACCTACCTCTCTTCTCTCCATTGCCCCATCATCATTCAAATCATATCATCGTCACACATACATCAAACCATTCATCTGACTCAGATATAGCCTTCAAAGCTAAATACTGAAGATCATAATGAAGGCCATTGCATTTCCTTATTAGAAGAACAAAACAAAACATCATCAACAACAATAACAACAACAAAAAGTACATTGTATACCATTTTTATCCACATGAGAACCCAATGTAACAGATGTATTGTAGGTAGAAAATGGTTTATAACTAATGCAATAATTGGCTTCATTGCAGAAGTGAAAAGTTTCGGAGAAGAATAATTGAGTGATGCAGATTAATCATGGAGTATTGTTGCTCGTAGAAGAACAACAAATTTAATTTTATAGAAAATTCTTCTTCTTCTTAGTAAGACGTTATGCAGCTGCCTTTATATTCCAATCGTGGACCATCTCTTAAATCTTTCCCTTCAACCTGCCATTCAGTTACTTCTCACTACCTTATCATGTGTTATAACAAAACTCTACTTAAAACAATGTTTGATAATTAGGGTAAAACATTATGTCTTTAATGCTACAATCTTATATTATCAGATTGATTGACTACTGATTGACATACCAACACTGAGTCAAAACAATTGCAGGCAAACTGGAAAATTGGAACATAGGTTTCTATTAAGATGAATGTAACTGCTAAGAAATACATTTTCAAACATTATCCTCAGAAGGGATAAAATATCATTTATACCATTTTTGGTTGGTAATGGAATTCACAATGTGTCTAGAGCATTACAGGGGATACATATTAGGGTTATTTTTACACGCTATGAGAGAGAGAAAGAGAGAGGAAAAGGGGAGAGGGAGAGGGAGGGAGAGAAGAGAAGAAAGAGAGAGGGAGGGAGAGAAGAGAAGAAAGAGAGAGAGGGAGAGAAGAGAAGAAAGAGAGAGGGAGGGAGAGAAGAGAAGAAAGAGAGAGAGAGGGAGAGAAGAGAAGAAAAGAGAGAGAGAGAGAGAGAGGGAGAGAGTTACGCAACGAATCTGTTACATCAGTCAAGTCTCCAATGTAAATGATTGATCGATGTGACCATGTGCATCAACTGCTATGGTTAACGATGCCGTACGTGTAGTGAATAATATTATTGTGGTTGGTGGCGGTGTTCCTTGAAGCTGTAACTTGGGATCGGGTGCCGACCTACACGCCGGCTACCGGGGGTCCCTCTTCCAGATATCTCCGCCAGTGGGGCACCGCCTCAGTCAGGACAATCTCTAATCTCCCGATATGTATGGTAGTGTAGTGAGTAATTGCATATGTAAGATGCGAAGAGGGAATGAGGAAGAAATGATCGTGCGCTGTCCGTGGCCCGTTTGGTAGATACTGCTCCGCCATTTGTCTGGTATTGGTCGCTGAAACCACGTAAAACTACAGATCACAACAGCCGGACTCTCATTCCACATTCAACCAGTCTGGCTGAATTAGACATATTTTTCTATCAAGTTCATTCTCATTCCACAAGCCGCATTCTCATTCCACATTCAACCAATCTGGCTGAATTAGACATATTTTTCTATCAAGTGTCGAAAATCGGCTACCATTGGGCCTCAAATCCTACGCCCTCCGGGTCAGAACATCTCTAGTGGCAACAGTTGTTGTCCTGACCCTACCCTGTCGGCACCAATTTAGTAATGTGTCTGTTGATGTGTTTGCTCCCGGGCGGATCAAACGAAAAAATCGTCAATTTTTTAATGCGCTTTAGACTTTGTATCATGAGTAGGCACAAGCCAGTGAATGTGTCCGACTCCGAGCATCACATGACTGCCGAGGGACAGACAGAACGCGATCGCCTCAGGAGCAGCGCAACTCTGCAAAAAGCGGTCGCGCGAGTGATCCGGAGCGTCCGTAAGCAAGTTCGTGCACCGTCCGTTACAAGGAGGGTAGAGGCGAACCGTGGCAAAAATCGAACGGGTCGATAGCTGCACTAAGGCAGGGATTTTTGCCATGTGGTGATGACCACATCCAATTTTACTGCAGTTTACGTTATTAAACACTTCAAAAATTGTATATAGCGGCTGAGGTGGCTGGGGGTCATCGGCTGATGTCACTGCAGTGCCTCTGACTGGGAAGTTCTAGGGTTCGACTCCCGACAGCGCGGCAGGATTTCTATACCAGCTTGATAGATCGAATTCAGCCGCTGTCGGGAGGAGTATTCTAATGGTTCTAATCTGTAAGTTTACCAGGGTTTCTCCGATCAACACCAGGCGAATGCCGGAGCAGTATCCTAACAAACAGGCCAAGGATCGCGCGCGATCTTCCCTTTCTCTCACTTGTCCTAACCTCACCCGTTACTAACACACGTACTCTTACATGCGCTACACTACCACACATGTCGGGAGACCAGTCGGGAGCTTAGAGCTTGTCCCAGCTGGCGCGGTTCCCGCTGGTGGGAAATACCCGCGAGCTGACCTGTAGGTCGTCGCCAGATCGCACTATCCACCAGAGGGAGAACACCGTCACCTCCGTGATAAAGATACACACCACACTTACCGACTAAAGATCATAGCAGATAGTAGAGTCCGGAAAAATGAAATAATCAATCAATCAAACAAAAAAGTACCGAAGTGAGTCACGTGACTTTTCGACTTCCATTGCTGTGGACGAAGTTCGATAATATTCATGCTTATTTCTTGTATTGTTGTCAGTGGTATGACCAGGATTTTTCTAGGGGGTTTAGATGTAGTGTCCAGCTGACGTGACGTGCTATTTTGCTAATAAATATTTTTTTATTATTGCTTAATAAAAATTATATTTTTACTTGAATGGCAGTTATTTCTATTATATTCAATTAAAATATCGAATGACTTTCATTTCTGTAGAAAATTATTGATAACTGCATTTGTTAATAACCCCCACCCCCTTTGTGGGCGCCACTGGTCATCATCAACATTATTTTTACATTTCAACACGAACGCCTTATCTCGGAGATGGCCACTTGAAGATTTCTGGTTTCGAAACTGCGGCCATTGTGCTGTCTACCCTAAAATCGATGCCATACAATAAACAATTGAATTACACAAGACATGGATTTAAAAAAAAATTGAAATGTAATAAAATCACAACTCGAAGACTCAAACGCAGTGACAATCAATTACTTTTGAAAGAGAAAAAAACATGTAAACTCCAGGGGTTGGGGTGAAAGGTTTATGCTCAAATGGAGGTTACACAGTTATTTTTGATCTTTTATGACAAAAATCAGTTTAAACTATACGACATTTTCGCGAGAGAAAAGTTACTATCCAGATGCAAAATAATTCATCTCTGCTTTAACTCACTGAATAAAGGGAAAATGAACAAAAATGTGATCGAGATGGGGATCTTTGATCAAGAAACTGAAGTACAGAACTTTGATTTCAGTCTGTATAAAGTGAAGGCTTCACTGTGAAACACAAAACATTTCACATCTTCCAGTAATACTGCCAGCTGCCCTCTCATTGCGAAGAATCCGGAAAGAAAAAAGTGATCATGGAGAGAATTGGATTAAACTCTACATCGAACCTTTAAATAAGTTTCAGACCTGTCCAATCGTAATTAAGCAATTGAATTTTGCAAATTTGATCAGAACCTAGTGATCTATATATAAGTAATAACAATGATAAGGAAACAAATGCTCTCGTGGTCAAAATATTCTACAGGAAAATATAATACAAATGGAATAGCACTTCATCGGAACTAAAAAAAAGTGTCACATCCCGAAAATCGTCATTTCTGAATAAAGTGAAGAATCTTAAAAAATTGTATTTTTACTAGAAAAATTTGTTTGTTCTAAAAGTAGATGTATGAAGATATGCATACCAGCAACGTGCTCGACATTGTACTTGCACAGCAACCCTCGTCTCAACACAGTTTTTTAATTTGTCGTACCACTCCACAATCTTTAATTGACATTACTAGTTTGACTCACTCAGAGTCTAGTCTACGATACAATCAGTGACAATCCACTGTAAATGAATTTCGTTAACATTTTGCGCTCTTCACGAAGAAATATATTTTGAACTGTAAAATGTCGGTCTAATTTTGATAAGCCACTTTTTTGTTCTCAATTTTAATTTAAAAAATTAAAAAGAAAAATAAGTTTATTAAATCTACTCTACGCAGCTTAAAATTTAACGAGAGTTCAGTTTGCTCTTGTCCTGTGGCGTCGTCGTTCGGTCTGCGCGGGCGATCAAAGTCCTCGCGGCTTCAATTTTACTCATCATTTCCTTCTCATCTGCTTTAAACTACCACGGCCGTTAAAAACATTCTTCAGGAATAAGAAATATGTTACATGTACAAAACCCTTACTTTTTAGCTAAGTGAGAAATGTGCAGAAAATATAAAATTTTTACTAATAAAATATTCATAAGATAGGTATAAGATCACATGGCAGCCGGTGTGTGAGAAAAACATTTAGTCTTTAGCTGCAAAATAAATGGATTAAAACCGTTTTTCTGCGTAATGATAATATTTTTATTGTGATGATTCGCATATAAATGTTTGAGTTGATGTGTCCGCATGTGAATGTTTGAGTTGAGTTGATGTGTTTGCTTATGCGCCGAAGATATGTTTTCTCATTTCGTTAAGATATTTCGACTTTCTCTTTTCCGTAAGTCTTCTCTAAGGTACGCATTTGCAATTACAACAAGTTAGGGTAGAGTATGACCAGATAACGAACTATTCGGTCCGCAAAGAAAACCAAAAATGATCACAAGGATTGGTAATGTTTCGAACATCTCGCAGAACAAACGCAATCAGAAACGCAGTTTCTAAGATTTATAGGACAACATTTTACTTAATTTTTTATTGTTTTCAGGAACAAGTCTTCATAGTTATGACAGTTGTTAACAGGACAACCTCACACAATTAATCATCCATTAAAATGTACTGAAGAAGAGAGAAAACATATTGAGGCATTTGGCAAATTCCCACAAAGAAAATAACAAAAATTTGTGTTATAAAAAAAGTGACATGGAAATACAAGACTAAATAATGCGTATTGCAATTCTCTATAAACACAATAAATATAAGGAAAGGATGACGGTTTTGTACCATTTATAACCATCGATACTGAAAAACCCGTAGATACCTTTAGTTACTGCCGAAGAGGAAATTGCTTCCAGTCCTGCAGCAAACATACTTAGGAAACAAAAAGTAATAGATTACGAGACACGGTACAAGACACGGATACGCTTTGTAATTCAATCCCATTCTGTATCTCCATCTTATCAAATGCCAAACTATTTATTTTTCTTATTGTGTAAGGAATAAGTAATTATTGTATTGGGAATTCAAGAAGAAGTGTGTGCATGATATCAGTGTGTAATTTTTCCTTTTTCTTAAAAGATCATTTCTCAGATATGTCCCATTTTGAAGAACATTGGTTATATAAGGGTCAGTCAAATGAAAACGAGACAAATTGAATATCAGGCATTGCGCGGAAGTTGGTAAAGCTAATAGGTGTGTGTATAGATGTACTCTATTGGGAACCAGGTAGAACAGCGCGAACACAGCTGTGCCGTTTTTTCTATTATTCATGCTTGAAGTGAGGTCAGCGAGCCTGTGCGCGTCCGACATCACTATGGTGGCCGGGAAAGAGGAAAAGCAAGGTGTATGGTTTTTTTTTTTTTTTTTGACAGAGCAAAGAGTGACTGGAGGGGAAATTCAAGCTAGAATGACTGTTGTGTGTGATGAACACAGTGGAAACTTCGCAAAACGCACGTCAACAAGCTCGAACACCCAAGAATGTTGACAGACAGCTTCATTCTATTGCACCCACATGCTGCCAAGGTTGTTCCGACTACGCTGCCGAAGTACCGCTGGGAAGCTCACACATCCTCCATACAAGTGAATCTTTGGTGTACGAATGAAATGTTGAGAGACAAGGCTATGGTGGGAGCTGAGTTCGGCATTTTGAAATGAGTACTTCAAGGTTACTTTCTTGCGAGATGAGTACATTCTTTTTACTTTCCCGCATACGTACGTATACACGGAGTGATATACGTAGTATAGGGAAAGTTATGTAATGCTGCGCGAAAAAATGGCCAATTTCGGCAGAAAAAATTAATTGCCGGGCCGTGAAAACGAAAAAGTCGATAAAACCAATTGCTAAATTAAGAAAAAAATCCCCTAACACGTGGTGTAGCCAGAAACCCTGTTTTCTGTTCCCCGAAAACCCAATTGAAAGGAAAACGTCTGTCTGTCCGTCCGTCCGTCCGCCCGTCTGTCTGTCCGTCTGTCCGTTCGTCTGTCCGTCTGTGAACTCTGCTAGCGCCTAAACCATACGTACGATTTCTTCCAAAATGGATATTCCCCGGTCGATCTGGTTCTAGTTTTAGTACTGATGCATGGGAACTTACAAATATATTCTCTGGCGATCACTCACAATAAGCGAGGCGGCAGCCATGTTTGTTTAAGATGACCCAGTGTTTTGTTTACTTTGTAGTGCGCAGTTGTTTCATATAGCCCTGACGTCTTTGCGGAACGCGTACGACCAAGTCTATTTTGCGTACCACAAAGTAAAATTTCCGTACAATAATCAGTGAAGATAGATACGATTATCCATGAGTTCTGAAATTATATTTATTTATGTAATATTCGCAAGAGTTGTGCTGATTGTTCTTTTGTTTTTAACATAAGATTTAATTTCAACGAGAAAATTATTCCTGTTGCAAAATCATTAAAACTCTGATCCTACGATTTCCAAAAACATCCATATAAATCGTCCAGCATGGGTCATTTAACAAAATCGAATGTTCTGTGAGAAGAAAACGAGTTATATCTACCTCATATCGTTTCAAGTGTTTCCTTTAATGAAAAAATAGTTTTTATCTCTAGTATTACTGCAACCTTGTTTTCGTCCTTCTGAGTACACACCCACCGTTTGATATCTCTGAGTTCTCACGATGACAGAATCGGATTTTTCCAGATCAAGACCCCCGAGATAAGCGCTAGCACCTTGCAACCGTGATATACCCCGAGCCAGGCGCACGTAACCTGTTGACATAGCAACGCCAAGAGCACTTCAATAGCTGTGCAGAAGTGCTTTCTCTGGACTCATATGGACTTGATCATGTTATTCTACATTCATTCAAGTTATATTCCACGAAACCTTAAAGACATGAGTCATTCCGGAAAGCAAATGAAACCATATAATGATAAGATAGACGGATAAAACCTCTTCAGATTATGGGAAATTAAAAACTTTCTGAAATACATTTTGCTGCAGAAATTAGTATTTTTAGAGTGACCTTAGCATTATTGCAATGTGTATTTTTGGAGAATTTAATGAGCCTTATAAGCGCATATACGAGTAATTTATTCAGGCATTGAAACTTACCAGCACTGTAACAAAAATTTGAAAAAATATGTTCCAAATCAGGTGCCATGAAAATTAATTTCATGAAACGATTCTAATCTGTGCGTTATTCTGAACCATGCCAAAATTGCTTCATGGAGTAAAAATAACTTTACATTTACCGGCCTGTACTCATAATTAATTATTTTTGATAAATGCATGAGCAGTAAATTTTGTTGTGCTATTATTGCTCGCAAGGAACATGAGTCTGTGTGTTCGGAAAAAAATGGAATTAACATTATATCCATTTTAATTTGTTATTTTCAATCCAAAACCACAGTTTTGCAACTAATTCTAAATTAAAATATGATGATGATGATGATAATGATGATGATGAACGCATTGTATACGGCCTCTAAGGTATCCCTGTTACAAGGTACGTATTCATCAGTCAGTCCATAATCCCTGATTTCCTTGGCCTTTCTAAATCCTTGCTTTTTTTATTGTTTTTTGATGGTTGGTACATAGATTACCTTACTATTATCTTTTAATATGTACTGTTGACTTACTATCTTGTATCTAAACTTAAATCTATTACATTACAAAGGACCAATAGGGCGAGGATGCCCTATTGGCCCTTCTAGTCAGTTCTATTCAGCGATTTGTTTTAGGAATATGTAGAAAGGATACACATTTTTAATTTGAATATTGTGGTTGGGTATTTTGCCGAGTCTGGAAATTGAAAGGAATGGGATTTGGGGTAAGTTGAAGGAAAAGTTTTTGGCCAGTTACGTGACGTGATATTCTAAGTTGATTGATTATGTCGTTGTTGGTTGGCGACAAAGCATGGAGCGTTGAATGTTGTTCCGAGATTCTGATTAAGAATGGTTTGCATTTTATTTTGATTGCTTTCTTTATGGTCTTTATTTAGATTGGGAAAGAGTACAACAATACCTAATGCTTTGTATTCATGTAGTATGTTTCGTTTTTCATAATTTTCTTAGCTAAATCGGTTTCATTTGCATGTCGGCTTCGGCCACCTGTTGTTAGACATTTGCTGACCTGTCGATCCACACCGCCTATAGGCGGTATAAAGTATACTTTCTGAACCAAAAATACCAACCTCGATATCTAACTCTCCTCTGACATAAATATTCTTAATTCTGTCTAATCGTGCAACATCTATGCTAGAAATCTACAATTCTTGACCTTGGTGGCATCATGTCAGCAGTTCTTTACTTTCTTAATCGAATAACTGCTGTTAAGGTGTCTCATTGCTGCTAATAGATAAAGTAACGTTTGGAATTTGATTGCAAAAATTATTTATTTACTCGTGAAAATTACCACTAGAATTTTATCGTCCGTTTGATAGATGAACTTCCCCTTTGCGACTAAAATATTTTACTTCACTTCTACCAGGTATCAAATCAAATCTGTAGCTTGTGTACCGATGCATATAGGTTCTGTAACCTTGGAGCGATTATTTATTATCAAATGTTGCCAAAAGCGCACATTTCTACATGTACAGATAATTCAATTCATCAGTGAAGTGTAGTAAAGAGAGGAAGGAGGGAATCCGCAACTCAAGAAAACTTGCGCAGATTGTCTTTCTCCACCGTTCGTCACATAAAGATTTTTTTCTGTTTTTGACGTTAAATGTAGTTTTTTTCTGAATCACTCTTAACCCTCTTGTGCCATAATTTACAAATATTAAATCATGGAGTGGTCGTTTATTGGAAATTACATCCTTTCCTGGAGAATCACGCTGTAACCTCATGATAGTTGCAGTGATCTCTTTCACATCGTAGAGATACCATTACTCCCACTAGTCCCTCATTTCCATCAACATATAAGAAATCCTGTCGCAAACACGAACTCGAGTTCACATCAACCGGTTTGCGCCGGTTGTGATCCGGATCGCTCCTTCTGAAGAAAAAAAGAAGAGTCCCGGTGTTTATGGAGACTCACGGCCGCAGAGTGAATGTGCAACTCTGCAGACGCGGTGCATGCCAGCAAGACTGCTGTAACGCGCTAAGCGATTCGCGTGATGTTATTTCGAGAGAACGCGCTACGACAGAGATAGGACTTCCCTCAGGGCGACTGTGTCTGCTAGTCACCATGTACCCCCTAATGCCATCTGTTGCTCCTGGGTGTGAACCGAGGTGGATTTTCGTCACCAGCTACATACCTAGGTCGAATTCACCTGCTGTCTGGAGGATAATTCTAGCGGCCTGCTATCTTGCTTTCAGTTAACGTCAGTTAAGGAGTGGGAACGGAGGGAAGGGAAGGGAAAAGGAGGGAAAGGAAAGAAAAAGAAAAAGAGGACGGACGGAACGGGAAGGGAAGCGTAGGGAAGGGAAAGGAAGGGGAGGGGAGGGAAGAGAACGATGGGAAGGGAAGGGAAAGTAAAGCAAGAGAAGGAAAGGGAAGGGAAGGAAAAGGAAAGGGAGAGACAGGAAGGGAAGGGAAGCGAAGGGAAGATCGCTGGCGGTCCGTAGTGCGTTTGCGTAGGGTGGTGCGCCGGCTTTTGCCTGAAAATTAAGAAACCCACGGAAATCACTTATCAGAGCACCACAAACTCACTGTTTAACACATTACGAACAAAATTCTGGCACTTTTCTCTCCCATCACCATGTCAGTCAGATACTGCGTTAACTATCATTGCTTATGGCATGTGTATTGCTATATTACATTGCACTTGATTGAATTTTAACTGAATGCAGTATTGAAATCCAAACAATTTTAAGATGGCGGATTGCGTCTGGCCAAGTACTTTGTCACACCACTATTTTGATAAAGTGATAAGAAAATTTACCTTAATCACGAAAGCCAATAAGACACACCAATCGTAAAGGAAACGTATGGCATAGAAACACAAGAGACAAAGTGGAGTAATATTATTAATTCATTTTGATTAGCGATAATATTCGTCCCGACAATGTCAGACCGAATAACATGATAAGCAAACTTGCGATAAAACTATAAAAACTAAAAACAAAATGCTTATCATACGACTTTTACATCAATATGAATCCGGATGTTTTTCAAATTTACAACCCGTGAGATCGGACGATATATGGTGAACAAACACCTAAAATTATCAAGAGCTTTGATGAAAATAAGCACGAATAGGCTCGCTTGAACGATTTTGTCATTTAGTATAGAAATTACTTATTAATAAGAATTTGTTCTTACAAATAACTCGCTGGTAAACTTCTTCAGAGATCAAAATTTAGCAGCGGGAAGACAACTCATTCCTTCTTAATATTGATTTTTAATTCCGTGCATCTGGAAAAATAGTAACAATGCACATTTAAACATTCTTTTAATATGAAAACATATTCTTATATATCTATCAATGTTTCGGGTCCTTTTAGGAAATCAGCATCAGGTATGAATGTATTTCTCCAATTGCACATAAAAATTCTAAATATTACGTGTAGTTTTGAATGTGACAGATCTTCACATTATTTAAGTATTAATTACACTCTTCACCACTCGCGCTAAAATTTGATAGTCACGAATATTTATTAGTCATCTTTCACAGTCCGTTCGTGGACATGTGACATCAGTCTCTGTTATTTGAAAGCACGATATTTTCGAATCCTACACCATTTCCAAGCTGTAAAGCACTATCTCCAAGTCTTCGGAAACACTAAGGTGCAGTGGATGATGTCAGGAGCAATAGATGACTTACATAGACATTACACAGAACATTACATAGACAGAAGTAGAAGAGGGTAAAGGAGAAGGAGAAAGAAGGGGAAACATAAGAACGTACTGAAATTTAGGGAAACATTTTAACAATACCAGAAATGTCTAAAGGCCCACGGAAAATCTTTGTTTTACATTAGTTGACTTTCATTATTCCGAAGGAAAAGGTACACTTTATTCTGGACTGATCGTTAACAAAAAACAACAAAAATTGAAAAAATTAAGTCTTCTACAATATCGCGACTGAAACGAGACCTTGAAGCGTCAACAGACATCATCCTTGGTTATATGAAAACACAAACTTGTCTATCTCGAGTCTTCAGCACGGTCTCGAAGTCTTTAAAACACACCTGGGTGCAGAATCTTGCGTCGGTGACCTGCAAAACAGCTCTGCCGGTAGAAGAAAATGAAGAGAAGAAAGGAGAAGAACAAGAAGGGGAGACAAAATGTTGTCAGGAAAGAAATTCCCAAGAACTTAAACGAAAATCTATTGCATACCTCTATATACTAGCGTAGATGCTAGTACATAGAGGTGTGCAATAGAGGTGTGGTATTATCCTAGACAGCAGGCTATCTTGCATTTAGTTAAAGTTCAATCAAGTGTAATGTAATATAGCAATGCACATGCCAGAAGCAGTGATACTTAACGCAGCATCTGACTGACATGATGAGGAGAGAAAGGTGCCAGAATTTTGTTCTTAATGTGTTAAACAGTGGGTTTGTGGTGCTCTGAAAAGTGATTTCCGTGGGTTTCTTAATTTTCAGGCAAAAACCGGCCCACCACCCTACTCGTTGGAGTCCTACTCTTTCGAGATCAACATTGAAGACGTTTCAATGATAGAAAAAAACGCGATCAGATTGTTTGTCCTATTATACTTCCTACTCTCTTCATGGATATGATGCGTATCTACAACATACATATAGAGAAGTGTATTTGACATTGAAGTTCTCATGGAATGAGAACAATAATGTATTGTAAAGAGATGGAGTAGAAATTCAAATGTAAAGTTTTGTACAGTTTCCTAAATAGGGAGACCATTTTGTCTAATTTTGTGTAATAATGTAGTATTGATATCCGGATCAATTTATAAATGCATTTGCTGACTAGAAAGCTGTGATGTGGCAGCCGGGTTGCGGAGCTCAACCTGTTCAACGCCCGTTACGCCGCTATCAACTGGTTCGTACTGGTTCTTTTAACTACGAGCAGTCGGCAGTCCATGATTACGGGTGCTGTAATGCGCTGCCGGTGCATCATTATAGGAGAGAGGGAGGGTCCCGCCCCGCTGCGTCGAGGCCGGCGGCCTTCCTGCCTCTGTTGCCGGTAGGCGCCGCGCGGTCGCCCAGCGTCGCACGTCTCTTCATCGCTGTTCTTTTTAAAATTTCCCTCTCCAGTTTGCCTGGAGAAGCGGAAATTTATACAGTAGTTGGATACAATTGAACTGTAGACGGTTAGGCTTTTACAGTGGAGAACGGGTCTAACTTAAATCAATTAAATTAAACTTAAAACTAATACAGATAGCCTCTTTGGGCCTCCTTAGTTTAACATTAGGTACTCGTAGAGTTCATAAGTACTTTGTATTGTTCTTTTTACATTATCGCGATTAAGAAGGAACGTCTCAAAAAGAGAATGTTACGTAATGCTGCGCGAAAACACGGCCAAATTTGGGCAAAAAAACTCTTATTACAGGGCCCTGGTAACGAAAAAGTGGATAAATCCAGTGACTCAATTTATGAAAAAACCTCTAACAGCTGGGGGTAACCAGAATCCATGTTTTACGGCCCTTTGATACCGAAAAATCGATTGACGGTAAAACGTCTCCCTGTCCGTCTGTCCGTCCGTCCCCTATCGATCTAGCTGATCTCAAGAACCCTGATTTTTTTTTGTGGGGGGGGGATACTTCACAGAAAGCCCCTGGGACATTTTCAAAATTGTTATAAAAATGGCACCAACAATGTTAATTACATTTTGTTGTTGAATAGTCTGAAGGACGTTTAAGAGGATGGCTTAGGTCTGATGTTGGTTAAAAACTCTGATTTTTCGAAAATTGAAAAAATTCAAAATTTTTTCAGCTTCTTCCTACAACTACAATTATGAAAATACAATTTTTCTTAGTGAAATGTATTCATAAAAAAACATCTTTAAATAAGATAATGTTGAATTTTACGAAAATATGAGTTTTTTCAGAAATTTGGTGACAAAAATACTCTACCGCTCCCAATTTACTTCGCTTCCTGGACGTAAAATGAATAGTGCTGCTAAGCAGTTAGATGCATAGTAAGTTAGAATTTGTATATTATTTCATATTTATTTGTTCGTTTCTTTTTCGAGCTTTTGTTATAAGTTTTAAAATTAATCTTTTTGAAATTATTTAAAACCTATTTTAAATTGCGTCCTTTAATTGAGTTAAATGTGAAAAGGGATAGATGATTTTGCTTTGCTTTATAAGGTATGGGAATAAAAAGTATTTTTATTTCCTTTAAACCATTTTTTCTTAAAAACCGCACAACGTTTATTGATTAAGTTGTGACCTTAGATAGCACAAAAGAGGCTTAAGAGAATGGTGCAGGTTTCATTTTCGTTGAAATGCCTGATTTTGCAAATATCATGATTTTAAAAAAATTCAGCCTCTCCCTACAACTACAATTGTGAAGATACAATTGTTTTTCTTAATGAAATATGCTCATCAAAAACAGATCTTCAAATAAAGTCAGGTTGAATTATTTGAAAATATGAGTAGTTTTTCTATAATTTTGTGACAAATATAAAATAACAGTCCGCTCGGAATTGACTGCGCTTCGTTTTCGGCGTCTTCTTACAAGTACAACTGTGAAATTGCAATTTTTCTCTCAATAAAATATATTTATCAAAACTACATCTTTAAATAAGGTCACGCTCAATTTTTCGAAAATTCGACTAGTTTTTCGATAATTTCGTGACAACATAATAACCCACTGCAAATTTACTGTGCTTCAGACAGTTGGATGCTTCTTAAGTTAGAATTTGTATATTATTTGTTCGTTTCTTACATTCGACCTTTTGTTATACATTTACACATTAATCTTTTAGAAATTATTTATTTTGAAATATTTGAAATAAAAATTGCTAGCTCTTTAAAGGAGTATGAACAATGCAGGAAATGCAACAATGGAATTCCGTTTCGCAGTCGCGAATTTCTGTGAATTACGTGACATTGTTGTCACTTGATATAGCTGTATGCAAATGAGTTAAAATTGTCATGTTGATATTTGCATGAAAATATTTAGTTTTTGCATCAAATGCTGTACCATTTGTAACAATCAGAGTACTTTTTGCATGGTTTTAGAATACACTTCTCTAATCATAGCTCTATGAAATGCATTTCTATGTTGTCCAGGGTATCAGGCTTCTTTTTCCAAAACAATTTTTCAAAACTTTTGTATTATATGTTTATGCTCTTGTATAATAATATTGACACTACTGCGATGGAACCAGTGAGTGTTCGCTTCTTGGTTGAATTGGACGTTTTAAAACAATAGAAAAGATGTTAGTACCACAGAAAGAGCAATATTTCAATACTACGTAGCTTTTTCCAATAACGTGGGAAAGTATGTGCTGTTGTAGCACCACTAGTTTATTCTGTTTTCCTGTTTATTTCATTCACACACCCATTCATTCTTAATATATTTATACAAACACATTCCCTCACTAATGCACACGTAGCAGCATTACAGCATTTACAATACACATTGATTTATTTGCCACGGCGTCGACTTCACTGAAGCGTCCGTGGCACCACGACGTCTTTCGATTCTGTCGGTCCCTGCCCGGCGAAACGCCTCTCTTTGTTCTCTTGAATGTTTGTCTTTATATTATTCAAATTGTATATTGGAGTATCCTTTCTTTATTTACAGAATTCTTTATCAAAATTAAAGCAATATCTGTGTTTTAATTAGTGCCTTATAAAATAATAACTTGAAAGGAAATCGTTTTAGTGTTTGTTTTATTTCACTTTGGATTTTCATATTTAAACAATTGTTAGTGTGTTCAAAATATCAATGTAATCGTATTTTGTTTGTTTTCGTAGTTGAACCATGTTATTTCATTGTACATCCTGAAGATGTGAAAGTGTCATTTCACGAAACGTTGTTTCAAAATGTGTTAATTTGGCAATTCAATTTAACGATTAAAGATGTTTTGAATTGTTTTAATTTTGATTGTCTATAAATAATGAAAGGGTTCACCAATACTCTCTATGCCTTCAGATAACTCTGTCTCTCGTGCACCCTCCAACCCCACCCAAAGGTTCCGCCCCTCCTCGTACATTTTGTGTTCCGCGCTGTTTCCATACTGTTCTGTCTGCCCCGTTCGCCCTTGTTGTCTCGCGTTGCGTTCCGCTCCTTCGGCTCTGTCCCATCTCGGGCCACCGTATCTCATCCATTACCTTTTCGACCCAACCTCTCCCATTTCTATCCGCCTCGTCTTGTTCCGCCCCGTCTCGCCCCGCCCTTTCGCACTCCAGTTCCTCCCATCCCAATCCATTGTAAAGAATTTTCTATAACTCGGGAGCGAAAATGTCTATTTTCGAATGTTACTAACGTTGCTAACGTTGATACTTTACTAACGTTACTAACGTTGATACTTTTATTCGTCATTCACCTATTTAGGGTTAAAGGGTGGGAAAGGAATTCCAGAGCTCATGAAAACGTGCTTAGGTTGTAATTCACCCCATACGTCACATTCATTATTTTATAAATCAAATCAAATTCAATCCCATCGAGCCCATCCTTATCTCATTCGGTTCAGTCTCGTCCCTTCCCGTCCTGCCTCTCCCTCCCTTCCGCCCCCCACTCCGGAAGTTCCGTTCAACTTCGCATTTCGCCGCTTCCCGGATGCACTCATGCGTCCCGCCTCGTTCCACTCCCCCGCCCCGTTTTCCACCCTTTGCCTGCCTCCCAACCTCCTTCCCAACCCATTTTTTTAAAATTATTTATTGCTTGTTGGGTTGTACATAGATCAGTAAAACACTCTTTCATATGTATTGATGACTTACTACTAACTTAATCTATGCTTAACCTAGTTCTACTATTGCTACTACATTGGGGTAGATTCCTCATGAGAGTATCTACAGTTCACAATTTTCTGAGAATATTTTTAGGAAGGAATCGAACGGGTATCTATTGTTTATTCTGGTCTGTGTGTTGTTTGTTGAGGCTAAATTGTATTGTTTGAGTTGATCTATGGAGTTTATGTTAGAGTAGAAGTTATTGGAGAGGCGTGCTATTTGATGGGTGATTCAGTTTATATTTAATTCACTATGGAGTTGATGGTCCCAACCCATCTAATATGCTCTGTTACTTATTATCTCGCCCTACCCCATCCCTTTCCGCCCACCCGCCTCCTCCATCCTGCCCCACCCCGTGCGCTCCCGTCCCGCCCCCTCGCCGTTCGCTCGTCAGCTGGCGGATGCGCCGCCCCCTGCTCCCCTGCGCGCGAGCGGCGCCTCCACCGCCGCCGCCGATAACCCCTGCGCCAGACGGCCCCTCCGCCCCCGTTGCTAGGGCGACCCTCGCGACGTCACCGCCGCCCCGCGCCGCGCCGCGTCGCGTCGCACCGCGCCGGAATAGATTCCCAAACGCGCGGGATTCCGCGAACACGACCAAGCGTAGGCGTGCGCAGCCTACGGCAAGAGGGAGAGCCAACTACATTTCTGGATCCCTCTGGGTCCCCTTTTCCACTAAACAATTTTTACTTTCCCGTATATACGGAGTAATATACATCGTATAGGGAAAGTTATGTAACGCTGCGCGAAAAAATGGCGAATTTTCGCCAGAAAAAATTCGTTGCCGGGCCCTGATAACGAAAAAGTGGATAAATCTAGTTGCTAAATTAAGAAATAAAAATCCCCTAACAAGTGGTGTAGCCAGAATCTCTGTTTTGTAAGTCCTTGATACCGAAAACCCAATTGAAAGGAAAACGTCCGTCTGTCCGTGCGTCCGTCCGTCTGTGAACACTACAAGCGCCTAAACCATACGTAGGATTATTTTCAAATTGAAGAAACCCCTGTCGATCTAGCTCGAGTCAAAGCTTTGAGATTTTGAAAAAGATTCTGTAAAATTTGGGGGTACTTTACATGAAGCCCCCCGGACATTTTCAAAATTTACTCAAAAACTCGTCCAAATTCTTTTTCTCCAAATTTCTTGAAACAATAGAGTAAAATACACTTATTAAGGTGGCATAGGTCCGAATTTCGCGGTTAACTCTGGATTTTCGAAAATTGCAAAAATTAAAAACTTTTCGGCTTCTTACGACAACTACAAAATTAAAGAGAGAGATTTTTTCTTCAAAAAAATTGTTCTCCATAGTGAGTTCTTCATTTCAGATCCTGTACATTTTTTTGTAATTTTAGTAATTTTCGCGCTTCATTGCGTGCAATATGTGCAATTTTAAAAAATTACAAAAACAAGATTTTATCAAAAACGGCTCCAAATTTTGTCTTTAAATGTTTGCTAAGGATAGTGCCTAATGAATTTTATGAGATGGCGAAAACGCCATATTGCTCTATTCCTTTATTGTTTCAAAAATTACAAAAATGTACTTTTTTGTCTGCTCTCCCACGTCGTTAATATTTACTTTAGCGGCGATTTGTTCACACCATATTATTTACGACTGCATGTGCTTTAAATAATATTAAGTAATGTTTCTCGAGAACTGAACCGTTTTTTGTGAAGACTAGCTCAAAATTGCGCATTTTCAGAAACGCTCAAGCGCCATTTTCTCATAAATAGCTCCAATTTTTTTTCAAACTTTTGGAACGGATAGTACTAATTGCACTCTTTAATATGACGTAAAGTTTATTTTTGAGGTATTTTTTTTTGTTTGTTCAAAAATTACACAAATGTATTTTTTTAAAAGAACTCTCACATCTTTATTATGCACATTACCAGGAATTTGTAAACATTATTATATTTGTTAGTGTAAGTGCTTTAAATTACTTCAAATGAAGTTTTTTGAAAACTCAAAAATTTTCTGCGAAAAGAGCTTCAAATTTCGCATTTTTAGAGGCGCTTAAATGCCATTTTCCCTTAAACAGCTTCAAATTTTTAAAACAAAATTGCCATTTAGGACGAGGTTTTTGTGTTTTTTAATATTCTAAAATTAATATTTCCGTTCTACCATTAGGAAACAGAAAAATTAAGAAAATGTCAAAAAATGTACATTGTGCGGCGACAGATGGCAGCGGGCAAGAGTATGAGGCAATTCCAAATAGCTAGCCCAGACCCAAGGAAATAGGAAGCTAAAACGGGAAAGTTTGTGCCATTCTGTAGCACCACTAGTTTTTTACTTAAGTATCACATTTTGCTAGAAATCCAATTACCATGCTACAAGGGGATTAAAAGATAAATTTAATGATACAATTAATTGATACAGTTATTGATTTTTTGTTGAACTATTTACATGTTTCAAAATGGTTTGAAGAGTCTCTTGCTCAATTAATGTCTAGCAATTCTCCGAATTATCAGCTTAAAAAAAAGTAAAATAAGTATTGAACATATTTGCGAAAATGTAATATTTTATTACGTAAGGTTAAGGGACTCTAATATAATTTTTCGTGGGGGTCGTGGCCCCCCTAACCTCCCTACGCGCACGCCTACGCGATCAAGAAATGGCGACTTAAGCGAAATATTTTTCGTGTTACATGTTTTGTGTTAAGTTAAATTTAAAATTATCTTTCATTAAAGTTGAAATGTTAATGAAAATGCGTGTTATTTTTAAATGTTATAATTTATATGTAATATTATATTTCTCATGAACAATCGACGAGCGAAAGTTCAAACTATTAAAAACGTGTATTATTCCTTATTCCAAAATCATGTTATAACATGATTGCAAATCACCCAAATGTTAAAGTTACCCTGATTCCAGCATTTTTGCTGCCACAGGCTACTAGTCTATTTTATATAGCTTTAATTGAAGTAAAGTCCAGTTCGAAACTTTTATTCAATAAAATATGAATTATTCCTTCATAAAAAGGTGATATTCTACGAGTTTCTTTGAATACCTGATAAAAGTGATCAGAGCGTGCTTTTTGGCATTAGGTGGTTATGAGCTGTCCGTTTACCTTCGACGTGCTTGGTCTCACTTTTAATTTACTTATCAAAGAATGTTTTTCTTAGGTAATACCACGAGTGCTGTGTAAATTGTAGATAAATCCCTGACTCGCGAAGCGAGGAGGGGGTTTTATCTGAGAGTGGTATTTAATAAGACGAAGCGAATGGAAGTACGTTCAACAGAGTTCCAAAATGCACCAATATTGAAAATAACTGAACGCTTGTTAAAGTCAAAGAGGTTATGTTACAGTACATTCGCGTTTTATTGCACATCAACACAGCAATCAATACATACTACCTCCTAAGGAAGATGAGTCGCAGCTTGTTATTGGCCAGTAGGGAGGGGTGTTAAGAAAAATCGGATAGAAAAAGCGATACATTTTTTGAGATACACCTCCCTGATTGGGACATTTTATATGTATAGTTAAACACTGTTGGTTTTAATTTCACGAGTGGAATAGTCGACATAATTTTCTCTTGAGTTTGCCCTCCGGATCATCTGGTTGGCGAAAGCGATATGATTAATATTGCGATAACAATATTGTAATTGCGAGCGATATGATCTTCGGCGATGCTCAACTATTTTAAAATCTATCAATATAATAGAATGGGTTGCTCGGCATGTGACGCTCCGTTGGTAGATTGGTTAATTTAGCACATGAGGCTCCCATGGTACGTCTCCATAAGGTGGATTTCCAGGTGTCACACTCATATTAATGTCACATGCCTCCTTTCCCTCTTCTGCCCCTCGCAGCCCTACAACTACAGAAATTCATTGAGAACATTACGAACAGTTGAGAAAAGAAAGGTTTAAACACGCGATTTGAAGGTAGTTGGCTGAGATTCGATGTCCCAATATCCGTATATCGACAGATACGACGATTACTGAAACAATTGTTAGTTTATAAACGTGTTTATTCGAATTGTTACAACGTATAAAACTCAAAACATTCCATAAGAAACGCACATAGAAAATATTGATAAGATATTTCGAGATCAAATCATATGTTTTTGGTATACATCAAAAGTTTGCTCATTTGTTTTTAGTTTGTAGTTATTCAGTATGCACAACTGAAGCTTCGTAAACCGGGAGATTCGAGTACCGACGATGAGTTTCGACGCCAGTTAAACAGTTGGACCGCAGCCGACCGCTGTAGCTATGAGATTTCCATTGGCCGATTGTTCTGGTTGCTCTTTTCCGTGGTCGCCTCCATTCAACTGTTAGACGAATACCAGAGCAGTTCTTCCAACGACAATACCTCACGTTTTAGCTGGGAAGGAACCAGTGGCGTAGCGTCAGGGGACGCTGAGATGCTGAGCATCCCCGTATATAATATTAATAAAGAACCCTGTATACTGTATTGATAATCTTACAAGTGGTCCGCTGAGCGAAACACGTTTTGTGTTAAGTTTTAATTGATTTCCTATGATTGAATTCGGCGGGTTGTTGACGGTGGCCTGTGATTGGTTGGATGCTAAAATGCTTCTAGCGTCTGTCGCGCGATTGCGACGAGCGATGACGCATGCGCAGATGGCGAGGTTCCCCTCTCCTCTCTTCACCCCTGCTCATTAGAAACCCGACTCCTTTACGCTAGCATCTACTGGGGAAAGAAGCTCGTTTGTGCACGAGAGCGCAGCACACTTCAGGCGGTCAGTAAAGTATCTCTCTCTCTCTCTGTCTCTCTCACTCGGGAGTCCCCGCTTGGTCATGGGTACAAATTGTAGAAATAGTGCCTGTCTACTATTCTTAATTAACATCCAAGAAATTGAATTATCCCTTAAATAGATTACTTATTATTTTTGTCTGCAATGTATAAATTAAGAAGTGGTCTCATTGCCATTCGCGTATAAGAATTAAAGCTGAGCCATTGTATCATTTGCTTTCAAGACATCGGCAGTCCTGATTGCTGTGAGGATTTTGTGGGAAGCGCCTACACCGTCGTAAGCAATCGAGATCGTGGAAGTAGTTCCAGTGTATCTGCATTGTGTTGCGTTCGCCTGTTAGATGAAGTAGTTGATAGAGACATTTTGTGTGTTATTGTTGAGCATCCCCAAACGTGCGAGTCACGCTACGCCACTGGAAGGAACACTGACCTTCCACGATATGTGTTCTATACTTACGGCCCCAATGACCTTAATAGTTGACGCTACCGGAGTCAATACTCACTCGAATCCCTCTTTCTTCATGTGAAAAGTTTGGTGGACATTATGAATTCGCATTGGTTAAGAGTGCAATCCTCAGAAATGGACTTTCTGAAGTCGGCAAAAATATGTTCAAAACTCGACAAGATTCAGAGCGGCGACATAAATAACAAAATATCTTCTCCTTAACATGCCGGATCGAAGATAACTGTGACAAATGGCATAAACATGTTGAAAGAATGAAAAATGCTATATTATCAAAACTAGCATTAAGTTGGAGGAAAAAATTATCTGGAGGTAAGAGTTCCTGGGCGACTAAGAAGTAGATGATTAGGGGAGAAGCCGAAATAAGTGCAAGCCTGATCTATGCAGGCAGAAGACTTTGTATTCTTGACAGATTTCTCCGGACTTCTCCAGTTTCCCTTGCCTCTTATTCCATCATATTCTCTATCTTCATTCTCATTGGAATATTGGCCATTCCTAACGGTAATCTCTTGTTTTATTGCTATCTCTTGCTTTTAATTGTTTAATTAATTGATTGCTATTTTCTTGTACTAGAAAACTGATGATGATGGCTAAGCCATCGAAAAGCTGCTCTTAAAATAAATAACATTGTTGGCAATGACAACACCTGTAATCATTTAATTCATTCTCATTACTCACCACATCTCATCACATCAATATAGATGTCAAACCGGACGAATCGTTCGATGATCATGTTGACGATCTGGCTTCGGAACAACAACCTTACGATCAATCTCCGCGAAATTAGATATGTTGCCATAGATTATAACACTTTTTGAAATTAATTTCTGAACTGTCCACTTGCGTATTCGAATAAGAATTATTCCAACAATGGATGATTTTGTGATAAATAAATGTTTTCTTTAAAGATATTTTGATCAGTGAAAAATATGCAACCAGTGAAATATAATAAAATATCAAAATTATGAAATGAGGTATTTTTATAGCTTTAGTTCAAATTTGAGGTTCAGAAACAAAGCTTTCCCCCAGGCTATTATTTCTCCAGATCTCTCCCTAACAAGAGATTTCGTATGTTATGTCTTTATTGCATGTAATACGCACTGTGCACATGTAATGAAAATCCCTAGTGGAGAGTTACGAATGGTTTGTATTCATTTTCATGTAGGCTTAAATGGAGATTGAGGCTGTATTATAATTGAAGGTGTTCTGTAAAGTTCTTAGAGGAGCTCGAGATTCTGACTTATTTCTCTATAAGAGCTCAAGAGTTTTCCATTCGGTTCATTTCTAAAATCCTTCTCGAACTCAAGAAGTTGTGAAATTATTCACAGAGCCTTAAAATTGGTACGCCTGCCCGGGTAAGGACATTTCACTCACCTCACTTCAAGTACTCGGAAGTCCTTGTGATTCAATTGTGAGGTATGATGATTCTGATAAATGCCTTTGTTCTGATCTTCACTAGACAAGGACTGTAAATACGACTTCTTTGATTATCTTTATGTTGGTTCACCCACCATGAGAAACAACGCCAATGTTCGGGATTTCTCAAACTTGGAACTTCATTCCGGATCTCCGATTCTAATCGGATATTTTATATATCAATAGAGGAGGGGCGTTCAGGTGGGGTCAACCCACCGCTTGGCTCTAAGGATTGTGAGTGGAAATAGCATGGTGAAAGGTTCGCCCGCGGTTTCTAGGCTGTTCGTTGTGGTACTGCATCGGCATTTGCCAGGTATTGATTCTAGAAACCACGGAAAACTACAAACCAGAGCAGCTCGCCCCTAGACTTCTGTCAATTGTTGAATTCGACTCACCTAGCTAGCTTCTGTCGAAAATCTTTTAACTTCGGGACTCGAAACATGGGACCTCCCGGTCAATGAAGCTATAAAGACAGCAATTTTGTTAGCGGAGCTATCGTAGACGGTCGAGAATAGAGCTCCAGTAGATGAAAAAGCTAGTAAGCAGGCCGCTAAGCTATGAATACCTATTTTTCCGCACTTCAATAGAGAAAGCGGCCATTACATCTCTGAAGACATTAAATCGTGATCTCGTCAGCACTGGAAGAGTTCCTCGCACGAGAAGTAGGGCGTTATGGAAATTTCCTCCCACGAAAGTGAGGCAAGAAGTGGACAGGAAGAGAAAACATGAGGCGGCTGTCAACGACCGGCTTAAAAACTGGCTTAAAAACAAGATAAGCTCGTGCGGTTCGAAGTAAATACGAACAGATTTTCAAGAAGACAAACGTAATACTGTGTCTACTACACTGTACACAGGTCTCTGATGTTGTTGACCTAAAAATCTTTCTAAATTGTCTGTAAAATGACAGCAAAATAACATGATTATCTTATATCTGTAATCACCCTATCACCTTTTTGGAAGTCTAAATGCGACAGAAATATGTTCCGTTCAGTAAATGCTTTCGATGTTGCTTCCTTGTTACGGTAAAACAAGAGTAAATAAAACTAATGCAGCCGTTTTTAAGAAAATGGCGTTTAAGTGCTACTAAAAATGCAAAATTTGAAGCTCTTTTTCACAGAAATTTTTTCAGTTTTCAGAAAACTTCATTTGAAGACAATTTTAAGCACTTTAACTCAAAATACAATAGTGTTTACAAATTGCTGTAAATGTACATATTAAAGGTGTAAGCGATATTTCAAAAAATTACGTTTGTGTAATTTTTGTGAAAACAAAAAAATACCCCAAGTTGCACTTTACGTCATATTAAAGAGTGTTGTTTTCTAAAAGGATTGAATATCCAGTTATGCAGGAGACTGACCAAAAACGAATAACATGCCTTGGAAACCATGCCTGCACTGGCATTCTCCCACCAGAAAATTGTTAAGTGCAAACCGACAAATGACCTCTACCTTTTACGCAATGCAGAATTTATACATAATTAGAGCAGGGGAAAGGCGAGAAATATTTGTACGAGAAATCCGCTCAAAACATTGAATTAGTGAAAAACACCTGATAGAGGTGTTTCATGGCATTCATTTGCACCCTTGTACGTAGAAGATTTCAGAAAAGAATAATACAAAATGTATTCGTTGCTTCTTCGTGTCTTTGAGTGAATATTTAATAATTTCGGGGCGTGTGAATCACTTAGTCCCGTAAGTATAACGCATGTAATGTCCCTGGGGGTGGCTGTGTTCCTTCCCCGCCGGAACTTGCGATCTGCCGCCGATGTTTACGTCAATTCGCGGGGATTTCCCCTTCCAAGAATATGCCCTACGGGACACAGCACCAGCCGATTCTCTAAGTTCCCGACATGTCTCACTACATGTGTGATAGTGTGGTGCGTGTAAGAGTAAGTGTACGTGAAAGAGGGGGAGGGGACAAGATTGAGGAAGGAAAGTTCATGCGCGGTCTGTGGCCTATTTGTTTGGGTACTGCTCTGACATTTTCATGCTTCATGACTCGCGAACTGCAAAGAGGGAAGGCAAAATCGATTGGCAAAAATTTGGAAAAGAGTATATACAAAATATGAAAAGCGCAGCGCTGTTTTTGCATTGCAAGAATGGAATAATGAAGTTACATAAAATAAATATGGTAAATCAATGTGTTAATAATTTGATGACAATTTAGATAAACATGAAAATTTGAAAAAAATCTGTTTTGTATTTTCCCCTTCATACATATTTTCCGTGAGATATGGGGAGGAAAGGGGACTCCCACCCACCCGAGTCAACTACCTACTCGGACACCACACCAATCGCCGACCCTGGTGATGTTATAAAGAAAATAATACTAATGCATAGCATATTATGATATACAAATTTGATGAATGAAATTAACAAGAGATGGAAATGTTCTGACAATGTACATTTTAATATACCTCTTTGAATTCCTTGCTGTTAAGATGATTAACTTCAGATCTACGTGTAATTACGGAGATGTAGACCACACGCACCACCACAACTCATGAAGTGTTTATAACCTGAAGTGGCGTTTCACTTAATTTCACGTAAAAGATGCAGCTATTGCGTTTCGTATAGGGCTTTTTTTTTTTAATTCTGGCCCTCAAGAAAATGTGCGCAGATAAATTTCTTTCCCCACACGTCATATACAGTTTTTACTGTTTTTTGACAAATAAATAAAAAAAAAATAAAAAATAGTGTTCATGATTCACTAATTGGAAATTAGTTATATGTTTATGAATGTAGCATAAAATTAGTAAAATATATTATTCATAAATTTTAAATAATTAAACTTTCTAAAGTAAGGTTCGTATTTGTCATGTTTTTACATTTTTCGTTTTTTCTCTTTTCTCCCGATATCGATTCGAGTAATTGGAGTTATACTTGGAGTCTTTTTTGTTTCCCTTAGACCGACTTCTGGCGTGCTTCAGTGCACACGCTCGCGTACCCCGCTACTCACGTGCATGCTGGCCTCGAAAACGCGATAAGGTGGTAACGCTCAATGCGGTCCGATTGGAAGCAGACAGTGGTCCCTGTTGAGTTGTTAGAAAAAAAACAGCGGATAACGCTTTTAACAAATTATTTTTTCTCTCGTATTTTTTTTTTGAATGGGATTTGAATGGGAGACTGGTCCAAAACCATACAGACATTTGTTGCTAGTGAAATTACCTAAGTTATTAAAATAGACATTTTTACTTTCTTACCTATTCTTACGCAGTTTAGAGAAAGTATGATAACGCTGGGAGGGGCGAGTTTTCGACAGAAAACTCTTATTGACGCGCCCTGGTAACGAAAGAGAGGTTACATCTTGTTTCTAAATGTAGTAAATTACTTCCTCTAACTCATTGTGTAGTCAGAATCCACGTTCGAGGGTCCTTGATACTGAAAAATTCCCCTAGCTCTCCTTTGCCTTGATGACTCTTGGCGACATCAATAAAATCAAAATACTCGTGTTCTGTTATCTAAATTGTAGATAATTTTAGTTTGGGATGAGATGTCATACTCTTAGAACTTTTTTGCAATTGATTATGATGTAATATTGTAATGATTTGTATTTTTTTAACAATAAAAGAACCGTCACAGAGGAAGCCGACTATAGATTCAACAAATGACGGCAGAATGGCGTGTGGACATTTATTGTGTTCGAAATGCCGCGGTGAATAAACATTAGTTCAAAATAATAATTAGCTTAAGGGAAATTTAAGAATAACTTTCTATGTCAGCACATATAGTTTATAAGGCGGCAAGTGTGTGGTTTTCTATTTAACTGAGTGACTGTTGTCAAAAGACAAGTGACGGAAAATTGCTGGTGTGAGTAAGCACAGAAAAGCACGAAATTCGAACTGAATAACTAGAAATTGGGGTGTTTCGGACTAATAAACATTGAAAACGGGAATTCAGGGAATTTTTGGCAGATACCGTTAAGCAAGGGGACGCCGAGTAGGCGTAAATCAGAATAATTTGATGTCAATAAAGGACAAAAGACTGAGAGAACGTATTTTGTTGAGGAAAAGTTTTGCTAATGAACTGCAACAATACTTTTTGGTAGATGAGTTCTGGTCTCGGAGGTGAGAGGACCCCATGTCTTGCCGTGCAAAAATGATTTTTATTTTGACGTGAAGAAAAGAACGTTACGAGTTTTTCCTTTGAGAGTGACAGTCAATTTATTTGTGAGTTATATTGACAATATGGTAAATGGTAACTGGAACTTGGAGTAGCCGTCGTAATCGTCAAGGAAGTGGGGTGCAGTTATGACATCGCTACGAAAAGGGAAGTGGCAATTTATGTACTTTGATAAACACGACGAAAATTAACATATTTTGTTCAAGTCCAAGCGTGTCATCATTTTTTCTTTAATTTAATTTTTTTATTCACAAAGAAAAAAGCCATACAGGGAGAATGCGCATGTCTCGTGGTGTGAATGAGTTGGAAATATTGTGTGAATGTTGATTTTTTTATTTTCTGTTGTTTGAATTTTGTTTACGTTGTGGTGGAACAATATTGATGTCCGTGTTAGCCGAATAAAGAGTAACGAACACGGTGTATGTGTGATTTTGTTTTTTTGCATTGAATTTGGATATGTTATTTGTAGTATAGCAGATACCGGATAGTATTACAAAAAGGAAAGCAGGTCTTCATTCAGTATTGGAAACTTGCGCCGGACCTACGACTTATAAATTTTTTTTGCAAACGGCCGCATCCAATGATAAAGTGATAATTGATAAATTAATTTAATAGATAAAATATAGGAAAGGAAGGGATGTTGGATAATAGTTAGTTAGATAGAGAGAGAATGCAGCCGGTCGCAATATTAGCATGGGAATTGCGTGGTGTACACTTCTAAAACATAATCTAGTATCGTCAGTCGAAGTTATTTGCATCTTCAACATTTTATTAGTGTAAGTACAATGAAAATATTTCGAAAAGTGTGTTTCAAGATTTTGATCAGTCACACAGCAAGTTAAATAAAAGTAAAATAATTTTCATTAATAAAAATATAACACATAATTTTTGTGTTAATTGTTAGATCTATTTGAATTTGCTAGTTTTTAAAATACTTCAAATCTCCTTTCTTCAGCTTGCATGAATGTTGTTGATAGGTTGAGGCAAAATTCCTGTGGCGGGAGGAGGCAGCATGGATGGGGTTCATTCTCTTCCAAATGGAGAACATTTTGTGGATTTGTTGAATTTAATGAAAACAATTACCTCGTATTTGTCACTTCACAAAGAAGTATTTTCAATATGAATTCCCTTTTCTAAATATCAAGTGCATACATGCATCTTATTTTTTCAAAAGGATAATGGAGCGGGGATGGGTGGGACTAAAATAGACTTGCCTTTAAATAGTTTCTGGATCTGCTCCTGCGTAATCTGTATCCCTTCCCAATTCCGTAATCTCTAACCCTTCCACTAATTCAGACGGTTCTTTTCTAGCTATATGGTTAATCAAATGTATTTCAATGTTAATGTACAGGATGGCCCATTTAACTTGACAAATCAAAATAACTCGAAAAATATGCAACGTACAAAAAATGTCTAAGGCAAAAAATTAATATTGGCAAGGGGAACATCTGTCAGACCTAAAATCAAACTTCCGCGCTCGCCCCTTGAGGGTGAGGCGGGACCCAACGTTGAAATCGTAAATGGGAACCCCCAATTTTTATTGCAGATTTGGATTCTACACTAAAAAATAGATAAGTTTGGTCTAAAACCTTTTTTGATCGAGAGAGACAACCCAGACACGTTCCAGACAAAATATTAATATCTGCAATGGGAAAATCTGCATGACCTAAAATCAAATCTCCTCCTCCGCTCCCTAGGGGCGGGAGGAGACACCTTGGAAACCTTGAATGTAAACCTCTATTTTTTCATTAAAGAATTTTATTTAACTTGGTTTAATCAGTTCGGGCGATTGGAAACCGCTGGACGTACATTAATACAAATAATCTCGATCAAAAAATGTTTTAGACCAAACTTTTGTATTTTTTTATTGTAGAATCCGAATCTGCAATAAAAATTAGGGGTTTCCATTTAAGATTTCACAGTTGGCTCCCGCCTCACCCTCAAGGAGTGAGCGGGTAAGTTTGATTTTAGGTCTGACAGATGTCCCCCTCCGAGATATTAATTCTTTGCCTTTGACATTTTTTTGTATATTGCATATTTTTTCCAGTTATTTTGATTTGTCAAGTTAAATGAGCTAAACTTGTATATTTGAATTAACAGTTAGTGTTAGGGCACATAGTGTCAAGAATGCAACTGAAAGTAAGGAGATAGGAAGGTCCTGGATTCGGGTTCCAACGGTGATTGATTTGGCAGTAGGTAAAGTCATTGATGGAGGGCGGTCACTACTTGAGAAATCTGTTATAAAACTTGTGCTGAATATTTGTACTTCAAATGTCGTAGAGAAAGTATAGTCCACTGGTGCATGATGGCTATTATTCATTCGTGGAAATTGCGAGTCTGGCAATTCTGACTGGACGTTTTCGTGGTTTCCTCCACTCGATTCCAATCGTTTGCCGCCACATACTCTTAAACAGCGGGCTGCGCACTGCATGCAAACCTTTCCTTAGCAGAGAATATGACTTGCCCCGGCTCTGGAAAACGATCAGAAATGCCCTTATAGCTCTCGGTATCACTCCCTTCCTTTCTTCTACGACTCCCTTCCCACTCCCTTCGTGGCGCCAAGGACTTGCAGAGGGAGCGAAAGAAGGGAAACGACAAAAAACTAGAAAAGAAAAAGAAAAAATGAATAGAGAATAATAAAGGAAAGAAAATAAAACACAGAAGACAAGAAAGGTCAAAACAAGAACGAAGTCGATGAAGAAGAAAGAAGAATGACCAGAAGGAAAATATGACGATGAAGAAGAAAGGACAAAAGGTAAAGGAGATAAGGTGGAGAAAAAATGAAGAAAAATGAAAAGTCGTAGAAGAAAAGGAAGGAAAAAGAAGAAGGATAAAAACAAACAAAAGCAAAGGGATGAAGGAGGAAGACGAAGCAAGAAAAGGAAGAAGCAGAAAGATGAAGGAGAAGGAGAAAGAGAAGAAGAACGAAGAATATAGAGCAGAAAGATGAAGAGGAGGAAAAAGAAGAAGAAAAGTTTCAGGAAGATGAAGAAGGAGGAGGGAAAGAAAGAAGGAGGACGAAGGAGAGCAAGAGGATGAAGGGAAAAGAGGAGGTTGAGGAAGAAGAAAAAGAAGCAGGAAGATGGAGGAGGAGTCAAATGGAGAGAAAATATAGAGAGCAGGAAGATGAAGAAAGAAGGAGGAAGCGAAGTAAGATGAAGAAGAAGGAGCCGGGGCTTGAGAAAGGGTTGAACTTGTCGCGTGCAGGCGGGCGAGCCGGCCGTTGGTGGGGTTCGGCCCACAGCGCGGCGGCGTTGCTGGCTGGCCCCCCGCGGCGCGGCCCGGCGCGTCAGGCCGCTCCTCGTGGGGAAGGTCGCGTGCTCAGCTGAGCGCCGATAGCCCCGTGACGTCGAGGGCCACGCCGGGGGTCTCCGACCCCCGCGACCCTTCCCCGCTGCGCGCCGTCGACGATTTGCAAATCGCACCATTGCACGAGCATTTCGGCCCGTTGCGTGAATCTCTCACTAGGCCCTCACCGATATCATCGGCGAGCGTAAAAACAAGGCCCGGTTTAAGAATACTAGCGATCGCGAAGCCCCGGATTCAATCCTGCCAGGTTGTTAGATATTTACTAGATGTGATTAACACCGGTGAGTTTGTGGAGCCTATCGGAATCGAATTCGTGGGCATTGGTAGGAAACAAAAGAATAAATCTCTTCCTCGGGATCAGGGTCGTAGGATCACAGGTTCTCCAAGGTATTGAGCGAAAAATGTCTTGGGTAACCAACACTGCTTCTGCAATATAATAAACTTGTGTATAAGCAGGGGGTAAAAAAGTACACGAAATATTTTTGACAGTCAGAATGTGACCTGCAGAACACCTGTGCATACGTGGTTGCCTAAATCTCAGGGGCAAATCTCGCATCTGCAGCCCAGAAATATGAAACTTTACACTGCGTGTATATTAGAGAAAACTAATCGTTTTTCGACCTTTCTAAAGGACCTAGATTTTTGTACATTTATTTTGAGACACTTTGTATATGTTAACTAGAAAAATCTTAAATTTTATATACGAATGTCTCTTGTATGAAACTCCATACTGATAAGTATTGTAACAGAACACATTATATTCATATTCATCATATTCTTCTGCCTTATATATGGTCACACATAGAAGGTAATCATTGTGTTGTGACTTTTACCCTCCCCCCGCATATGTCCAGAAATACAAACCCTTCCCTGTGATGGTAATCGAAAATTTATTTTATATCTTTTTTATTGCTCCTTGACACTTAACAATTGTTTTCGTAATGTTTAAAGCGTAAGTGGTAGTGCCACTGGCCCTTCAGTTTTTAACATAGTCCTGGGAATTTGAACAATAAACTTAAAAGAAAAAATATTGACTTGTAATCATTCATAATACGGAAGTTCCAAAATCTTCATTCGTCAGCGATCATATAGCCTTACGGCTACGTCAGTATTGATCGCGTTGCATCATTCGTCAGCTAATATATTTTCTAGGAAGAGCATCATATTTCCTATTGCTGATTTTCATTCTCGAAATTTACAATTGAAAAATTCTAGCATTTAATTTAAATTAAAGAAAATAATTCAAATCGCCAACGTTTGATTTTTATTTAGCCTTCATCAGGGCTACAACTATTTTAAATATGTTATCTTAAATGTATTACAATTTATGTATAATACGTATGTGCGTGGGGGATGTAGTTGTTAAGATAATTCTGGAAAAAGTTAAGTGCCATCGCTTTATTTTGTGTAAAATATTTGTTATTATTTGTGTAGGGACGTAGCGTTGTGAGTAGTAATGACTGTATTTGATCACTTTGTAGTAATTGTTTTATACAGCCCTGATCGTTTAATAAAAGCATTAGACGTTGGAAATTTGAATATTTTGTTTAAATTTGAGCCAAACTAGGGAATTTTCCCAACGTAAATTAATAATCGAGGTATGTATACTTGAAATGCATCAAGCATAGAATTTTCTATCCACTCAGCTTTCCTATAGAGTTTTATCACTAAGAGCCTCTGCCAGTTACATCAATAATGATTACATTGGCGCCTCAGGCGGGCGATTCCCAGGCTTTCCTCGTATATCAAGTTGGCTTCTCTCAATTTTTCAGTTTTTATTAATTGAGATTTTGTTATTCACTGAAATTATCGACTTAGAGTTGCGCCGAAGTGGTGACTTTCCTCTTCCGCGTACTCGATTTTAATCTTGACCACATCATTTGGTGTTTGTGGTACTTGTTTTTGTAATGGACAAGCAGGCAGGTTCATAGCAAGTATTTCTGAGGGTTCTCCCGTTTCCCTGCCTTCCATTGTACGACAGACCCAGTTCCTACCATTCGTATCTATCATTTTTCAACTATCCATCAATTCACGCACCGTCCCAATTAAGGCCAATCAAGGTCAGGTACAGGAATCGCATCAACAAATTCGAAGCTCTGATATTTTTCCGGCTATAAAGAGTTACTCACTCGTTCATATCTATTATCACATCGTCATATTACAACTCCGAATACAACAAAACAACATCCTAAGAGTCACATTTCATGGATGAGTGTCCTTTCGAAAACGCATAGATTGCGCTTCTCCCCCATATATAACATACGTTTTACCTGTTTTTGTCGTCAAATAACTAAATAAATACTGAAAGAAAGAAAGAATTTTAAAAAGTAATGCGTTTAAGTTATTACTTATCCAAGGTTTATCTGCTTGAAATTAATTGTTATTAATGTAGTAACATTGTCTTATTAAAAATGTAGGAAAAATGTTATCCTGGCGATCTTTGGTTAAATTTAAATTGTCGGTAACACTGTAATGTCTGTGCTTTACGAATCAAGGCCAGAATCTCTTATTATATCTGCCTTCATAGCAACGGGTTATAAACGTGACGTAAAGATTTCCTATTGTTGCCCCAGTATCTGCAAAAAAACTAATATCGTAACTTCACGTGAACATATCGTTGTTCTAGCGATAACTAGCAACGAGGTTGTAATGCTCCCCCCTGACGTCATAAGATATCACAGAAAAGTCGCGCGTAGTGCACGTAGTAATCTTTTTTGTAGTTTCTTCATAGTTGACGTAGCACTAAAGGGTAGAGTTCATCTTCAGAATACTTTCCGCATGACACGGTATTCTATGTACACTAGAGTGGCCGTTACTTTTGGCAAAGGAGATTTCTTTACTTCACTCCCAAATCTTAGTGCAAATGCTACAAAAACAATCTGGGAGAGGAAAAAATAATTTGAAATAAAATAATCCGACATGATAAGATTAAATTTTTAGCTGACTATTTCACTCATGTCTGTCCGTGTCATAAATAGCCAATGCTAAGCAAGGATACATTCAAATTAAATCAATCCCAGATGTTTATCGCCATCACTTTATCTTTTTTAACGCTGTAAAAACTTTGTTTACCTTTTTAAGATAACGATAGCAATTGTTTCAGGTCCAAAATAGCTTGTACGCATCAATCGTCGCCTGTATTATTTCAGTAGTATACCTTTGCGTTCCGGCTCTCACACGCAACCAATCTTTATAAATGAGGGCTCTAAAGTAAGAGAATTTCACGGAGACTTGACGAATTCCACTTTGACTTTAAAAATATGGATGATTTCTTTAAAAAAAGGCATCGAAATATTAATGTAAAATGCAACCCGCATCGCATGTCAATTTATATCGGCAAATGACTAATAAAGAAAGCGTTTTAGAGCCTTAAAAAGTAAAATTTTGAGGCTTTTCATCATATTCGTATTTAGCGACTCACCGAACGTTCGTGCACCAATTTTGTAAGTTAAAATGATGGGAAAAGGGAACATTATTTTGAAATTTATAATATTCGTTAAGGTATAGTTTCAAATATGAAATCAACTAGGAAATGATCTTTTTCAAATGTGAACAGAATATTGTTCTGAAATATAGGGACAGAGAGGTGAACGAACGATTCAGCAACAGTGCTTAGTTATTCTCTTCAACTATTACTTTCCGAGAATTGCTGAAAACCTCACGATGGATCTAAATCCTCAGAATTCAACATCAGACGTTTCTCAAGACATTTTTGATACAATGTTTGTTTCCTAAACTTTTTCCCAAAAAATGTCAGAATAGTAGGTAAACTAAGATATATTCAGTCGGAATATATGGATTGTTTGTTAAAGACTTGAGTGCCTATCATTATGCACAGTTAAATATGTATCTCGTCCTTAAGCATTGAAATATTTCTTCATATTTTCAAAGCAGCTGCGTCAGGTTAAGTCCCTTTTCACAAAAGGGTCCATATATGAAGTGCAAAATGCTTACCAATTTCTCTTTTGTCAGTGTTTTTAAAATATTAGAGAGTTTTCTATGTACGGAAGGAATCTTTTCTCAGAAAAAAACAAGCATTTTCAAACTGTATTGAAAACCAAAATCTTCAAAAACAACCTAATTTCTTTTCTTTAAGAAGCTTTACCAATGGTTCAAAATGACCAACTTAATAGCAATTTTAGATCCTTAGGAAACATTTGACTTCATTATGGTTGTTATTTTCCGGACTGATAGGCCGTGGTAAAATGTTTTTCCAGACACTTATTATCTTGAAAATATACTTACAATGAAACAGGCTGTGAAATTCTACATTGGTTCATTTGACGTCATTGACCATCGAATTTTGCTCTTAAAATTACTTTCGTATGGAGTTCTTGACATTGCCATAGCTTATATATCTTGGAACTTTAAACAACAAAAAATAGAAATACCATACTGGAATGAAGGGACTGTGTTAACTCGTCTTTCCAATTCATTTTCAATTGAGTATGGGCCCCGGGAGGGTTCGATTTTGATGATGTACTTGAATCCGATCTCGGGAACGCAAGGGATTGGAGGTAGTAAATTCGCGGAGGCGAAGGCTGCAGGTTTGAGCCTATGCAATCTGAAGCAAGTGCAAGTGGTTGTGGTGTGATTGACTTCTCCTTTCATCACGTATCCCATCTGAACATCATCCCATAAAACCGGCTGAGATGGCTCAAGGCAAGGATGGGAAAGTAGAGATCGCGCGTGGCCCGAGGCCTCTTTAGTCAGGTACTGCTCCGGCATTCGCCTAGAAACTATCAATCAGAGCAGTCGGCAGCTAGAATTCTGGAGACAGCGTTTAAATTCGACCTATCTTCTGACGAAAATACGCCTCCGTTGAACTCGAACCCCTCCTGGTCATGTGCGCTGCCATCTCAGCCGATCCATCCGATGGGAGATGATGTCAAAAAGTGACTGACAGGAGCGGATCCAGCCGATTATTTTGGAGAGGTCCATCATAGATTTTTGTTAAATAATGAACATTTGTTATTATATTGTATATTATATTTGTAGTGTATATATGATACACTATAAAATTAATAAGCAATATAATTTTAAATAATTATATAATTGAAGGAAAAATTAATATTTAAATCAATGTTGCCAAATCAAAGAAGGTAACAAATGAAAACTCTTGGCCTTCTGGGGTGTCATGCCCCCCCCCCCCCGATCCGCCTCTGGTGACTGAGATCACCAGCTCAGGGAACGGGAGGATAAAAGGCATCTCTACATAGTTCAGAAACGGGCACTATCCTGTACGTGTCAATAAAGTTCACCTCTAGCAACCCTTCAGCTGTTTAAAAAAACAGACAGAGAGCGGAAGGCAGAAACTGCAGCTGCGGGAGGCACCCGGCAACGAAGCGGCGACGCATGAGAAGGGGCGAAGGGGAGGGGGTCGACCCGCGACCCGAGCGCTGACGCGGCGCAGCGCGGCGCGGCGCGGCGAGGCGCCCCGCTGGCGGCGGCTGCGAGGCGTCGTTGCCATGAGACGCCTACTCCCCCACCCCAGCCGCGAGCGAAGTACAGGCGCAGGGGAGGAGGCTGTCATCATCATGAACGGCACCTCTGGAATCATTTATGCCGGAATATAAGCTGGACATGATTCTTTTTTCTTTTGCGATATACAAGGTAGAAAAGCTTCCTACGCGGATATTCAAGTACCTCTACCTTACGGAGATCGTAGGGAATTGGTATATAATTTAAATCCGCTTCACAAGCTTTTAATTGAGCCCTGAATCACTTCTGTACGTGATCTGGTTACTTCAAACGCTATACCAAAAGTGAGGTGCTTACCTCTTTATATATTATGATGTTACAGTGGAAGCGGAAGTTCGTTTACACCATTTCTAGTTATGATTCACATTCTGTGTGTTATTGCATTCACTTCCTTGAAAGATATTGTATAATCGAACAATGATAAATAAAAAAAACATAACACATGATCATAATCTTAAAAGAAAAATACGGCAATTTGTCGACAGGAAAATATCGTTTTGTTGGTCTCAGATACCGAAAATGTGAATAATTATTATTCGTAGTAAGTAACTTATGTGTTTGTGGGTCCTTCATACTTTAAATTTGGTTTACGGCAAAACGTCAGTCGGTCGGTTCGTCGGTCCGACGCTCCGTCGCTCATCTCCTCACTCACCCCATCCCATCTGTCGATCTGCGAACAATAAATAGCAGCGAAACCGTATTTCCACCAAAACTGATACTTTCCTGTCAATCTTACAGATGTCAGATTTGCAATTGTCAAAAGTTGCGGTATTGTAATATTTATACATAACCGTTGTTAATGCGAGAAAGTATGTGCAATTGTAGAAGTTATAAGATGATATTACGAAAGTATTGAACTACTCATTACTGTTAACAGAAATAGACTCGGTTGGTTATTTGTTCTTTATATGCCTAATGAACTTCACTATCGCAATAAATATCCCGTTTTTTTCTAAAATTCCGTAAAATTTATCGTTTTCCGTAAAATTTATTTCTCGCAATATTACGCGAAAAGTAATCATATTTTGAAAACTCTTGTACATGATCTCATTTAAAGGCCGTTTTTGAAGAAAATATTTCATTACAACCTTTATCTTCGAAATTGTAATTATAGAAAGAATTGCGAACAAATTTTAAACATTTGCAATTTTCGAAAATTCAAAGAAATCAACGAAAATCCGACTTGCGTTATTTTTATAAATGCACTTTGCCCTATTCTAGGGAAAAAAGAAAAACATTGAAGCTAATATTGAGAAAATTTTGAAAATGTCCTTGAGGCTTCATATAAAGTACCCCTCTCAAAAAAATAACGGCTTCAGCTGCAAGGGTCTGATGGGGAAACATCAGTTTTGATGAAAATCTGCCTACAGTTTACCCGATAGCGTTGTCGGACGGTCGGACAGACGTTTCGTCGTAAACCAATTTTTCGACATCAAGGACCCAAGAAATCTGGATTCTGACTACACAATCTTAGAGGAAGCTAAGCATTCATTAAATATAGGAGTAAGAATTATCCATTTTTTCGGTATCAGAGACCTACGATTCAAGAAACCATTTTCGCCTAAATTAAAAATTTTACCCTTTAAAGACCATTGTAGCGAATAAGAACGATTGACATATTTTGTCAGGGAAATATAATATGAAACAATTTTTAGTATCTTCATCATGCGTTTCGTCATTTTATTTGTATATTATTCTTCAAAAATTAAGATATACATGTCGAGAGCTTTAGTATCAATCCCGTTGCAAAATATATGAAAATAAAGCAAGATGACCTATCTATAAATACTCGCGATGCGTCGAAATATCATGTTTTGTTGCGGCGAGTTCAGGCTGACCCTCGCCGCCCGCGCATGCGTTAACCTCGACGCGTCGCGGGGCGCCGCGGCGCGGAGGGCGAGTGGAAAACAAAGGCGTTGCATCAGCTGCACGTATTCGCCGCGCGATCGGCCCGCCGGAGGAGACTGAGTTCCTCCGCACTCACGTCCCTTCTCGCCATCTTCCTCTCTCGCCGACTCCTAATTTTCGCCCTCTTCTAACGTTACCATAAACTTCTTGGTTTTCCTCCACCGTCTTCTCTCTCCCTGATTTGACCGTTCTCTGCCATCTCTTTAGCTTCCACCTCCTTCTACAACTCTTCCACATCCTTCTCTTACCCTTCCGTCGTCTTTTCCTCTTCGACCTCCGCCACCACTGACGCTTCCAGCTCTTTCTCCTTTTGTCTTCTCGTCGTCCTCCACATCTTCCACCTTCTCTGCTTTATCTTCCACCGTCTTCTCTGCCTCTCAATCCTCTCATTTTTCATTACCTTCTCCCCCGCTATACAATGTCCTCGTCATCTTTTATCTACATTTTCCTCCTTTTCCCTCTCCTTCGCGTACTCCTCCCTCTTTTTCTTCGCCTTATCCACATTTTCCTCCATCACCAACTCCTGATCCTCTTCCATAACTCATTCTTTTCCACCATCTCTTCCTCTTCTTTATCCTCCTTCTCCTCCTCCTTCACCTATTCTTATACCACCACTTCTGTCATTACTCCTCCGCATTCCTACCTTTCTTTCCAACTTTTCTGCTCCTAATCTTTCTCCTCTTCTTATCCCCCAAGATCCTCCACCTTTTACTTTCCCTTTACTATCCCCTCGTCTTCCCCCGCCTCATTCACCACCACCTCCTTCACAATTTTTTCCTTTACCGCTTCGTCAGCCTATGACGTCGCAGAACAAGGGCACGAAGAAGAAGGCGGAGGAGAGGATCTCAGAGAAACGAACCTTCCTCGTTGAAGAGAAGTTGTCAGACAAAAGTAAAGTGGGCTGAATCCTATGGGGTGATAGGCTTTCCTGCATGATCTCACAGCACAGCATTAGGGGACTCGGGAGGACCCACTAACCATACATCACTTTCCCTTGAATTTTCTCATTTGCAACTCCACGAAGAAAAACCTGATCGCAGATTTATAGAACACTACCGAATCATTAATAAATTATTAAATAAAACTGTGAAGTAAACGTTCTTTCCAATGTTCGGGAAACGTAGGCTCGGATGCTGCGAGGTGGAGGTAGGTTGGTGATAGCGTCTCGAGCGGCATTTGCATCACTGGGGTTAATTTCATTGACATCAACTCCACCATCAATTGAAGAGCGTAAATGGGAACGTTAAAAGTACCAAAGTTACTCACTTAGCTACGATTGCCGAAATGACATACACACTTCTGAGTCCGTAGAATTCATTTTCAACAAGGAAAGTTATCTGATCCTACCAACTTTTCCCAAATTATTCGTCTCCCTACATTCAGCAGATTCTATGAAAAGTTGAAATTAACCGTTTTCCGACGCACGATTACATAACTTTGCTTCTTACGAAGTATTCGTAAGGCGAGGAAGTAAACATATCTAATTTTGGCACTTTCAGCGTTTCTCATTCCCAGTCTTCAATCATTAAATGAATCGTTAATTAAACTATTTTTCAGCATTTTGAACACTGTGACGAGGTAGGCGAGGGGGGGGGGGCAGCTGTCCTGCGGCTGTCTCGCGCGATCCGGTTCCAGCCGCTGGGGTCGCCGGGGGTCGGCGCGGGTTCGGGGCTGGGGTCGCGCCCCTGCTGCCGCAACCGCTGACGTCACAGGCCCCCCTTGCGTCAGGCGGCCCCCGCGTGCCCCTTTGGCGAAACGAAACTGGAGCGTCACATTCCGCAGGGGAGCAAACAAGTGGCGGCGCGGGGTGGGAGACAGGCCGTGTGACGTCACGCGTGACTCCTGCTCCGGGCGCTTACTCAGCTCTTTCCGTGCCGGGCGCTTACGGCGGATTGATTGATTGATTTATTAGTGATTCCGTGCGTGCCAACCGCTGCTAACAGTTTCGTAAGTGCGTGTTTTTAACTTGAGAGATGGCGGTGATTTTCTCCCGTTGGATGGCGAGATCCGGAGCCGACCTACCTGTCAGATATCGGGGTTTCCCCAACTAGGCGGTTTTCCCACCAGCGCGGGGCACCGCCCCTGCCGGTACAAGCACTAAGATCCCGACTGGTCCCCCGGCGTGTGTGGTAATATAGTGCATAAGTGCGTGTAAGGCGAGAGGGTAAGATAAGGAAGGGGAAGGAAATAGCGTGCGCTGTCCGTGGCCCGTTTGTTAGGGTTCTGCTCCGTCATTCGCCTGATGTAGATCGGAGAAACCACGGAAAACTACCGATCAGAGCAGCCGGCCGCTACTATTTCTCCCCGGACAGCAGCTGAATTCGACTCGCTAGTGTCGAAAATTCTGCCACCGTTGGGACTCGAACCTTAGGACCACCCGGTCAGAGACATTGCTTGGACAGTCAGGATGCAGGGTGCAAACTACAGGACAGTGATGATGCAGGGTGCAAACTGGTTCCTTATACAGGGTGCAAACTGACAGGATAGGGGGAGTTAGGGATAATCCCTCCCGCTGTGAGTTGGATGGCCCGTGCTGGAGAAATATTAATTTAACCCTGCCAGAAACACAATGTCCGTAATACATATTGAGATGGGTAAAAATACCTATCGGACATTTTATATAAATTAATAAAAATATGTCAACGTAATAAGATAGGAAGGAAGGGAAATGCGGAAAAATATAAACAGAAATGAGACATTGATGATGTAAGGCGTCGGTAAATAACGATAAAGACGTGTTCGCATAAATATTTAAAATATTAGGAAAATAATTATAAATAAATTAGCGTGAATATAAGAAACATTGTTACAATAAACAAGAGAATCTCGATACGCCCCGTTGCAGTGGACAAACCAGCATCGGATTCAGACAATAACAATCAAAAAATGTGAACGGGAGAAACAAGCCAAGTCGATGGAAGAGAATTTTCGTCTTGGAATATGGACGTATGGCCAAGTCTGGCAGGAAACTTGTTTGAGAAAAGTTTTAAGTTAGATTTCGTATGAGATGTCAGATGGAAGATTTATACCCGAAAGTAGCACGTATTAACATTAAGAACAGAATTTGAATTTAAATGCGAAATTTGAGTCGCGAAGGAAAATAGTTAATGGAAGTAGGACGCGAACGGTGTGGAAACGTACGCAGCACAGCTAAATTCAGTGTGGAAATTGATGAAAGGTGGAAGGACGACGTCTACGGGACGAAATAATTCTACTCAACGCCAAGAATGAGGAAGGATTCCTCAGTTCCAGGAAAGTTTAGAGTTTAAGAACAAAAACGGACTTTGCATCAGTTAATTGTTCAAGGCCAAGAATGTTTAGCGATTAAGTTAATTTTAAGGAAAAGAAAAGATTATAAAAAGATCATTCGTATAAGATCCGTTGATCATCACAATTCTAAATAAAAATGTAGGATTGTAATTAATTAAGGATATACATTTGTTAAAATTATAAATTAGAGAAGAACGTGAAAAGATTTGTTTAATCTTTTTTTTTTTTTTTTATTCATATCCTGGCCGTTCGGCCCTTCCGGCCTTTCGGGGGTTATTATTTACAAAATATATATTACATCAAGTACGTAACAGTCTCCTTCAGTTACATCAGGGCACAAGTACACTTACTTGAGCTCATGTTTTAATCTACTTATAATAAGTTACAACACTGTGTAAATACCACATTTGTGAATGATACTACATACAGTTATAATCATCACATACATATTTACAAAGTCAACACCAGCAATAATTCATGGCGGCTTTAAGCGATCTTTTGGATAGCGTGACAATATCCTGGATGGTGTATACGCTGTACGGCCAATGCTGAAAGTTCTTTTGCTCGGACAAGCTTCAAGCCTTAAATAAAAATTTTTAGATAATTTATTTATGTGTGCTTTAATGCAACTAATGTTCAATTCCCTTTGGATTTGCGCATTAGGAATAAACCAAGGAGCTTTGGTAATCAGTCTTAGGAATTTGTTTTGTATTATTTCTAATTTTTTAATATGCGTGTTTGCAGCTCCTCCCCATACTGAGCATGCATAGGTGAGCGACGGCCGAATTATAGATTTATAAATTGTTACTCCGTTTTCTATTCTTAATGTTGAATTTTTATTTATTAATGGGTAGAGTTTGCCAAGTTTTTTTTTTGTTTAATCTGATATATATATGTGAGAGCTAAACTCCGACACCATGAGACCAATCTCCATGAAAGTTGGCACTTCTACATGTTTTTTCACTGAGAAGCTTTATGTGCTGTTAAATCTATGGTAAGTCCACTACATGTCGCTTTAGAACAAAACTAAATATTTACGTCAAATGCAATCCACAATACATTCGGTAGGATTTTGAATTTATAGCGTTAAATAACTCGTAAACTATGCGTTCTATGGCCTTAAAAACTAAAAATTTTCAGGCCGAAGGTCTCAAGGAAACGTTTCTCACACAGTAATCTACAGGATGAAACCTTGAACATTCTATTACATTTTTGCTGGTCCGGCGCTTCCTGATATTACCTCATCTGCTCAGGGATTTGTAGAATCTGCAATTAAATGAATGAGAAGGACAGAGAGTGGCAGAGATAAACAGGGACAGGGTGAGGGAGGGAGAGACAGCGAGAGGGTGATGGAAGGGGAATGAGGGAGATGAAGGGCAGAACAACGTCTGCCAGGTTTTCCTAGTAAACAGATATAGCAGCTGAAACTTCATGCCATTGAAATATAATTCAGAAATAATGTGTTATCACTTACAAGATTATTAAAACCGGTAAATTAATAAAATCCACAACGTAAATAAAAATATTCACCAGCCGAATCTTCAAACGAGCTGTATTTTTCAACCCACGAGAAAGAAACAAACAAGCCCTGAGATCGTAACTATAAAGCGCCCAAGTAAGTAAATAAAAATCGAGTTAGCCAAATTAATTTTAAAAGAGGGTAATAGATAAAGAGTGGTAGTCAGGGAAAAGTCACAATATCTAGGGGTCTTCTTTATGGTTTCCACTCTTTGAATTGCTGAAATTAAAGAATCCAAATCAAGGAATTTGGAAAAGAAAATCTTAGATTGGTAAACATCATAGGTCTACGCAGTCGAAAACATTTCTGGGCCCCCTCTTCCTTTGAACTTGTTTATTCACATATGACATAATTTACTAGTAAAACGTAAAACATGCTACAAGGAGAACGAAGTCATAACTTTAATGATTCAGTTACTAAATATACATTTGATTTAATATTGAACCTTTTTTAAAATCTTTATTTTTATTTTGAAGACATTTTAATTTTACATGAAACCTCAATTACATTTTGAAAATTTTCTAAAAAAATGGCGAAAACGTTACAATATTTTCTTTTCTTACGCAGTAAGGATGAGAAAGTAAAAAGTAAAGGCAACAGAGTGTATGAAAGAAGCTGTTATAAAACATATTGAAGGAATTCGTCCATTTGGACATTTCAACACTTTTGTTTTTATTTTAATTAATAATTGCCAAAAAACGGTCAAAACGTATGTGACGTATGGAAAGAGAGTACAATCGGTGCGCATTTTCTTGAGATTCTTTCCTTCTCTGTTTTACTGCCACAGAGCGCCAAAGAAGTCTCTCCCCACTGAGGTGAATCAGGGTCTACGATTCAAAATTGCATTTATGTTGATAGCAAACAGATTACAGGGAAATAAGTGAAGAGAACAACACTTCCATAATCTATTACGATTGGGGTGAGAATGCAATTGACGGTTTCAAGCTGCAGTTCGTTCTACCAACATCATTTCTGTAGCGAGCCCTCTCACCATCAAGGTGCCACTGCGGAGAGACTTTCTGGCGCGCTATAGTTGAATTATAAATAAACATTAGGAACGAGTGTTTTTGGCAGTTTGTAACAAAACTTCCCCCCCGTCCGTGAAATAGAAACTACTCGTATTTGTTTCGGCAAACAAGCTACAAATTTTATTTGAAGGAATATTGACAACGGTTCACTCTGACAGGTAAACAGTCCACCTCTCAAAATTATTCACCCCTAGGTCAGAGGCTCAGCAGGGACATCAATTAATGCATGGAGCCATTTTCCCGGTACGTAGATGATGTTTTTCGCTAAGAGCAAGAACAGTATGAATTAGTTATAAATAGTGTAATTTCGTTTAATGAATTAAATATGCTCATTAATTCTATTAAAAATCGTTTATTACAACTACATCAATTGCACGCGTGAAATTACAACTCCATAACTACCAATCAGAATTCAGAAAAAATAGAGCCCTGTAATAAAAGATTTTCTATCGAAAATTCACCGTTTTTTTCGCGCAGCATTACGTAACTTTCTGTCTATTCCGTAGGGAGAAAGTAAAAAGAAGAAACGCCAGTCGTATTTACTCGTTCTAAAAAGTAATGTTTTCAAGGCTTTGGCACCTCACATTTCATCCGGAATATGTACAATATCTCCCAATTGCAATCATTTCTTTATCCTCTGTCTCAATAGTGATAATAAGTTCATAATCCAAGGCCCAGTAAAACAGGTTTTTCAGAAGCAATACGACGTCATCAAAGACATGGCTCAAATAGGAAAGGTGTGCTAGAATTTCTCAAAATTTAAATTATTATGAATTGGAAACAAAAAAATGTGCGATACAGGGGGATAATTGCACTCGTGGCAAAGAAGAAAACTCGCTCCTACCGTCGCACGTTTTCTGGAACACAGCTCTCGTGCAATTGCACTCCTCTTTATCCTCTCATTTCGTTAATTACTATAAAGAGTTAATAGAAGGATGTGAACATTGGAGTAATAGAGGAAGTGAATTTTAAAACGATAATTCCGGCATGGGTTGAGTTAAAATTTGAACTTGATCGGGGACCAGGCAAGTTGTCACGAATGCCATGAACTTGGCAGTCCAACCGCAATATCAACGGCCAAGAGTACAGTGGTCAGCATCAAGGAAAGTGCATAAACATTAAATACATTTAATGTAGGAAGATTAAGTTGTGTGCAAATTCACTAAAATAAATAGTAGTATAAGAGAAAATTAAAGATAGCATGGCCATGAGTAAATTAATAAATATCGGATGATTATTGGTATACATATGATTACATCCTGCAGTCTTCTGACAAAAATTCCAGAGAAAATTTGTAACTGTGATTGTGAAATCATAAACCTTTATCTGTGCAAGTATGAGTGGGGCCTAATATCTAAAATATTGCACATTGCAGTTCATATTTTACGTCAATATTTCGTATATTTACTTGAAAAAGATTTTTCTCAACAATTAGGCCTACCAAGATCCTCCTACCAAAGAAGATATTATGTGAATGTAACAAAACAGAACATGCGACGATTAAAAATAGGAAAGTTTACTGCAACTTTCATCACTTGAAAAACAACAAACAATTAAACGCACATTTTTTCTTTTACAATTTTTTGTATATTTAAGTAGAAATTAAACGAAGTAAATCTTCTTGAACGCATTATGGTGTGTGAGAGGGACTTTCCAAGCTTTCAAATGAACATTCAACCGCGTCTGATGGTTTGTTTTCATGAGTGATGTTAAGTGTTGTGCCATCCCCTACCCCCACGAGCATCTGCTAGGGAATGGTAGTGGGGGTGGAGGGGTTTTGGGCGGGGGGGGAGGAATTTGAAGATTAGCCCACTCCTTAAGCTCCCAAAAAAGTTCTTGTCTGAGGGCGTCCAATCAGTTCCTTATGTTAAATACTTAGCTCTTATTGTGCTATAGTTTACTCTCTTTTCAAAGGAAATCAAATAATATGAATAATTCAATGTTTTAACAATTATTAATTCATTTACATTTTTATTGTTTTAAGACATTTTAAAAATAAATAGTAGAAAATAAAAGAGTAGAAATGAAGGGGTTGTAATGAATAATTGCAAAAGTGATGAGAAATTTGTTCTGCATTCTTCTATAGTTAAGAAACAACTAATCGATATTTTGTTATCTTTAATTCTACCGCGTTTTTCATTTTCACAAATTTTTACATTTTTTATTAGCACTTTAATAATTATGTCTTTCAATACTTTCTGTAAATCTTTTTATTCATAATTTCGCGCCTAACAAGTTTGGAGAGGTAGTGTTTTAAGAGCTATCTGGCGGGTCGCACTTTTGTTGTTTTGGTGTCGCCATCTACTGTGGGTAGTGATTACTACAAGTGCTGCAAGTTGGGAGCTTGGATATTGAGCCCTGCGTCTGTTTATAGGAAACGTAGAAGAGTTTCAAATATCCCTCTTGCATCGGAATCGTGCTCCGGTGGTTAGGGCTGCTAAGGAACCAAGCATTTTGGTAATTTATGCGAAATCTTGGTTCTTGCTGTCGGGTTCATTATGAGGTAGTAGTAAACAGTGCTACCAACAAAATGAGGTCGTCAACGAAAGCAATAAATGTTATAAGTGCGCATAGCCTGTCAGAAAAATAAAATTATATTTCGTTAAAGGATTTTTGTATTGTTAAAAATGTTTTGGTTTTATTGAATCGGCAAAGTTAATCAGATTGTATTTCAAAATATGAATAATAGTTGTGATTTGCTGTTGTGGTAATCATCCGAAAGCTTGCTGTGGGCGTGTATTTTAATGTTGATGTAAACGTAGAGATTGTGAGGACCCGCGGGGTGTTTGACAATTTTGATTTTGGAAATGTATGAAACTCCTTCATAAACCTGTTTATATGTGATATTGGATAATGTTAATCAGTATTTACTTCAAGATCATTTGACTGTGAGATGTTTTTTATAGGTTTTGAATCATCAGCTGCTGTGACAATTCAATTGCTGCTAATTATGCATACATACATGCATTTTTTTCATCAGTAGGAAATGTTGAGGCATGAACAATATTTTGAACTCTGTGAGATGTAAGTTTATGAAGCAATTATTTCATTTCAGCATTAAATGTGTTTTAAAAGTACAGAAATATTACTTATTCTTAATTTAACAGGTTCACATAATGCTTTTTTTATGTGCTGTTTGAGGAATGTTTTTCCAACATTTTGACGTTTTGTGTTTATATATAATTAACTTATTCATTTCCTTTGTAGAAAACATGGAAGTTGTCAAAGCCCATTAAAATAATTATGTACAATAAACTATAAAAGCAACTATAATCTTGTTGTTTTTAGTATTTTCAGTGATGACTTCCTTAGACGTCCAGTGATGATTTCCTGAATATTGTTCAAAATTGTGATTTTTCTCCTTAGCTTGCAGAATACCTGGAAGTAAAGAGAATGAGTTCTGAAGCAAATGGCAGCGCTTCTACCCAAGGAGGAGATATGGCATCCAAGGTGTGCTAAGTAATTTTTTTCACATGCTCAGTTACATTTTGTATGATATTAAATTTCTTCATTTTTAAATGACGCACTGTTATTTTTTGTTTGGATGGGCTGTATTACCAACATATATCCTGTATTCTATAATTGACACATTACACTATCTGGAGGGCAGTACAAAAGATTTATCAAAATGGCAGATAGGAGGGACATGAGCATCATACTTCTGCTTTTTATAATATAACAAAGAGGATCAATAAATTCTTTGTCAGCATTATAAAAAGACCATTGTGGAGGAGAGAAATGGTTTCGGAAGTAATGAGAACTGTTGGAAAAAGGAGTATTGGATGCCACATGGTTGTTGAGGTAGAAGGGTGTCATGTAGCATGTCAATTTATAGATCAAGAAAACAATTTTGCTTGTATTGATCATTATGATATTTTTTGCGAGGAAGCTACGAGGAAATTATCTCATGGCGAAGGTAAAGAGGAGGTTTGGAATGAGACAGGAAGTAATAATCATTGGTGATTGCAGTGGAAAATCAAGGAAATAAGTTTAGTTGATGGGCAACTATTCACTTCTTAATTGCCCGTTTCTTTCTCATAACTTACAAAAGCTTGTGGGTGAATATTGAATAAATTATGGTATAGTACAAGAAATCCACCTGCTGTTCCTCAGTGACACATGTCAGAAAACTGAAACATTTCACATGCATTTATCATCGCATAATCAACTTTGCTGACGATGATTTGATAATAAAATAGATTTCAAGAAATCAATATAGTGCTTATTGAAAACATACATACATACATAAATACATACAACTTTATAGTACGTGAATTTGACAACATAGCTTATAGTCTCTGTTTGACTTATCAAAAGATGACAATAATATACCACACTATAGATAATTGATACTGGATCTGAATTCCAGTGAACCTGCATGATTTCATTCTATTGTGTAGTTTTGAGTGTAATTCCTGTGAATAACCACATAGTTCAGTGAAGATTCCTTCAGGTGTTGAAGTTCCTTGTGTCCTTGCTTGTAGTTGGACATGTGATGAATGATTTTTTTCAGTTCCTCAATAACAGTCTGTACTGCGTAGATGATTGTTGCCTTGCAAATATGCTCTTTGATCTTTGTTAAAGTAGTGATAATCTTTTTTTATCTTCCACTGAGCTAGCAGTCTCCTCCTCTTGATTAGAACGTAAATTTGTAACTATATCAACACCAAGTGCTTCCATGCTTTCATTCTTTCTCACTCCGTTCTTTCTCATAGCAAACACAGACATTTTACTGTTTCTCCTTCAAGATGGCTTCACTAGTAGTTGGACGGGTGTTGGATGATGGCAGTGAATTCTTCAGAGCATAAAAATAAATCAGTATCATGTTACTGACATCAAGGACCTTTTTCAACATCTTGCAGTAGTTATGAAAATATCCTGATGATAGAGTTCTTAGAACTTAAACATTTCTCTCTTTATACCGGGTTGTTCATTTCTAAATTGGGCATATGTTTTCTTTACGCTTAATATCAGCTGATGTTTCTGTTAAGTTTTTGGGTTTCTTAAGTGGTTCAATATCTTTCTTGCCTGGCAATAGTTGGATAACAGAACAATAATAAACATTTTTAACAATATCTTTAACAATTCTTAGAGCTTGCTTCAGTGAATTGAAAATATTAATATGTTTGGAGCACAGATTAGCAGTAAAAAGTTTCTACTTTAGAGGGGACATTTTTTTAATAATTGACTGTAAAACTATAATTTTCTTCTTAGGCAATGAGGCATCTGTCCCTTGGATAGCTCTGTCAAGTGTCTGTCGTGAAGAAAATTAGTTTTGGTGTGTGCCTCTGAACAACTCTTGGACAGACTTTGCTTCTCTATCTTTTTGTCCTTTTGAGCAGATGCCTGCTTTTCTTTTTCAATCTTTTTTCCCTCAACGTCATCTTCTTCTTAAAAGTCTTTATCCTCTTGAATTTTATTTCTGCACATCCTCAAACTTTCTGGTGTTGTTTTAGGTTGACTGTCATGTAGCTACAAAATATAAATTCATTTCTTGTTCAATTTCAATAGTATTTTAAAATGTAATGTTTAAAGGGGAAGAATTCAAGAACATAACCTAACCCAACCTAAGGTAATGTGATTGGAACAATTGCCAGATCATTCTTTATTTTCATAAAGAGAGGCACATGAAATATTGATTATTACATGAGGCATATGCAGAAAGTAAGTTTCCCTAGGTCATCAACAAAAAGAAAACCCAATTTCATGAAAAAAATTTATTGTAGGAGATACAGCACATATTGCACCATTTTTCCTTATAAACACAAGCAGAATGGAGACATTTATCAACCATGGGATCAATGGGAACTGCTGCAAGATATCTCTTGTGAGCTAGGCCTTATGTGGCTGACTGTATGACTATCCGCGTAGTTATAAACACAAATGTTGTACCTTATACTATAACATCCATTATTGTTTGTTGCTTATACTCTATAATTCTGAGAAACATTTCACTATATCTAACATATATACTCGGAACACTTATATTTATTCTTGATTATTATTAACTCAGATGACCGAGAAAGTTGTTTAATTTGAGTTTCTTGAACTAAAAATGATAATTATGATACATGGAATGAGTAATGGCATTAACTTTGTGTGATGTGCATTGAAGCACTTCACATGTAAACCAATATTACATTTTGGCGTCTTGTCGTCATGCCAGAGAATGTCAAGATGACATTTTTGCCGTTCGTCTTGACATTCTCTGCCAAGAGTTTGTCTGTCTTGATTGATTACCCAATGATCTATTCTGTCAAATCTCTAGTCTTTGTGCTCTGATTTTGATGGCCTTCTTATAGATTTCAACTATCTTGCATTCATCTCTAACATTGACAAACAAATTCATTGACAAAATTCCAAGTGATCCAATTTTTCGTTTCCCTCAAGTCAGTGCACCTGTCGCTCACATCAGTCATCTTCTGCTCACCCACATCGATGCAATGAGCTATCAGACAGAAAGTAAAGATGTACTAGAACCATCAAGAGTTTCACTAAAGAGTATAAAGTATTCATCTAAAGAATATAACTATTTCTTGTAGCTCCTGTCCATATTGTATCTGTATCTTATGAGCTTCCCTGGATGAACTGCTTGCATCTGTTGTTTTTGGAGTAAGGTAACATTGATTCATCTATTGTATGACACTCTTCATGTGGTGCATTTTCTTGAAATTTTGTATTCGACATATCAAAAACAGTGTGTCAGATTTGTCTGTTGTCATTATCGCAGGTATGTAGATTTGACTATCGTATCTAAAATGTCATCATCAAGAAGCGAAAAAAAGATTTCTGATGGGCATCTGTGGTTGCTGACAGTAAGGTTCTTCAGCGAAGCATTTTTGTCCTCCATGACATCTCGCTTGCTCCAGTGGTATGTCTTCTTCCTCTTTTCTTGAGGAATTGTGTCACCACTTCCGTTCTTCATGCCACGTATTGCCACTTCCCCTTCACGTTCCCTCTCTATTTCCAGTCTCCTGGAAATTTTCTGGCAATTTTCATGGTCAACAAACAATTCTATTTCTGTTTTCGCTCTCAGTTGATTTCCTGGTAAATTTTCTAAATGTACAATATTTTCATCCCCTGCAATTTCATCGGTAATATCGCCACAAGAATTTGTAGGAGAAAAGTATGTAAGTGTAATCTCACTACTAGCATTGACAATGCCATCATGGTCTTCGTTCTCGAGCATTGCCAAAGCTTCATTGGGACTAAAACCCCTGAGTAAAAATACAGCAATAAATTACTGTATGACCGCCTGTATGACTAACGTCCTACATGAAGTACACCTATTTTATTCATTGAATAAATTTAATAATTGTCAACAATGTATTCACTCAGTATGATAAAACTTTTAAGCATCACCCACCAAAGTTGTTATGATACTAATAGTTTCGCAACAGTACTTTCTGAATTTTACCTACTTTTCAAATATGATGCGCTAGCGTTCTTCCATGACTGTACACACACACAATATTACTCAGTTTTTCGTGCACAAACACATGCAGACATGACAGCCAGTTCTTGATCCCCAAAGTAAAGTGTATAAAGAGTATCATTTAGTAGTACCAACTTCTCATTGTAAAATGATATGAAACAACAAAAGTTTGAGACTGCAGATGTGTGGTGACCTACACGTAAGTCGTCAGTTCTATCTGAATTAAAGATATCTGTCTTCTGACAAAGAAATGTTCTGTAACCAAAAATGCTAAACTTTTGTTTCAGGTAATGTGGATCTTAAGATGTCAAAGTGAAATTGTGCTTGCCCCCTGTTCATAGTGGCCCTTATATTTGATGGCTCACTTGGGTTATTATTGTAATGTCACGGAAGAGAAGGCATGCTGATTAATAAGTGACTCCTAAGTGGTCCTGTTGTTGACATAATTTGTAGAGGAAATAATATCTTAGTCAGAATAACTTTATTTTGAAAGTTTGCTTTCAATGGCTTTGCTGTGATCATCATTCTAACATTAGATGGCAAAGATTGGGGCAGGGCAGGAGACCCGAATTAAAGAAGCTTATAGTCAAATATTGGCATCCCTTTCTCTTGCTTGCTTGCGTTTTTGCTTGATATTTCTGGCCCCCAAATATCAGTTGCTGGAAGACACAGCTGAGTAAATGTAAACTTTATGAAGAAAAGCAAATGCTTTCAAGCATAATAATCCTTGGTAAGCATCTTTGTTGGTTATGTCTGCGGCAAAGCGAGCTTTCTTAATTGAGACCACTCTAGCTTAGATCTAAATATGTACTGCCTTGCTATGCCTCTATAAAAGTCCCATGCACAACTAAATTTAGCCACAATTGCATCTGCCAGGAGTACCAATGGTCTCAGGCATCATGTACGCCTGAGACCCAGGTGTAAGAAAAGGCTTCTTTCATCTACATAATGACACCAAAGGCAAAGTGAAACACGGTTGCAAAGATGAAAACAATAGTAGAATAACATGTTTTTATTACATCAATTTTACCAAATGTTCATTCCATCTGGATTGATATTCAAGATTTCAGTTTAATAATAGGTTTGACTTCAAATGCCCAAGAGTCAGAAATCGTTGTGAAATCATACATGATGCCGTCAGACATTTGATGAAAGTGATGAATGACAGAGGTTTGTCTTGCATTTTGAATGCCTTCTTGATTCTCTCACGTGTCACACTGAATCAAAATGGGGGGATTTATGGGAATCTCTGACATCCTATCATGACATGTTGTGTCCTGTTTATTCAAGTTGGATCTTTTCAGAAATGCCTTGTGAATAACAGGAGTGGGCTATGCTTGCAATTCCATCAGTAACAGGAAAGGATTAAATCCATCCAGGACTGGCTTGCTGTCACTGACAGGCAACAAGTTCCATATTTTATTATTTCATCTTGTCATGTTTTATTGACAATATATTTTGATTAGGATAATCAGACACGGCACTGTGTGACAACATCAGCTGTTCTTGTTTTGTCTAAGGTGGGGCAGCTGTTTCTTCATGTCCTTGAAGTAAATTTTTGTGATTGTCATGTTTTGCGAATTGTGTGTCAATCACCTTGCCACTTAGTAAGGATTGCATTTTTACTTGTTGGGTTCAAAATCTCAGTGGATTCTGTATATTTCTGAATGTAAAGCATTCATTGGCAAAAGTAATGAGAAGAATAAAATAAAAAGAGGGAGTGACAGATGTGACAAAACCTGTGGCGAGTTAAATGTTTAATCTTCTGTTTGCTATCATGTTTGAATATGTTTCTTCTAGTAGTCATTTGTCAAAAATAGTGCTTTAGAATAATTATGTTGAATGACTGAAGATCAGTTATATCTCCAGGATACACATATATGTATATATATGAATTGTAAATCATTTGCATTTGCTGTTCTTGTGCTCTTGTGCTCGCTGTATTTGCTTGTTTTGTGCTCACTTTATTTGCTCACTTTCTTGTGCTCACTGTATTTAAACACAAGTTCCAAACAAATATAAGGCACACTGGAGTTATAGCAGCTGCTCATTTCATAAATGTTGTCTTTCATTCAGAAATATACAGTGTATTCGAACTATTATTCCCCAGTGATCGTCCAGTTTGGCCTGGAGGCCTAAAGGGTTATCATTTACTGACACTTAGTGTGGTTGAAGTTCTGCAATCGAGGCCCAGTTGAAGGTTAACCTGAAAGCGATTAGTTGCACTTCACTTTTACAGGCCACTATGAGAGCTCCAGGACAATTAGCTGCAGCATCTGCCTCCTCTGGCGCTGCAGTTGGTGGTGCGGCAGCTACTACTCCGCAGCCAGAACCCTCTTCCAGGCAGAGCAACCTGCAGAGGATCCAGCAGCGCAAGCAACAAGTGTACAGCTGGCAGCACAACAAGAAATTGCTCAAGTTGGCCATCTACTCAGCTTGCCAGGTGCGTTGAAAGAGCAAATAAATAAAAAACAAAAATATCAACACCAATTAGATTTATTAAAAGACTATTGAGAAATAAAATCACCAGTTACATTGAAATTTGTATATTTATTAATAATAAGACCTATTTTGACATGTTCATCGAATTAAATAACAGTCGTTCCTAATTTTTTTTCTTCCTCTTCCCGTCGATTTTTGCCCCGTGAAGTTAGTAGAATAAAAACATTTCGACTTGAATTGTTTAATTGAATGCTACTTCCAGAACCATTTAATGACCACAATTATAACAGTGTTACCTCAGTTTTTATTATTGTATGTTAAAATGTACCATTTTGGTATTGACTGAGAACTTGTATTGCTATTGGAATGATCACGTACGTCTTTTTTAAGTGTAATGAATAATTTAATTACCTTTCTATTACCTAAGAGAAGTAACCTGATGTAGCCTGGGCATTTATTTATCACAATCATTTATTAGATAAATTATTACACAAAAAAGGAACGAGCAGAAATGATGAAATGGAATTAACGTATTTAAATCTTTGTGACTCGCAAACATTAATTCACTCATGAAAATCTATTATTTTACAATACATAGCTTTGCCTCAAAACTTTCCCTTTTGTTCTCATCTTACTTTCTGGTATCATAAATTACAATAATTAATAATAAGTGATATATTTCAATGGTGCAAAAAATTATATTATTTCATTTTAATTGTTTTCCATTATTATATTATTTAATTCACAATTTCAAATTACTCCACTTTCTTAGAAATTTTAACTATTTTCACTTTTCTACCAATAATGTGCTACTTATTTTGTTGTACCTAAAGATTTTTGAAGATATTATGCTACAACCAAAGTATAGACTATTTTCAAAGGACCCTACTTTTGGGAAAATTTACTGAAATGAAATGTTAAATGTTATTACTTCTTGTTTTCTTATTCTTGAAATACCAGATAATGATAATGCTTTAGAAAAAAAATTAACCAGTAAAATTTGGGAGTGGAAAACCTAGAAATATTTGGAAATTTCAAAATGCACAACACTGCTGCAAGAAGTAGCTGTTTGTTTTTCTGATAGACTATATCTTGACAGTCCATGTATTTGTGTGGCAGGCTGCAGATTGTAGGTGCAGTGGCTGGAAGACTGCTGCTCCCCCTGAGAAGCCTGCTCGTGCAGATGTAGCCAGCTTCACAGACCCTTGCCGAATCTGCACCCACTCTCTGAGTAAGTGAAAGTTTACCTTAAGAAAGAATATGAATTTTTAGGGGAAATATTTAGCTGTAAGATTATAAAGCCTTTTATGTTTTTGTGATGATTAGTAAAATTGTGTTCATTTTTTTGAAAATTTATGTAATGTTTTTCTTCACAACCACTAGGTTGTCTGAGTTGTCTTGTTTTAACTCCACTTTTTGGCTATTATGCTTAATTCACAGGGTGCAATTTGCAGTTCATTTTCCCTCTCTGCCAATGTTATTTGGTCATTTGCAAACAGATTGTTTTGTCTTGAGGTGTGTGTTGTTTGTGTTCACTTCTGCCATTCTCTATTGTGTTTCGATCATTTTTGAAGCCACATCGTTCTTCACTCATGAAGTTCCCACTGTATTAATTGATTCCATTCAGTATAATGTTTGTAAATAATTTTGAAGTGGTTGGTTGTAATGCTTTCCCTCTGTAGTGAGACGAGTCGGAAAGTATTATGGCACATTCACATGTCAAAAATAGGAATTTGATGTATATTATGGGTTGGGCTAGAGATTGCACAAAACAAATATCTGGCAAGAAGCTGGATATACTAAACATTATCAAATGATGGTTATGAAACACTGCAAGAATATGAAATAATGATCATGAAAATATAGATTGTCTATTATATCAGTTTATTTAATACCACATATCAGAATCGGTAATGATTAGTATAATTTTTGAGCCAGAGAAAGGCTGTGGTCTGATTGTGATGAAAGTTTGTATCATTTGTGGGAATCAAGGATTTTAGATAGATATGTGAAGAACATTATAATGGACATTTACCATTGAATTTATCAAGACATTAATGGCACATTCACACAATTTTTAATGTAGAAAACGCTTTAAGACTTTGTTGCATATCTGCCCTATATTTTCTGGATGAATTTGCTAGATGCACTGCAAAGACTGTGTATAATTTTATATTTTTTTAAAGAGATCACATTTGTATTGTAAATAGTTTATTCAAAGGAAAATTCATTATGATAATAGCTTAAAAAAACTACTTAGTTCTGGAGAGTAGAACAATATTTGTAGAGTAGATTATTTACTTTAAGCGTTGTTTTATAACTAAACCATTGAATTTTCCCTTTTTCTTATTAATAAATATATGTTTTGAAAAATAATTTATTTCATTGAGAAACATCAAGACAAATGACAAGACAAATATTAAAGTATGTTATGGAAATCATTGGTCCTATAAAAATAAATAATTTGCCTCTTCTTTTTTAACAAGTTGTCAGTTTTTAAAATGTGAAGATTTCATGTTGAAAAAGGTAAGCAATTCAGTGGTTGTAGCAGCAGTACTATCTGTATTTGTTCCCCTCTTACGTACCGATATATGTACATTTTTTTTACCCAACCTCTTTGCCAACTTGTTGAAGTTCTTTTCTGTCATTCTAAGAAAGAGTTCTATCAAAATTGTTTTCAGCTCTCTTCCAGCAAGTTCTGTTTATTTCATCTATTGTGAAGCTTTTCCTGTTTTTGGTTTTTATATGTACTTCTTCAAATTCCTTTATTCCTAATGTATATTTGTAATGTTTATATGTAATTCCTCAAATTCCTAATTTCACTATAATGAGATTTTTCCAACTCTGACTCTCAAACCCCTATGGCCATGATGGGAGTTTCACATTGCATTTCACATCTTTCTCAGGTGTGCCACTAGATATCGCATGATTGTGACCATATCAAACAGTGCTTGCGATCGTGCAACTTCTAGCGTCATGACTGAGTAAGAAAATACCGTGACATATTCCATTGTGAAGATGAGCCTTGAGAGGCAAAGTTAGAAAAATCGCAGTATAGTTGATTTCTGTGTCCAAGATCATGTTTTTGTTTTGTTTGTGATTGTCAATATTCTGTAGTTTTGCATTGCTTTTAAACTTGGTGACAGCAATGTCGATCACTGTTAATTATAATTAAATGTTAGTAGATGTACAGTGTTTTCGAAATTTTAAGTGTTTGAAATAATTAGTATTTATTATTTATAAACAACAAACAAACAGTTTACTCTCCTTGTTTGTGACTCACAGCATTAGATGTGTTGTATTTCTTTATGTAATACCTAGTGATAAATATTATCTCTGTGAGTTAAAATGAGAATTTTAAAGTAATGGATAGTTAATCATTTATCATTCCTAATGGCGTGGAGTTTCATAGCTTAATGGCTTTTAAAGAGGGCATGCTTATAGGGAATCTACCAAGACTCCCTCTTGATACATTTTTTTCTGATGTCATCTCAGTTGGACATTGTCTAGTCGTCATCTAGTTTTTAAATGTTGCTAAACTCACTTTTTTTGAAACTTTTATTCATCATTCAACTATTTATAGTTAAAATTTTGGGACGCGATTGTGGAGCTCAAGAAAAGGTGTGCAGATGGTACTTCCCCCCCCTACATCACATACAGTTTGTTCTCCTCTTTGACTAAATAAATCAAATCAGGAACTTGTTTGAAAGAGATACATTAGTTGTGAAATCCTGGAATGGATTTATAGGACTTAATCAAATCCCCTCTCTGCCTACGTTGTCAGCTGCATCCAATCATTGGTGTGGGCAATCTAAAACAAGTTGGGGGAGTTAACTACATTTCTGGACCTCTTTTCCATTGACCTATTTATTTACATATTACATATGTTACTTGTAAACAAATTAAATACACTGCAAGGAAAATATAATTATAACTTCCATGATACAATTAATAAATCCAATTGATTGTTTAATGAACCATTTTTGGTGGTTGGGAGATGGCCTGGAGAACCTCTTCCCCAAATATTGTATAACAATTTCCCAAATTATCAGGAAGGGCATGGCATGGGAATCAGGAAAATGGCAGGTTTGCAGAAATAAAATATATTTATTATGTAAGGTTACATGGCTCCTTTGAAAATTTTTGGATTGATCAAGACCCCCTTCATACATAGACCTATTCCTCCAATGTTGACAATTTGGCAATTAGGGAAAGAGGAGCATTGGAAACTCTTTTAAGGAATATGGAATCTTGGTTGCTCTTCATTGGATATTCTTGAGAAGTTCAGTGACGTGCTTCAAATTCTTCTAACAGTATACCCATATTCTAATACCATAAGCGTGATATAAATAATATAAATTATCTTGGAAAAGTCTGTGTGAATAAAGTAATTGACCATGTGAATAAAGTATAAAGGTCCTCTGAATAAGGTAATTGAAGAGTTGGTTTTACTGCATTTGTAAGTGCATCTAGATGCTAGATGTCACTGCAGTGCATCTGACTGGGAGGTCCTAGGTTTGAGTCCTGATGGTGGCAGGATTTTTGTTGTTGGCTAGATATCTAGGTCTAATTCAGCCACTATCTGGAGGAGAATTCTAATGGCTGACTGCTCTGAACGGTAATTTTCTGTCATTTCTCCAATCAGTAGTAGGTGAATACCAAAGCAACACCCGAACAAACGAGCTATAGACTGTGTGCAATCTCTCCTTCCTCAGAATTTTCCTCACCTCTCCCTTTACTCACACGTGCTTACATGCACTTCACTATACCAGAAGGTCAGTTGAGAACTTCGAACATGTCCCTGCTGGAGAGAATCCCACAATGTAAATATTTTTATCAACCAGTTTTGATATAATTAACAGACTTTATTAAATACGTTATAAAAACATAACAATTAAAGTGCACTTAAATCTAAAAAACTAGAAATTGTGATTTAAATTAACACAGTTAATAATTCAATAAAAATTTCTAAAAAGTCTAGTTTTGACCCTTGCAAACCTGGGTTAGACTCTTGAATAATCAGGTGTGAATAATCCTGAAATAACATATTTGTAAAAATATATATATGTAAAAAAACTAATATTCATTAAATGGTGAATCCTTGAGCAATGTTTCTAACATCGGGGATCTTGGCACGATTCTTGATTCTAAACTCGATTTTAATGTACATATTACTGTTACAGTGAATAAAGTGAGGCATAACCTGGGTCTGATTTTGCACGACACCAAATATTTCAGGTCCATTATCTCTATCTGTAACTGGTGGTGCTGCAGAAAGGCACAGACTTTCTTATATTAGTTAGTTTCCTAATTTCTTTGGTTAGGGCTAGTGTTTTGGTTTTGCTCACCCTCTTTCTAGCTGCCATCTGTCACTGCCTAAACTACATTTTTTCACATTTTCTCAATTTTTTTGTTCCATAATGGTAGATCTTAAATATGACTTTGACGTCTGTATTATCAATAGCGTGTAATTCAAGAATTATCATTGAGTTCTGATAATTCGAGAATCAAAGCAAAACTCGTTGTTCACAAGGCCAGATTTTATGCGATCTGTGGATTACACACTCCGATTCCCATCTGTGGTTTATACTGCCGACTTCGGCGTACAATTTGCATATTGCACTTGGTTGCCCTTGGTTACCGTGTTAAACAATATAGACAACTCCGACAGGTATGATTTTTTTGCTGTTGAAGTTATGGAATGCTTTTTTTTTTCAAAGAGAGAATCCCTCTATTTGCTTCAGAAAGCAGAGAAATGGTTAAAATTAGTTAGGCGAACTTATCTTTCCGAGAAGATACGCTTGACAAAATTATTAAAGAACATGTATAGTTCTGTAGATTTACCTAAATCCAGCCTTTAATATTTACATCTAAGTAAAGTACCAAACATATTTCCTATTGAAATTAAATATCTTCAGCTCAAACAGAAATTCTCTTTGGATATTTGCTATTCCTTTTCATCATCAGTAATATAAATCATCTGGGTAGCTAGTTACATGCTGAATGACTTTGAATAATAATATTGTTTCTAGTAATGGGCACAGCTAACATGGTATTTAATATTATATAAATTGGTCTAATCATTTTATCAGTGCAGGTTATTTTTTAATAAAGTCACATTATTAGCTTATGCTTTTAATTAATGGTATGGTCACAGTTTATCTTACTTTCATCTACTAGAAAGTCTCTCTTCACTTTTACATTGACTAGGAGATAATCAGAAATATATACTTCCAACACCCAAAACCAAGGTTGGTAGGTATTGTTAACATAATCAGACAAATAAATGGTCAGAGAATTTCAAATTATGTCTTTGAATAAACAGCTATGAAATGCATTGAAATGGATTACAAAGGTTTAAAGAAAGAATACTATAACAATTAGGTAAAAATGCTAGTAAGTAGTACGAAGTAGGTAGTTTTTTTCATTAGAAGCAAATACATAAAAATGGAATGCAATTAATAAATATTTTTATTTACATCATTAATGCACAATATTGAAACAGATAAACTTTTCTGGTAAATAAATGATACTTTTGACAAATTAAATGAACAAATACAGGAATATTATTTAACCCTCAACTGGCGTGAAAATTCTAGGTCATAAGTGGAGTTGTGGAGTCGAAAATGATACCACCAAAAATAGATGAAACTAAGCACTTTATTAGTTGTATATTTTTTAATTTATATAAATAATGAATAATATGGATAATAATGAAGAACTAGGCCAGAATTTCTAAGAAAATATTTCACAAAAATTCATTAAATAATTAAAAGAAACATTACTGCTGAGAATAATATATTGAGTTATTTAATAATGAAATGAATAATTCTCAATGACAACACTTAATACTAATCACACTCATACATCACATAAGAATAATTATAGGTTTGTTAACAAACTGATCTTCTGGTTATTATAACTAATTTAATTTAAAAGTTTCTAATCATCACATTCTTTGCAAATAAAGCATTGACATGTCAGGCAAACTGGGCTATCACAACTAACACACTCATACTGGTTTGCCTTTTTTTCATTTGAACGAGGACACAATAAACGTTGCTTTCTTTTGGACTCTCGGGGGGCCCTTTCCTTTTTTGGTAGAAATTTCTTCAATCCGGGAAATTGTCACCCTAGTTCCTTTGGAATGTTATGTACCGTTATGTACTATATAGTACATAACAGTGTACGGAATCTGTGAACCTGAAAAGGTCAACTGGCATGGCACAGATAATATTGACAATGGCTGCAAGAACACACCTGGAGTCTTGGTGTCTTTTATGATACCGTTTCCGTCTTCAGCTATTTATGGCAACAAAAATAGTTCCTCCCAGTTTGTGATGTAGTCTGTGACCTCCCAGTTTGTGATGTAGTCTGTGAGTCAACAACGACAAAAGTGAAAGCTATACAGCAGGGATTAAGAAAGATAGTTTTTTCAGAGAAACACCAGGGATGTACAGTTTGACTGATATCGAAAAATACCCCACAACTCCACTGAAGTGTTAACACCAAATTATAAACACAATAAAAAAAAAGTAAGAGAGCTGGCAAAACTTGCTAAATGGTCTGAATGTAATCTATATTTATTGCTTTGCTAACCAGTTGGAGAACAAATTTAAAAACTCTATTACCTAACTCAAATTGCTACAAACAAACAAATAAAGGATGTAGTCTGTATTTAATTCCATCACCAATTTCAGGTGCAGACAAAATTCAGTTTTCTGAAAGAATACATTACTTGTTCATCATATCTTCAGTGCGTAGTATTGTATTCTGCTTTTATGCTTAATTGGTATTCTACTTTTTTCTTCTTGTTTTAAGTCTCATAAATGATTGTACATTAAATTATTACATACTGGAGTGTCTGTTTTCCAGGCAATATTCAACTTTTAAAGAGACAAATATTGCACTCTCAACTCAGGTTTCTTCTTAAACTCAAATTCTTCTGTGAAGCTTTTAGAATATGGACTCTTTGATGTAATGTTTGCATACCATTCTCATAATTTTGGGTTCTCACAGCTAATGCTACTGGTAATCTGTCCAACATTTCCTATTTGGAAATAAAATAGTATTCTTATTGAGGGACATATTTATTAGTTGCTTTTTCTAAATATGAATATTATTGATATGAATATGATTGTATAAATTTTAAAATAACTGATTTCATCACTGCCAACAAAAGTTTGTTGGTAATGAAAAATCTTTCATACATTGTCAACGATATGTCACCAATCCATCAACGTTCCAGGAAAGATTACCAAAGGAGTACTTCAGTAAACTTAAGTGTTTCAATTCATTTATAATTGAGAGTGTAGAATTAGATTAAGAAAAAAAATTAAGTATATTCGTTAAAAAAAAATTAAATATATACTCTATTCTTACATGAAATTGAAAAACAAAATTGGAGCCATTTTTGAAAAACATTTTGGAAATGTATCGGGTTTCATATAAAGTACCCCGAAAATTTAAAGAATGTTTTTTTAAAATCACAGAGATTGACATTGTGATGTGGCACTTTTGCTGGGTGTCGTTGTATGACATGAGGCTGGGTCAGGTCAGGATGACCGGGCAGGATGTAGACGGCATGAAACAAATGCTTAGCTAGGAAACAACGTCTTATGATATCTTGAACAGCCTGCCTAGAACCACCAATTATTATGCTGCTTGGATTGAGTTTTTCAATCACGACTTCAAAAAATGTTTAGATCCCTTGAACTTCTTTTACTCTTTGATCCAAAGTGTAGTGCCCATCATTAATTCAGTGAACTTCTGTATTTACTACTTCTATATTATTACTTCTATATGTAATTCTCTACTACTTCTATATGTAATTCTCTACTACTTCTACATGTAATTCTCTTATACTCGTGATGAAGCAGTTGCAGGTCTTTTATATTCTTTTAGTAATTAGCTTTTTGTATTTGTATTATTTGCATCTTGACAGCTAACCTTCATGAAATGTTTACTTTGTATTATTATTTGTTTCTCAGGGCATGTCCTGTTAGAAAATAAATTAATTTCATAATACCTACCCAGAAAAATGATTTCTGTTTGTTATAACCTTCTGCATTAGAAATAAGGTGTCACAATGTTTGTCAACACTGATTGTCTTGATTTGTGAGTGAAAAAATTATTTTTTCTCAAAACTGACCACATAATAATATTGCATAGTTGTAAGCCTTGCATTTCTTCTGAAGGTTTCATATTTAAATCTCTACTTCATGAATTGTAAAGGTTGCATCAACATCTAGGTCATTAGCGACCACTATTGGATTTAACATTATGGTGAATGTGAAGATGACATGATGTGGTGATGATAAGGGTGGAAGGATGAACAAAAATACAATCGTGCCTGAGGCAAGACTCAAACCCATGATCCTTCAGTTCAAGATTGCCACAGCATTACTGGCTTAGCAATCTCAACCACCGGATCAGCTCCAAATGTAATTCATTCATCTTGTGTATGTGTTTCAGAGGATCATGTTAGCCACTTGGAACCTTTGACTGAAGATGAAATAAACCGGTTGCTTGGGATGGTGGTGGATGTGGAGAACATTTACATGAGCATGCATCGTGAAGATGATGTTGAAACTAGGAGAATTTATAATTTTCTTTACAAGGTACAGTTGCTTTGATGTTTTGTGATGTTTTAAATGATTTACCTGCAGTATTGCTGTTTTGAATTCTAATTTTATTCTTAGAAGGTTTTTATGTTTTCACTAAAAATCTGCTAATCAGAATTCTTTTTCTACAGAATAATTTGAAATTTGGCTAAAATTACAATTCTTGTTTTAAACATAAACCATATTTATACAACTTTTATTAATTAATGTGAACTCATTATCTGATTATCTACTTGTTTTAAAATGATCGCTTTTAATAAGAATTTTTATTTACAATTTATAATCAGTTCTCAATTCCGTTTGTTTGAAATCCCTTTTCTCGCATGTGCAATTGTGGCGACGTTTACTCTTCCTTTCTACACCAAGTCATGTTGTCACTACAAACATCAACCATTGGCAATTTCAATCTGTCTCTGTGTTGTGTTTTGTCTCTGTGTTGATGTCTATCTGGCAGAAAATTTGTTCCCCTCCTGCATTTGAGTGGTAACACCAACATTGAGTTTTGCAATTTTCTTATTTTCACGTATTCCTTCAATAATCTTGTGTAATTGAGTAAAATCTGCTGAATTTTCTACTAGCAACAACAGATTTGTTTTTTCTTTGGTGAATCATTTCAAAATATGGTGGAAAATCTAAAACAGCAACACTGCTTAACTGTTTTTTTTATTTAGTGAGAAAGCGTTGAAGTAATTGTTGAAGCTCTTCCTGTTCTGTTGCAGCTCTTAAGGAAGTGTATTTTCACCAAGGCAAAGCCAGTAGTCACAGGGCCTCTGGAGCAGCCTCCTTTTGAGAAACCAAACATTGCAAAGGCCATTACCAATTTCGTTCTCTACAAATTTGGACACCTTGCCCAACAAGTAAGAGATGATCTATTTCCTATTATTGAGCCTGAGTTAAAGAACACTTTTTGTTATTGAGAAGTTGTGTATTGTTAAAGAACATTACCTTTTTCTGAAGCTCAAGAATCAAATAAAATTGAAAAATAATGTGATGAGATTTTGAGTTATAATTTGTTCGAGAAAATAGTTTGTAGTTTTTGAATTTGAATAATTCTGTTGATTTCATTCTTAAACATTGAAGAAAAAAGATAATCTTTGATTTTCTGCTTTGCATTTTCTTATGTATATGTTATCCTGTTTTGTGCAGTAACACTATGAAATTATTTGCATTTTAAATCTGTCTCTTATGAAACATTTAAAATAAGTGACTTATGCATTTTGGTAACTGGAAGTTTAAATTTATAGGAGTTTCAGACAATGTATGATCTGGCTAAGATGTTTGTGCATTGTCTTAACCATTGGAATTTTGAAACACCCAGTGCTCGCCAGCAAGTGCTTACACAAGTTGAACGTGATGCATACCATATTAATTATGCCAGGTGAGGAAAATAGTGGTGCTAATCCATATTGTTAATATTTCTTCGTTTTTGTTTCCTAGCAGATATTTTCTGAAATAACTTGTAACTACTTTTTGATAGTTGTGATTTCATACTGCAGTCAGTTTCTCCTTGATATTTCTATTAAAAGATAGTAAATTATCATTTTTTATAGACATTTTGAACTGTACCTTTTTAGATTTCGTATTTTTGATAATCTGTCACTTTAGATTATGCTATTGATGCTAGGTTATCTATCATTTCTTTCATTGCTCATGAGTAGAGTTAGTATTTCCATGCACTATCAAATGCAAAAATATGCATGCAAGCATGCATTATCAAATGGCCAAATATGCGTGATACTGGGTAAAAATGGACAAAACATGCATAATCAAATCATTGTTTACCGTACTTTTATTTATGTTGTCATTTGCAAAAGAGAACAAATAACAATGTTTTTTAATGTCCTCTGCCAAATTCATCCTTTTGTCAGAAAAAAGTTTTTGAATGCAGAAAATGATCTTTCTACATCACAAGCCATAATTGGAGCATACTTCAAAGATGAAATCTTTGTCAATATGATGTCAAATTTTGACACTCAATAGAATTTTCGATGATATTAGATACGTTGAGTGAAATCATTTGATTCAACCGGCACCAAATCAGAAACGAGGCAGACGTGCTCAAGAAGTGTGTTCAAGTGTTGGAAGAAAGAATATTCTAAATGTAAATTAGGGATGTAAGTTCAGGTTTTGTAATTTTTCATATGATATAATTTCCATATATATTACAGGATGTGTTATTTGTTCTCATAAAGGACTAGCGTGATCATATGGTCACACACTATTTTTCTCAAAATTTAAAAAATTGAATTTTAAACCAAATTTCATTGATTTTATCCTTTTAAATGTTATTTTTAAACAAAATTTAAACAAATTTAAACAAATCCATATTTAATCCTTAATGGGTTAAATAAAAACATGCAAATTGCATGGAAATCCGGCCTGTACTCATGAGAGAAATTTTAGGAAGATTTTTGACAGCAATTTCATTGAAATGGTAAATGATGAGGTGTGTTTCAGCAATAATATACAAAGCAGATATTTCATTTAAACTTCCACAATTTTTTTACTGTAGTTATGCATAAAATAATGTGAACCCTTATCAAAATGAGTTAATTTTTCTTGTGAAAATTAACTTCCTTGCTTTCTTTCATTGCAATGAGCGCTGAACATTTTCACTTGTGAATAAAATGTTATTTTACGGTAATTCTTGGAAAGTAATTGTTAAAACTTATTAAACTTCATTATTTTTATTTTTAGATGGCTAGTTTTTTGTCACGTTCCTGCATTCTGTGACTCATTGTCACACTATGAGACCACTCTGGTGTTTGGCCGTAAACTTCTGGCAGCTGTTTTCCAGTCTGTTCGGCGTCAACTTTTGGATAAATGCCAGAGTGAGCGTGATCGCATGCCTCCTGAGAAGAGAGTTCTAATCCTTACTCACTTTCCCAGGTGTGTGACTTAAAAAAATATTTCTGAACACACGTGATACTATCCAGAATATGTTGCAGTAATTGAATTACATAGAATATCCATAAAGAATAAAAACAAAATCAAATGTAATTAAGTATTGTTAACTTTGAATTACTTGAATTAAGTAATTCTAGAAACTGCAATTTTGACATCTGAAAATACTTTAAAAATAAGGTACAGAAAAATAATGTTCATAATGTATTATTCTCCTAAAAGCAAATTGCAATGCATTTCTTCACTAGCATAATTAAAAGAGTTTTAAATGGTATTAAGTTGGAGAGGGAGCATGTGTGTGCATGTGTGTGGAGGTAAAACATGTTCTCAGAAATCAATGATCAGGGGGGTGGGAAATAAATTAATTGTATTATCGAAATCTGTAGTTTTTATGTGGAGAAGAGGAAAGAAAATTAGTTGCCCCTTCTTAAGTATTGTAACATGCCCTTTAATATTATCATATCTGGATGTATTGTTAAATTGATTGGTAAATCCTATATTCTACATGGAAGTTTGCATTGATATCAAAAGATATTCAGTAAATAACCAAAATTAACAGAACAGACTGTGCTTTGTGAATGTTTTGTAATGGAGCTGCTCTTCCAGACAAGTCAATAATTGTTCTGGTCAACTAATAGTTGTTGCAGGTGTTATTATTGTTGTTTTTTATCTAACATGAATTGCAAACAACATATAATTGGACTCAGTCTGCTTAATATGAAAAATTTGCTAAATTGTGGTTTACTAGTTGACTCTCATTTTTAAGCTATTTTTTTATACAAATTTTGCTGCCTTTAAATTAAAACTTTGATTTTTGAAATTTTGGCAATTTTTTCTTCAAAGGGGCCTTTTCTTTCTTTTATCAAAGTAAATATTAAACTGTCAGTGACTACCAATAAGAATTAGGTACTACAGGTTATGAAATTAACTTAATGACAGATGTAAATATTACTAGTTACAGAATCAGCTGGGTAAGTTATTTTCTTCATACTAAAACTTATTGTTGTTGTTAATAATAATTATAATAATAATAATAATAATAATGGTGGTGGTGGCATTGATGATTTTTCTGTTAGGAAAATGTATTCTCTATATGCCATATGCACACTTATTCTATAAATTTTTCAAATTGTAGGTTCCTTAGCATGTTGGAGGAGGAGATTTATTCAGCCAACTCCCCAATTTGGGACCCAGATTTCAAGCAGGCTCCCCCAGCTCACCTGGTGGCAGCTGTGGAGGGGAAGGTGCCCACCGCACGAAGGGCGGATGCAGAGAACAAGGCAACTGCTGCTGGCGGGGCTGTAGGGGAACGGGCAGGTGCTCATGGAAACACCATTGGCAAGAAGCGGCTACGAGAGGGAGCAAGGTAGATATTAGCTTCTCTTTGTAAAGTCTACCAGAGTAATACAGCCACTGAGTTTCAGAAACAGACCAATTTTGCTCTACACTATTCAAATCTAGGGGCAGTCAGGTGAATCCAAATAAATTGCTTCTTAATTACAATCTACTGAGAGATTGGCAAGAAAATCTAGATAGGTGTGATTGTGATAAATACAAATCGTGATTTAGTTAAAATAAACTGCTGTGAAATCTCTATTTAGTGTAATCCTAAGGATGTTATTTTTTTTCCCCTTAAATGGAGGGCCAGATAATTTCAAAAATAGAAAGCTCAAATTTTGCAATTGTTGTTTTTTAAAATGGTAAAAAATATAGTTGATTTTCTTTTTAAAAATATCAACTTTTTCAACAGTGGAGAGAAACCAGCCGGAGATGAGGTTGGAGCCAGCACCAAAGGAACTGAGAGTAAGAAGAGGCGCATGGCTGACCCAGCTGAGGATTTCTCTGAGGAGACAGTTGCTGAGATCATCGCATCCATCAATGAAGCTAAAAATGTGAATGGATCAGTGGTAAGGTCATAGACCAGTGATTTTCAACCTGGATGCCCCCAATGTCCGCAAATGTGATGTGGCGTCTAAATAACAGCTTACCTAGTTCCCCATGACCCTAAACGAGTGCCAACTTGACTATCTCTCACAATATAGAGTGTGTTAACTTTGGTGCTATTTTGTGAACCAAATACAGTATTTGATGTTTCTGATGATTTCAGAAGTGTTGCAAACACTAACCACTCTGCCAATAGGATTGACTAATTTTGCATCACATTGGCAGCCTTGAAAGACCCTAAAAACTTCTCCAGAGATTTGATAAATGACCTCTCTTTTGGTTTTCAAAAAATTATTTATAGTTGTATAAGTGATCCTGGGAAGCCATCTTGCTTTTTGCCATGTTTGTTCCTTTGGGGGAGCATCTAAGCTGTCACAGGCAATGTTAACATAACAAGTGAATACAAATCTGTTTTGTAGATAGAGGGATCTTTCAAAATGCAGTAGTTTTCATAAGAAGTTCATTAAAACAGGAATTAACAGCATTAATAAATAATGATAATCTTATTATTGAGACTATGAATTGTTAAACATGGAATGGGGAAACTAATATTCTTATGAAAACGTCCCTCTTCTAAAGCTTTTGTGTGCTTTACAATTTCAGCACAATGTTTAGTGTGCTGCAAATTGGAAAAGGTTGAAAATTGCTGTCATGACATAAATATTTGTGCCTTGAATGTGCATGCCAAACATGTATGCTGATCAGAAAGTGTCGTGTGTGGAAGTGAAGTAGAAAAGTCATTTGTATTATTTTGCTAACTTGTAAAACAAGAAATTTAATTGAATTTATTTTTGGAAAGGTGGTAATGTAATGAAATAGTAGTGAATGATAATTAGCTTTTAATTGTATGTGTAGCAATGTAAGAGTATTGAGTATGGGGATGATATTGTAATTTTTGGCCAAATTGCTAGATTCATTTGCTGACTTGCTTTTTTCTCACTTATCTCGTAACATTTGTTTGTCATAACATTATAAGTGAAACCTGAATGCATTGGTCCCAGTACAATCATGTGCCAACTGGTTCCATTTAAACACCATGGTTCTTTCATGCTTCTTTCATATGATCATTTGTCTGCTTTTGAAAAATTGTGGCCTTAATGCAACATTTTCCCCCATCCATCATTTTTGGAAGATGAAACAAAAAATTAATTAATACTCCATTCTGAGATGTGCATGGGCAAGTAGGGATTTACATGTGGTGGTGAAGTAGGTGTCAAGAAAATTCTCACTGAAATGTGTTAAATTATTTTTTTTATAACATGCTTGACATGGACACTGTATAGCCATAGGTATGTAAACATTTTCAAACTAATCTTCTCAACTGTTTTGGAAAAAGCATTAACATTTTCATGACTTGGAAGGAAATTTCACATTGTATTAATAATTTTTAAAAAAGGCAGCTCTCTCTTTATTTTTTGGTGTTCAGTTGTATCTCATGTAATGTTTTTGTTATTTTTTCATGTCTGTCATTTTGCTGCTTTCATCATTTTGAGTTTTTCATTTCTTGGAAATAATGCATTTAGATTTCACTATATGTTATTATTCTCTTCTTGCTGCCAAATAATGAAGTTGATGTTTCTCTGGATATCAGGAAGGATCATGGAGTGGTATCACAGAGCGAAGAGGAAAACCTGATGTGAACATTTATTAGCTATTGAAAGAAAAAAGAAATTTTACAAAATTATCTACAATTGCAACAATTTTTGTTGAAGACAAAAGGCACATGCTATTGAAGAGACTTGGAACCTTGAAAATTAAAATCATAAGCTGATTCCCATGTCTCTCAGAGTAATGGAAGGAAAAAAACAAGTATAACTTTTAGCATACAGAATTGGCAGTTCTTCTCAAAATAAATTGTGAATTTATTAAGTTAATTTCAGCTAAAAAACAAACAAATAACAAAACTTTGCCATTGTTGCTTAATTAAGTGTTTAACTTCTACAACTGTATATAATAACTACGGGGCGGATTTTGATGACCTAAAACATTGCCAAAAATGATCAGTAAAATGCTCTGGAAATGTTTAAAAAATGCCCTAAAACAAAGAAAAATGACGTAAAAAATTGATTAAAATCACTTCGAATGAACAACTCAAGATGTTGGATGTGTTACTGATGTAATCAAGGCTTCTTCCTTTTGTTCATGTGAACTCGGCTGGCAAACGTTTGATTTAGACTGTTCTTTAAAAGGAAATCTCTCCCTTCATTTATCTTGAAATTGACCAAAATGACAATGGTGCCGATAGGCATCACAGGAACCTTAGATTACATTGTACTCACAGCGGCTGACATTACTACATATGAGTGAAGAAATCGAAGAGGCTACTCAGTAATTCCATGGTGGACATTTGTTGTATCTTGTAAATATCATTTGAAGCAAGTACCGTTAAAATTATATTAAAATCGATGAAATAGCAAAAAGTGCATGAAAAAGGAAGTTAAAAAATTTTTGAAAATGACTTATTAGTCAAAATCGACAAAAAATGGAAAGAAAAAAAGACATAAAAATGGGTCATTTCATTTTGTCATGACATAAAATGAATTTCTGTACTAAACGGCTTTGTTCTAAAATGGAAAGAAAAAAAATGTCTTTTCATTAAAATCCACCCCCAAATAATAACTTATCAAAAGTTTGAAATTTTACTTGTGGGGCAGTAACCTAATTTTATCTTCCCTTTGGGGATTATTCTCAGGATCACTCACTGAAGGCAAAAGCGACCATTGTTTATTACCGTATTTCAATTGAGACAATAGTTTAATATGTTTTAAAATATTAAGTAATAATTAATTATTAAATGAATGGAGTTGTTGATAAATTTTATTTTTTTCTATAAATTTCTATAAAAAACACACAAACTAAAACTACTATTCTTTCTTCAACTTATTTAGGAAAGAATACACTTTCTTTTCTAGATTCAAACGACTCATGTTTGAACTTCTAAAGATGATGTTTATGAAATCCTTTTTGTTTTTGTTACACTGTTCAATTATCTATAAAATACATTTTCTTACTGTAAATAGATTTCTTGCAACACATTAACTATGGCATGTTATGCTTGAATTGGATGGGAAATATCGATTTAGTTTGCTAGCTATAATAAATGAAATTCATGAGAACAAGACATGATGCACCAAATGTTAACTTCAAACTAATTTCCTAATTGGTTTATCATAAGCGTAAGAGATCGGGTCTATATCTTTTGGTTTGATTAGTGAAGAAATGAATGACCTTATTTAATGTAAGAAATGTTTGATGTTCTTTAGGTGAATCAAATTATTTTGTTATTTGGTGAAGTTATTATTCATTCATTTGGTGATCTTTATTTTGTAAGATTTGTGTATTTCCTCATATTGTATTTCTATTTTTTGAGGTCTTCCAAAATTTTCAACTAGCATACAATTCTAATGACCTCATAGTGAAGAGAAGCTCCAAATTTGCTGCTTTCTCAGGAAGATAAAACATTTGGTAAAAGAAAGTTCATGTTAGAAACCTTTAATCATTTTTGTATACATATTGCTATCAGCATCAGTTTTGTCAATATTAGCCAAAATCTAAACTATGTCATTGTCTTGTTTTGATGAAGAAAGAATGTATGTTACAAATACTTCAATTTCTGTGATTACGTGTGCAGGTGCTGTTTCCTGAGATAGAGCCACGCGATGCAGTTCCAAAGTTAGAAGAAGCTCGAGGTCTCATCAAATTACATGTTGTTGGAAATTCATTGACGCAACGTGTGTCTCAACAGACGATGCTTTATCTTTTGGGACTGCAAAATGTTTTTTCAAAACAATTACCAAAGATGCCAAAGGAATATATATCTCGATTTGTCTTTGATCCGTGAGTACATTTCATAAATTTATTTTACTAGAACCTGGTCTTCTGTTTTTTTGTGTCATTTCATTTTCAGAAAACTTAGACATTCGTTATTCTGGTTTGCTTTAAAAATATGTTTGAAGTTAATGCATTCTGTTGCATTCAACTACAGTAAAACCCCTTTATATAATAAACCTGGGGGAATGGAATTTTGTCTCTTATAAGCAGGAACTCTTATAAGTGGGAAATGCAGTTTTGATGTGTTTAATGAGATGTTACCATATTTTTAGTGGATTAGTACGATTTGTACACTTATTTTAAACTTGAGGAAACATAAATTAGTTGATTCCAGGGCCCATTTAAACAGATCTATTGGGTGAACTTTATGACATTTAAAACACATGTGCTCATAAGTGGATTATATGAACAAATTGCCTCTAATGTAAATATTGACATGAGAGTTATAAAAAAATTACATTTGTGTAATTTTTGAAAAAACAAAAGAATAGAGCAAAGTGATGTTAAGATTCTTATAAAGTACCTTTATAACTATCACTACCAAAAGTTTAAAGAAAAAATTTGGAGCTGTTTTTGAGAAAATCTTGTTTTTGTAAATATTTATTATTTCATTTTCAAATTCTTTTGCAAGGCTGTCACTTAGATTGATGTAAAAGTTCAAGAAGATCCAAAAATCCGAAATCTTTTTGGATCTTCTTGAACTTTTATATTTATTATTTCACTTGTTATTATGTGAAAACTTTTTATTTAATATAAAACATTAACGATAGACCTAATTATAGAGAAACATTTTTATTATAAGAAAAAATTTCTATCTTCAATTATGTAGCTGTAGAAAAACACTGAAAAAACTGCAAACTTTTTCAATTTTCGAAAATTTAGAGTTAACAGTGAAAATTCTAACAATGTGATATAAAACTCTATAAGTGAATTTCACTCTATTCTTACAAGAAATTTAAAGAAAAAAAATTGGAGCCATTATTGGAAAGATTTTGAAAATGTCCCACGGACTTCATGTACAGTACCCACAAAAATTTAGAATGTTTTCAAAACCCCAGTTTCGAGCGGAACCAGATCGATCGCGGAATATTCATTTTGGAAAAAAAATTTGCGAACAGTTTTGGCGCTAGTGTTATTCACGAACGGACGAAGGGAAGTTTTGAACGCAAAAAACAATCTTTTTCGGTATCAGAGGAACCCAAAACATGCATTCTGTTAAAATCTCGAAGTCGATTTTCTTCAGCATTACATTACTTTCTCTATATTATGTATATATGTACGTATACGAGAAAGTAACAATTGGAAACACTGGTCAAGACACTAAAGGTAAAATACTGTGATTTATTGAACTCAGCATCTGGTAGATATCAACTGCTGACGGTTTCATCCAATTGGGAGCTTGAAAGTAACCATCGTGACGTCACTAGCGACACAGAAGCTTCCGATTGGATGAAACCGTAAACAGCTGATATCTTCTAGAGGCACGGTTACAAAAGTCGCACTATAGGCGCCTTCCTTGTTGCCAAAAGACCCGAAGCTTACTGAATGAGCTTTCTTCACGAGAAATTCGCACACCTCCCCCCACCTGCCGGTGGCACTGGTGTTGCGAACCCCTGCTCCAGCTTATTTTAAGCACGTGTCTCAACCCTTACCGCTCTGAGGAAATTCCCGAGTCACCTGGAGGAAAATTTTACGCTTTGTCTCTTACAAGCGAGAAGAAACGCATGTCGGGGAATAAAATCTTGTCCACTATACGCGGGAATCTCTTATAACGGGGTCTCTTAAAAGCGGGAAATAAATGCATTGTTTATATATAACTGACGTCGGGACCGTGAATTTTGTCTCCTATAAGCGGGATTCTCTTATAACGGGGTCTCTTATAGCAGGGTTTTACTGTAATTGAGGAAAATTTTGGTCTCTGATTTCTTATTGTCTCCAATGTCCATACAAGAAGCAACTTTAAAAAGTTCTTGAGGATTAAATACAAAATAAAGCACTGTGAAGGTCAGATTGAACAGAATTATGTTAATAAAGAGCAGACGTGGGCAAGGTTTAGCCTGTTTGGGCTCTGCATTACTTGTCTTATGCCAGCAGGCACAACCACTTGGAGTTACAACTGCAATTTGAGAGCAGAAACATCACTGACAGCCCAATAAGTGAATGACAAAGGAGAGAAGAAACAATATTATAGGAGTATTTTTATTTGAAACCTCCTATAACAGGGACTACACATTCAGGACCAATGACTTAAGTATTTGACATGCCCGAAATCCATAAATACTCACTCATGAAACCATCTACTTTTAGAATTGTAATTTGAATATTGAATAGGAGAGATCATTTCAAATTGTGATACCAATTCTGTGGTATGATTTTACTTTTCTTAAAGATGAAAATTGTTGTTTTCCAATGTAAGTGGATCCTAATGTAGTTTTGTTCGCAGAAGATTCAAACAAATGTGAAAAATGTGTCTTGGGGAAATTTCTATAAAAACTTAATAATTTTCAGTGGTCAGAATGTTGATGGATAAAAAAGTAATAAACTAATAGAGTAGATCTGTTAACTATTGCACCTGAGATCAATTACCAAATTTATCCGAATACAAAATGAGTTTTTTTTTGTAAATATTTCATTCACATGAACTGTAAAACTCTCTCTCACATGAACTGTAAAAACAGGCATGTAAGAGTTCGCAGTTTGCAACTCAATCCCATGAGCATGAAACAATGCGAATTTCATTCATTTTCAGTTAAAGAACATGAAAGAACCATTAAAGAATCAGAAGCCACAAACCAGGACTTGATGGAAAGAAACTCTGATGATTCAGAACAGAATGTTCTTAAGATGGTATGAGATGTAAGACAAACAAAAATTTCAAGGGCGCCTAAAAAGTCAAAGGATGACACAGTATGGCAGGAATATCAAAAAGAAAGAAAATGGTGATAAATATGATGTTGAAGATGGTATTGACAAAAACCCACGGATATGATGGCTGTAAGGAGCAAGAAAATTGTGATTGCTAAGGCAATAAGTTTTAACATTTTCATCAGTAAGATAATTTTCTAGACAATTTTCAGTTTTAACTAAATAGAAAGAATTAAACAGTTAAAAATTCCCCAGGTCTCTGCGTATTTGGTGGTTTTTTTTATCTGGGATTGTCTTTTATTCAGTCAACTTAAATTCGGTAAATGGTAGGGTGTGTTTTGGCAATTGCAATTGAAAATAATAGATACAGTATCAATGTGTACTGAAAATGAAGTAGCAAATTTACAAAATTCCATTTCCATTGTCAAATCATGAAAACAAAAATTTGCTTCTGATTTTCATGATATCAGATTTTGGTAAGTGATAAGTAGTCATACATACATAACACTTCCATGTAACCCATGGGAGAGGGAAGATCTCTGTTTAGATTCGGTATTGCTCATTTTATTGTCCATTCTACAAGTTGTTGTGGTTGTGTTCAGGAAATTAATGTCGCACATCCTTTTTCAATAATAATTTATTTTATCTTCCATAATAAAAGTAGAACACATTTACTAAAACAGGAGTTGTTCTCCTCCTGATGTAGTGTGCCTCCTGACATGACTCCACTCCCATGCTTCACCGCATGGCTCCAGTCCCATATGGCTCCTGGCATGGTTCCACCCACATACGTCTTCCGGCACAGTTCCACCCACGTGCGTCTTCCGGCACGTTTCCTCTCCGTGCAACTCCTGGCATGGCTGCGGAACTCTCTCTCGACTAGACGTGGCTGTACTACTGCATGGCAACGCCTTAAATGGTTGGGGTTACGTCATGCCAGTGACTTGCCCTACGCCTCCCTTTCTGGATAGTTGAATCTCTCAGCGTAGCGAACCCCAAAACTTGCGCCGCTCCACCGCATGGGCGCCAATTTGAAATGTGCTGCGCGCACACATCAGTTGCCACTATGAAGTGATTGAGAGGTAGTAACGTATTTAATGCAATTTCTACCCAAAAACACTTTGTGTCTGCCTCTCATCGATATCCATGTATCTGGCTATCCACTTTGCTTGCTTTGCTGCTTTGTACAAATCTGTTGCTCTTAACTGCAGTTGGGAAAGAATATCAAGAAAGTTGAATTTGATAATGAACATTTTACCATTGTGTCAAGTGATTCAGAGTAGCTGACAGGTAGAATTCTCCTCCAGACAGTGGCTTGACCTACCTCTCCAGCTAGTGTCAAAAATCCTGCCACCATTGGCACTCGAACCCTATGACCTCCCAGTCACCTGCACTGTAGTGACATCAGTTGATGCCCTGAGCTACCTTCTAATCCAGTAGTTCTGTGTGGTACAGGCTCAAGGATGTTTTATGTCAAGTGCGTAGACTAAAGGTCAGAGCGTCTTTATGAAATTGGACTTGCGTAGTGAAGTGTGATTATGCTTTAGAAGTTGGAGGTTGTAAAAATGATGCCATTTCATTCTTGGTGTGTGCTGTTCGCCACGTTCTTGCAGAAGAACATCCATTTATTCTCTTTTGTTATGATGAGAGAATATGTCAACCCTATATTTGTATGTTTTGTATTTTGTGCTCCAAGGTTTGCCCCCTCCCCCTGCAAGAAGAGCTCGAATTGATGTTGGTGAACAAATAAACATTGTACTCTGCTGGTGACCAGGTCTGCCCTAGTATCCCCATTTTTGTAATAATTTTGATATTGCTTCTTTATCAACTCTTTAGTGGCCAGTCTGATTCCTGTAAGGTACAGACTCCAATTAACTTGGACTTTCATAACATTCAAAACATATAACAGTTTGGCTAGGAGCCAAAACTCCCTATCATACAAAGTTGCTTGGTGTTATGAATTGTAAATTACAATTAAAAATATCAAAAGTCAAATTTAATTTGTTACGACTTGTAATTCTTATTGTAATTTTAGTTTATTCAAGAAGCGTTGGTAAAGAGAATTGTATGAATGAGTGTTTCAGCTTAAATGTATTTGTAATTTTCAAATTCATGTAAGTAATTTATGTTTGCATGCTGTTGTTTCAGGAAACACAAAACACTGGCTCTAATAAAGGAGGGTCGCCCAATTGGGGGTATCTGTTTCCGCACATTCCCCACGCAGGGTTTTATTGAAATTGTTTTCTGTGCTGTGACAGTGCAACAGCAAGTTCAGGGGTATGGCACGCATCTCATGAATCATCTTAAGGATTATCACATTCGGAAAGGCATCCTGCATTTTTTGACATTTGCTGACTCTTGTGCCATAGGTGAGCATAAGTATCATATTTTTAATTTTTGCCATTCAGATAATGTGAACAGAGTCATTTCAAAATAATCATAATCATGCTGAAGTGTGCTTTAAAGAGTTTGTTAAAATCATATTTTGGGGGTCCTTTATTACTTCATAACTAGAGTATGGATTAAGGATAAAAACATGCAAATATACAAAAGTTGAAACCTAGTCATAACATTTTCTGCTTTCTTTCTCACAACCCTCATCTTACCTCCTCCTATTCTTCTTCTACAACTTTGATGTTGTTTCAAGATACTTGAATTTCAATTTGCCAGTCACTGCAGACACAAGAGGATAAAGAACTTTCTGGTTTATCTATTCAGTCTATTTTTGAAGGAAGGCTAAGCAGGAGCCAAAGCTCTAGTTTTCTGCCTCTGCCTCTGGGTCTTGGAATCCAAATCTCGGTTGGTTGATCCACATGGAATTTGTGGTCATAGCAGATACGCTATAGGTTTTCTTCCCTTGCCTCTCAGTCCACGAGTTTTTCATCCCCACCGCATCATCTGATGCTGTATCATTCACATCATCATTCTCATCATTTGATAGCAAAGGTTATGGCTTTAAACATTTAAAATTCGAGAGGAAAAATACATTAACACATTTTATTGTTTTAGGTTCTAAATTTAGTAGTATATTTTAAAGAGAATAGGAGGAAAAATTAAACAGTTTATATACTTATTTGATAATGTATAATATAATTAGGGTTTTGAATGAGATTTCTTTCAAGATAGGTTCTTTAAACCTTGTTATTCCTACCTATAATTGATAATGATGATGATGAAAAATTAAAACAATATAAAAACTTCCCTTGGAAGGGTATATGGGTTGAAATAAAAACTTTTAATTTTACCGTTTATTCAATAAAAATTGGTAAAACAAGAGTAAAATGATTTTGTATGTACTCTAACTTTTGGATGAAGAATGTGTTAATTTTGTTTATAGTGTATTTTGGTATTTATTTCATGTGTGTTCTTACAATTTTATTGCAGATAAGGTACTTTATAATTGCTACATCTGTTGTGAAAGAGAGGACTTTATCTACCCTTTGTTGGTACAAAGCTACCTTTAAGGATTTAAATTTTGACATCTTCACATGATAGATGCGTTATGAGATACTTCGTGTGGTGTGTTGTGAAAATAAATATTAACTTTTCGTTGATCATGTTGAAGTGCAGCACTCACATCAAATGTGAAAGACACCTATTGTTTAATTTTTGAATTAACAGAGCCCTCCTTACCATATCTTCCTGGAAATTTATCCCCTTACAGACATCTACATAGACAAGCAAATGGAAGGTGGTTTTTGGTAAAGCTATTGTGATTAATAAAACTGTAAATTGTTTAAATGTTTATTTTTAAACAAGACTAGAAGATAAAAATAAATTTTCAGAAAACAACATTCATAAATATCTCTCTCTAGATAAATATATCTAAAATCATGTTTAACTCAAACATGAAAAAATAAAACTTTGTTGAAGTGTTTCATTTAACATTATTCACACACTTATTCTGAAAACCTTTAAATGTGTTCTTTAGAATCAATTGTGTATTTTGCTAAATATCCAATGTTTACTTATATACCAATATTAATGCTGTATCAGAGAGACCCAAGAATGGTGATTTGAGAAACTGGTTGTGTATGATCTTCGAGCTGCCTCTCAGCAATGTAGGTGGAATAGTAGGATAAATAAATTAGTCTTACTAAAGAATTTCAACATTGAAATGGACTTGACAGGCTTGAAGCTCAGGACACTGGTGCTGCAATTGTTATGGTAAGTCTCAAGCCAACATTGAACAGCAGCGTTTTATAAATTCTCTTTCTGTTTTAGGATATTTTAAGAAACAAGGCTTTAGTATGGATATTAAGCTTCCTAAAACTGTTTACCAAGGGTATATAAAAAACTACAAGAAAGCCACACTTATGCATTGTGAGCTCAATCCAAAGATTGTTTATACGGAATTTTCAGCTGTAGTTCGAAAACAAAAAGAGGTGAGGCACCAGAAAACAGAAATTTATTGTATGTCAAATAAAATTAAATAATTGTTTATGACATAATATGTAGTAGAATCTCATTAGTATAATGGTCGGTTTCCCATAAAGCATGCTTGTTTGTATTGTTTGCATTAAGTTCTAGATCCTATTTCATTAAATAACTAATTTCTGTTTAACAGGCTTGCCTCGATGTTTAAAGTTTCTTGGTAATGGACATTGCAATTCATATATTTTCTAGTGCAGCTAAGTCGTCTTCATTGTGTGTTGTTTTCAAGGTACTGGAGGTACAAGATGGGGGAGAAGGGCGCTTTCAGAAAGTATCGAGGGCATTTTCAGGCCACTTGTATGTGAACCAATAGGCAATGTCCACAGGTTCTGCTGTGCCTCTGTCTTCTTCGTTCTTTTTTGTTATGTTGTGTTACCTCACTTTTCTTTGAATTTGATAGTCTGAGGACACTTTTTTCATTTCTCCCCCACTTCATATCCCTCTCTCCTCCACCCTCTCCTTCTCCCTTCCCCCTCACCCCTCCATCACCTCTTCCCATCTATCCCCTTGCTATCACGTTCCATCTCTCTCCCTCCCTCCATCTCCTTGCCTCTCCCTTCATCCCTTTCTCTGCCACCTCTCCATCCTTCTCTCTCTGTCCCTCCCTCTTTCTCCCATATTTTTCGATAACATGTTTTCCCACTTACAACATTAAAAGTGTTCGGTCATTTGAAAAACTTGCTTACAAGATTCCACAGTATGTTCAAGTATATTCCGTTGTATTCTAGCATACATTTTGACATTATAGGGTGGAAGAGTTTGTTGCTGTAGGTGTTTATTGACCATAGAATTGCTGTAATATTTTTGGGTTAAATAGATTGACTGTTTATTGGTTTTTATCATTTGTTGCATTAAAGTCTTAAGCAATTTCCCCTTCAGAGGCAGAGAATGTGCAATTGGGTATTACATCAGCAAAATTATAATGATATTTAATTGATTCAAGCCTTTATTTCCAAAAACAATGTTTGTTTTTTGTTTTGCAGATTGTGAAGAAGCGCATTGAGATGCGCCAGCATGAAGTGCAAAAGGTTCGCCCTGGGCTCACTTGCTTTCGAGATGGTGTTAGGGGTATTCCTATTGAAAGTATACCAGGCATTCGGGACACTGGTTGGCGGCCTGCAGCCCGGAATACTAGAGTCTCCCGCATTACTGAGGAATACAATGACCCTGAGAAGCTTTTTACCACTCTGAAGAATGTTCTCAATACAGTGAGGAATTGCTTAGTTGTTTGTTTTAATCTAGTTTTTCTTTTTGTTGAATTTGTACCAAGAATCAGTTTCTGAACCAGTCTTCAGGGCTCTTAAAGTTGAACCCTTTACCCACATGACGACTTAGGTTATTTTGAGGGACAGCTTATCCTTATTGTATTACAACATATGATATCAGTGTTTTCTAATGCAATTTCCTTGAAGTTTGAAATATTAGAGGCTTGTTCCTCGAAACAGGATGTTTTCATTCTGTGAACTCTCTGGTGTTTTGTCAGTAAAGTGCTAAGTATAATTATATTGCTTACATGGTTTGTATTTGAGAAAGTGTACACAAGCTTTTGAGATTTATAGGTGCATTGTAAACATCAACAAAACCCCAAAAATCCTTCAAAATTATAGATAGGAACATTTCATTGTTATAAGGAATTGAAATAATAATTTAAATTATTGTTTTGATTCAATTTATTTTCATGGTCTAAAAAGATATTTCATAGTCATTGACTGCATTTTCAATGCTGCAGAAAAAAAGATAAAACAAACACAAGTGAAATGGACACTGATGAAGCTAGAATTAACTGTCAATGTGTGGCTTAGTGGTAGTGACAATGAATGCAACCATTTCTATAAAACAAGACAGACAGTTTCAGTGTAAATGTTGAACAAATGTGAGACAAAGCCCCTTTCTAGATTTCAGAACATAACAAAAGAATGAAGTGTCATGAGTACAATTTCTCAAGAATGAATATGTTTTAGAATTGTTAGTGAAAGGAAAAATAGTTCTTCAAAGTATTTATCATATTTAAAAAGTTTGAAAGATCAGTGTAGTAGTATGTTTCATGGCCATTAATGTTAATTAAACAAGTTCACAGGTTGCTTAGAATTCAAAATATAAAAATATATAATAAAAAAAGAATTAATATTATTTTCAATTTGCTGTAACCTGACCAATAGGCCTTCCTGTGAACCTGTTTAATTACTATGGAAAATGTATTAATGTTTTTAAATTATTAGAATTTGCACATTAGAAGTACTAAATTGAAACGTTTTTGCTAATATATGCATATTTATGAATTTCACTCAAAATATACATTGTACATTGGCAATTTTTTCTGCCGAATTAATCATTAATTTTGAAGTTTTTATCATTTTGACAATTAAGATATGAAGTAACAAAATTGTGTATGTGTGTTTTAGATAAAAAATCACAGTGCTGCATGGCCATTTCTTGAACCAGTGAACAAGAATGTAGTCCCTGACTATTATGATCACATCAAATACCCTATGGGTAAGCAAAAATTTATTCTTTTCTAGTACCTAAATTTGTTAATTATTTTCTCTTCATCTGTGATAAAATTTTGTGAGATAAAAAATTGTAATATTCATATTTTCATTACAACTCCAATATTTACTTCTTGATAAGTCAGAACATTTCTGCCCTCTTACTAATTTATATCAGACATGTATGAATTAACACATACTTACCTTACCTTACCTTAATTCCAACAGTAACTATTCCTTCTAGCTTCCCCAGAGTAACCAAAGAGTGTTTTTCTACTGATAATCGTGAAATTAAAAAATAAATACTTTTTATACCTATCTAGAACGTGACAGAATTCAAGGCCTCTTAATTTTCAAGCTTTGAGAATTGTTTTTAATTTTTAACTAATTCAGACTACAGTGAAACTTAATGTATACATTTTTTAGGAGAATGAAGAGAAAAAAGTGAGAAAATTGCATATCTGAAAACAAGGAAAATTTAAATGCAAAATAAAAATTCGCTATTGTGACAATTGTGTTGTTTTAAAAAATAACATTTATGTAATATTCACAACCTTTTCAAGAAAGAAAGTTCTCACTTTTGAAAAGAGTGTGACCTTGGACCGTTTTCTTTTCTCTGGACCTAAAATTTGAATAAATTTTCCCCTCATAACGTGACAACTGCCCTATAATTTCCCACATTTTTTGAGCCCCCTTATTTTGTACAAATAGTCCAGATGTTTACTGTGACAGCATTTCGCAAAGCTGTACCAGGCAACATGATAATATTACACAAACCCATACTGAGTGACATTTGAACATTTCTCCAAGCCCAGGGTCACTGGGCATTTGCATCATTATCCTTGCACCCTATGGTTTTTTCTGTCTCCACATTTCATAACTGGTTCTAATGGAAGGCTGACAGGCCTTTTCTCCCACAAAAGTAAACAACTAAGCACTGAACCAATTCTTGGACTCCTCTAGAAACATGTAATTGTTGTCACTTACCAGTCATCTATGTCTGTCTGTATATAATCTGGACTGCTGTTATGGATGTACTGTGACCAACCGTTGTGTGTGAGGAATTTTATATCGTCAGTTATTCTACCTAGCTTTGTCGGTTGACTGAAAAAACAAGACTCAAGACAATGGATACTTTGCATACTGGAATTCATGAAATCACTCAAAATTAAACTTTTTTTCATAAAACAATTTAAAACCATAATTTCTGAATTTTGTTCAATAGACGTTACATGCAAGAAATATTCCAGGTCTTTAGTCTAACTTGCAACCCATATCTGAAAGTACCACCTCTTGTTTTGGCAATTTGGCAATGCGTGAAATGCCTTTGGCTTTTCTTTCACTTTTCACGACCCACCCTCCCATCGCAGATTTCGGGGTAGGAGGACAGGGCTATTTTAGTTCAAAGAAAGAGCAAGCACTTGGGCATTCTGTACTTGGGCAGTCATTCATTCACGTTTCGTTTTTAATTGTAGGAACTCATGTTTAGGAAATAAGAATCGCTTCAAAACTGTTGATTTTTGGTGGAAGTTTACTTCGGCACGAAATCTTCCTTAGTCAGGAATTGTTTCAATAAAAATTGACAATCTGGGCACCAGAAAGTTAGTCTCTCGACGTCTCCCATTCTTGTGACACACTACATATCGTTTCTGTTGCTTTGCTTTGTCACCTTGAGGTGGAATTCTTTCAAGGAAGTGTCTTCCTGTAAAGAGATCTAAATCACTTACCAAATGACATTCACATACTTCTCTTTTGTCATGTGAATGTGCAGATAGCAATTACTTGACCAGATCAATGAGAAATTTCAAAGAATCAATTCTTGTCCCAGTACGATTCTTTTTCCAAATAATAAAAGTATTCAAGACAGTGACATTTAACAATCTTCTGAACATTTTCATATTCCATTTCTGACTTTTCTTCCTTTCAATAAGGTATGTTTGCAACTACTGAACTTTCAGATCTACCCCTCCCATTGATTTATTGTAATCAAGAACGTGAACGTACTGATCTTTCAGATCTACCTCTCCCATTGATTTATTGTAATCAAGAACACATGTGGGTTTTTTAATTTCTTCTTTTCTCTTTGTAATTACTGTTTTGAATTCATCCTTATGGAAGGTGCTTATCATAGAAACAGCCTTCTTGTCCATCCATTTCAAAACTGAAACAGGGCCTGAGTGTTGGGCGATGTTCTCTCCTTGCTTCAATTTTTTTTCCCGCAATATTTTAGGAACATTTTTCCTGTTCGTTTGCAAAGTTCCTACACAATTTGTTCCCATTTTTTTTTAACATTGCAGCCAATGATGGGGAGTTGTAGTAATTGTCCATCCATAAAGTGTAGCCCTTATTTAGCAATGGCTGTATTAAATTTAAGACAATTCCTGTCGTTTTATTTATCATATAAGAAACTAGACGAGAATTGAATGTGGTGTCCTTTCCAGTGTATACAATAAAGGACTATAAATAACCAGTACTTGATTCACACAGCTCAAATGTTTTAATTCCGAATTTCGCAGCTTTTAGTGGAATATACTGCTTGAATGACAAGTGACCTTTCCACAATGTCAGTGACTCTTCAATTGAAATATTTCGCCCAGGCAAATAATATTTTTTAAATTTTTCATTTAAGTGCACAAGAACAGGATACATTTTAAAAAGCTTTCTTGGGGCCTGAAATGAATTATTTTTGTTGTTGTCCGCAAAATGAAAAAAAACATACATAGAGATTCAAAGCGATCTAATGTCATTACTGTTGAAAATATGGGGGTTTTTATAGTAGCATTTCCTAAAAAATACGACCGTATTGTTGGCTTTTGGATTATGCTCATCAACATAAATATAGCTAGAACTACGTAAACCTCGTCTATAGTTACAGGTTTCTAGTCTCTGATTCGCATTCTAAATGGAAACAACATGCCCCAACTTCGCGTGTACTGAGTAGTGTATGCTTTGCCTCGTTAGCAATCATACATACTAACTCATAATCAAAAGACGATTTAAGTATCGAAATTATGTTCACTGCATACTTTGCTTCGTGTTGGGGTCCTTGCTCACCAATGAAAATTTCCTGTCGTCCTTGATAATTGTGCATATTCTCCCAGAAGAAAACGTCGCATTCTGAAAAATCTTCCTTTTCAGCATTCATATCATTTTCTTCCTGCGATGCTTAAGAATCACTATAATCCGATTCACTGGACTCTTCTGACTGGAGAAGTTCATCCTCAATATGTGACTAAGACAAAGTAACACAATTCGAGGCAGCCATATTAAAATTAGTCACTGAAAAAAGACGATAATTTATTATAAATATTATATTCAAACTTGTATCAACAAATATTTTCAGATAATGATATAATACATACCATGTATGTCTGAGAGTTGCAATAATTTTATATAACATGTAGTACATAGAAGACGATGTATTATCAATTAATTGTTTCTATAGAACACCCACAAAGAAATAGAAACAGTTTAATCTATATTAAAATATTTGTATTGAAAACCACTCAAAAAGAAACTGAAAACTCGCTGTAACATACTGCCAGCGTCTATGCACCGCACTGCCAAGCGACCAACGTCTGTACATGGCACACCGCAAATGAGAGGAAAATCAGGTAAAGATCCCTTCCATCCTGAGACGGCTTACTGCAAATGGATAGGAAAATCCACACCGTCCAGGTACGGCACACCACGTTAACAAGAGAAAGGAAATTGCTGTACCACTCTGAAGGGTTAAGTGGTGCAAATCGCTCCCTGGAGCCCTCTTTTGAGACCCCTCTTTTCTTCTATAATGGAGATGTTTATTTCAACTTTTATAGTTCAATGTGTTGCTGGTCTCTCTGGGTCTAAATTTGCATGAGTCATAAGTTTCACTGCTCATGCTTGCCAAAGTCTAGTCATTCGTGTTGGATGAGAGTTTCCAACTCACTTTCAAATAAGCAGATTCACTTTGCGTGCACTCTGCACTAAAATTCAGTGACAAAACATCACTTCGACCATTTTTTGACACTTCATTCTACATATATATTCACAAAATACACTATGCTGAACAAAATGAATCACTTAGATGGTGATTGCTCAACAAAAAAATACAGATGAGATAACCTACATTCAGACTACTTTGTGCACTTGCCTGCAATGCAAATTTGACATCTTGGGGCTTGAGAGTATTTGAGAAGGGCTCTCATAGTCGACCTTGGCCTGAACATCTGGGATTGGGTCAATCGTTTAAGAACTATGGTACACTTTATACTATTATGTCTATTTGAATTTGGAAACAGCATAATAACCGAAAGCTTCCAGAGAATACTGGCCTTGGAATTTAATTTGGGAAAAGTGACGGATCAACTCGCAATGAAAGTGTAATGAAAATAAAATATCTTAGTGATTGCCAAGTATTTTTTCCTTCAAGTTGAAATGGAAGGGGTACTTTCAGCACATCCATGGATGTTTTGCCCCTAGTTATATCAGCATTTGAGTTTCCTTACAGAGAAAGGCAATTTAAAAATGTTCATCACAGTCAACGAGGCGTAATCTGCATTTGCAGATTTTTCATTTGCATTTTTCAAATAACAGTATTTAGAATAAATCCTAATCTTACATTCAGGTAAATATGCTACCTGGCTTTATTGTGGATTGTATGCTTCTTCATTTCTTTGATTGAATACTTATTAGAAGTACAATCAATCAGTACAGGTTATAATGTTATAGATTACAGATCATAATATATGAGATCTGTTTCCACAATTCAGTATTCAATGGAAACTATTCAAAATGAAATTTCATTCAGTTCCAGTTCCAAAAGTCCCGTTTCAAAAAGAATTCATTAAGGAAACCTAATGATAACTGTCATCCCTTAGTTTATGACTTGGAAAGGTTCTAATTTCTACCCTTTGTTTGATAGAATTTTTGTAATTTCCTAAGAAGACATATTTTTTTTAAAAATTTATATATAGTCTCATTGACTGCTGGGTCATTAGCGACTTATGTTTTACATAGAGTTTGCATCCTATATACAGTTAAGTACACCAATTTGGTTTAGGAAGTCCATAACTTTGTACACACTGTCAACAATGTCTAAACAATTCTTTGTGTTATTAGGCAATCCACTTCTGTCACATTGGTAATCGTTGCATTCTATTAATATATGGAAAATTGAGATTGTAGTTCCACATTTAGGGCTCCTGTTCACTGGTGTTTTGGTCATGATATAAGAATGAGTCAAGTTGGAGTGACCTATTCGTAGTCTAGTCATTATACATTGCATTTTTCTATTCTTAATATACGGTTGATGCTCCCTCATGTTTTTGCGTATTAGGTGTAATTTTGAACTTGAGTTTTCCAGATGATGTTCCATTTTTGCCAGATGCATTTATTAATAGCTCTTTTTTGTTCTTGTACAGTAGTTGGTACTTCTCTACAATCAATTCCTTGGAAAATAGCTTTTTTTGCTGCTGTGTCTGCTTTTTCATTACCTAATATCCCTTGATGAGCTGGGACCCGTGCCAAGACTATTTTAATATTACTTTCCATCAAATTTTGTAGTTTTCTTTGCATTATCTGTATTCTTGAATTTTTGTTCCCATGGTTCTTTAATGCATCAAAAGTTCATTTGGAATCAGTAAAAATTATGGCTCTGTTTAGTTCCGAATTGGTGATTAGATCTATGGCTTTATCTATAGTGAAGGATTCACAGGAAAATATTGAAAATGAATCTGGCAATTTGAAGAGAAGTTCTTGGCCTTCAAAGATGATGGCACAACCTTTTTTTTTCCATCTATCACTGATCCATCTGTATGTATGTGGGGGTAGTTTATGTAATTATGCAATAATTCTCTGAATAAGCTTTTGTACACAATGTTAGGAGTGTTATCTTTGCCATATGTTTCATTCAGAATGTGTTCATCATATATAAATTTGAGTTCCTCCCATGATGGAACTGGGCATTGGTACGTTGGCATGGCATTGGTGCATTGTCTATTAATGACAATTTGTTTTTGATGGTACGAATTCTGTGTAGTACAGGTTTCGGTAGGTTATTGACGTGCTGCTGAAGTTCATTTGACATTGATATTTGTTCATGGTGCATAGGATTATTTTTAAGACAGATGGTAGATGATGCATATTTAAGGATTAGAAGTTCTCTTCTTAACTTTAGTGATAATTCGTGGCCTTCTGCCAGAATACTCAGTCTCGAGCTACTGTGGAAGGCTCCAATTGCTAATCTTACTGAAGTTGTTTGTAGAGAATCTAATAAAATTAAAATGGAGTTTTTGGCAGAACCATATATTGTACATCCATAATCAATTTTTGCTTGAATAAATTATCTGTATGTGTTCATTAGGATGTCTTGGTTAACTCCCTAATTTTTGGAGCATAACGCTTTCAGGGTGTTGATTCGTTGCTTACACTGAATGACTAGGTTTTTTATGTTTGGCTTCCATGATAATTTGGTATCAAAAATAAGACCAAGAATTTTCATTTCTTTACTCTGTTTTAGTTCTTTGTTTCTTAGGAAGAGTTTGGGTTCTGAGATTGCTCTAGAATTTTTTGCCAATATCATATACATTGATTTTTTTGATGAAAATTTGAATCCTGATGTATTACAAAAACTTTCAAGTTTGTTTAAGCCATCTTGGAGAACTTCAATCATTGACATTGTTCTTCCAACACAGACCAGGGTGATATCATCTGCAAAAGCACGTATTTTGATTAGTTTTGGTAAGGTTGAAATTATATGGTTAATGGCTATGAGAAATAGGGGGACACTTATGACAGATGCTTGTGGAACTCCGTTTTGAAGCTCTTTAGGTTCTCAAAGATGATTTTGAACTCGTACTTGAATATATCTGTTATTTAAAAAATTATATATGTCCTCTGCATCATATTTCAATGAGGATTTTTATGATGCGGTGCTTCCAAATCATATCATAATTTTATTAAATGTGAATTATGATTTTTTTGACCAGTCTGTATTTTACCTACTGATGCATATAATAATCCTTACTCTTTGTCTTCTTTGAACTGTGAAGATCTGAAAACCATGGGTGAACGCCTGAAGGCTCGCTACTACATCACACGCCGACTCTTCATTGCTGACATGACTCGCATTTTCAACAACTGCCGTCACTACAATGGCCCAGACAATGAGTACCACAGATGCGCTGACACCTTGGAGAAGTACTTCCAGACTCACATGAAGGAGCTGGGACTATGGGACAAGTGAGGGCGCGAGCCGTCCGGAGGGCCTTCAGAGGACCCTCCGGCCCCTGCTGCTGCTGTTGCTGTAAGCGCTGCGGCAGCAGACGGAGATGAGGTGGCAGTGGCTGTGGCAGCTGTAGCAGGGGGAGCAGGGGCCATTTGAAGGCCAAGGCTATTTCCCAGTGGAATTCTCATTTTGTGAGTATTCCTAATACGGCGGAGCCTGCTTTTTGCATTGTCATGTGTGTTCTGATTCCTGAAAGCAAGTTCACACATCCCCTTTGAATGTAATGTGGGACAGGGCTCTGTCAGATGTTTGATGTTGATTGTATTAATCAAATTACAGTCAAAGAAGTGTTTTCTGTCTCAAGAATAGACTTATGCAAACATTTATTTATTGGATGATTATTTAAATTTTCTGATGTCTATACCCTTTGAGCAGTGTTTGATTGACATTTTGGAGACTGAAGATTACAGTGGCAAATTCATGTTCTTAAGTGGTTAAAGAAGTTATACCATATCTCTATATATGTATAGATTGTAAGCTTTGCTGAATCACTTAAAAATCAAATGTGGAATTAAGAATAGTACATTATATGTGTATTTAATGGCATTGTGTGAACTTCGAAGTTTGTGTTGTCAGCATTGAAGAAGTTAACCTTGATATTTTGATGTTGAAAAGCTGTAAAATATGTAAACTGTTCTGCTTTTGGTTGTTAAGTCGCTTACGCTTTTGAGGTGGCACAATAATGCAGTCTTGTTTCCAATATCAAATGGCAGAAATATTAAGTACTCATGAACTTATAAACAATATATAATTTTACTTCTGAAAACTATTTTATGCTAAATGGAATACATAAGCAAATAATTTTGCAGATAGAAAAAAAAGTATTTCTTGATTTAGTGAGCACTTCTTGATGAAGAAAATATCATACCATTGTATTGTCGATACAGTATATCGTACAAATGTCATTTGTGGAGACCTACTTTAATAAACCAACTAAAATGGTTGGTTAGTTGAATTTTGGCGAGAGACTAAAACTTAGATGTTCAAAGTGTAACTTACTACTTTAAGTAAGTTTCTGTGGGTGTTATTTCACTAACATCTGTAATGTAAACTATACATTTGAAGACTGTATTTCAATGTTAAAGACTACTACTGCAATTATATAAGCACAACAAATGGGCTACAGGTGGTAGACTTTCATCAGTTGATAGGATATGAGATTTTAGATGTCAGCCTTGTCAACGCTAGAAAAAGTTAGTTTATTTTGCCACTTGATCTTATTTAAACAAAGCTCTGATTCTGGGTTTTTGTTGTTCAATCTTACATGATCTGAAGTCTTCAACAGATAGTTTGGTTTTGTTCTCTCTCATTGTTATGGTACTGTTGAAAAGGCACAAGAGATTTTTACCAAAGAGGCAGCATTTGTTGATGTTGTGTATTTGTTGTAGGTTATTTCTGTGTAGATATGAGAGTGATGGCCAGCAGGGTTATAATGTGGATATTAAAAATTGTCAAATTTCATTGAGATTTTAAAAATTGGGTGGAGAAAATTTGAAGGATGATATCAGTTTGTATGGCTGGATGCTAGTGTGGAAACTATTCTTTAATTTGTACATATTCTTAAGATCAAAAGTATTTTTACATGTTTACTGTATTATATACCACTTAAAGAAATCTATATAAATTATTGAAGAGATGTTCTACAATATTCCTCTGTGTTCATTTGTGTATGTTATTTATGTCTATTGATATTAAATGTAAATAAGTGTAGAGAACGATAAATAAATAAAAACATAAACGCTTTCTAAAGTGTTTTTTTTTCATGGAATTAATTCTAATTATTTTAACTAGTGTGATAATGTTTGAATATATAGGTGATGTGTTTCACAAGCATGAACTCTTCTCTGATGTCTTCTGGATGTTGTCTTTATTTATACATTAATTATCTACAGATGTAAATAGTCGAAAATGAAGCCAATTTTCCGCTCAAAGTAAATTTCTGTAAAACTATTATTCCTAATTGGAACAGCCAATTGAAACATTAATTTTTTTGATATCCTCTCAATAACAATTAAAATCGTTAATAAATTTCTATAAGATCTACACTAGAGGAAAATTATTAATAAATTTCATAGGGTAGACTATTTATTGTGATATGTGTAAGTGATGTTGCAATTAATAAGATAATTTGAAATGAAAAGGCTTACTTTCCATAAATTCATTTTTTACAAAATAAAACGTGAAAAGAAATACAATAACCAAATAGAACTATTAATTGTTAAAATAATCTACAAACTACTAAAAGGTACAATAATTAAACATTACCACCAATTACGTAAATAAATTATGATAAAATAAAGTTCCTGCTCTTCACCCGTTAATGTCAACAATTTCAAAATAATTTTCACAATTTAATTATGCTTTTATATTGAAGTTTGCTTTAAAGTAAGCAATGATCGTCCAAAATCGTTACCTCTTCATTGAGGTTACTCAAAAATTACTAGGTATTTGTGATTACTTTCTTGACCTCTTATGTAGCATTTATCAATCATTCACTTGTATATCTTAGCACCTAGTCATCTTCTGAAGTCCCAGTTGCTTATTACTGAATTCCCTTATTTCTCTGGCACGTTCACACTGACTTTCAAAAAGGTCACCATTAGTCTTCACTTGTAATCAGAGTTCAATCACAACCATCCAATCAGAACATATGTTGTTGTCCCTTCTCATAACACCAATGTAAATTTTTGCCCATAATATCAACTTACAATAAAGTAAAAATAATGGTGCTACAGAATGGTACAGAATTTCTCGCACTAGATAGTATTCAAATATTTTTAGTCTAGGCTAGTTTTCCAGCATTGCCCCACCTCTTCCCAGCTTCCCAGCAGAAATTTTGTCCCTTTTTTTGGTTTCTCAATCCCCTAATGGTCGAATTGAAATATGTCTTTAAGAATATTACAGAAGAGTAAAACTATATGCAAATTTTCATTGAAAAATTTGGAGCAGTTCTTGAGAAAATGTTTAGATGTTTCTGAAAATGCACAATTTTGAGCACATTTTCACAGAGAAGTTTTGAGATTTCAAAAACCTTCTTCAGAAATCATGTAAAGTACTTCTGTTTACTAATGCAATAATTGTAAGCAAATGACAGTAATGTAAATTTTAAAATATTGTGAGTTTAAAACAAATTGAATTGAATTGCCTTATTTTACGTGGCGAGACTCGGGCCACGAGGCCTGCTCTTCTGTCTGACCTCGCAAATTTCGCTATGCTCCTTTCACCAACAATTCTCTTTGTGTAATTTTTAAAAAAAATCAGAAGAATAAATCAAAATGGCATAAATGTCATTTTATTCAGTGCATTTAGCACTATCCATACAAAAAGTTTTAAGAAAAAAATTTGAAGTGTTTTTGAGATGTTCAAAAAATTCTGAAAATGCAGTTTTGAACCTTTTTTTCTGAGAAGTGTCAAGGTTTTGAGAAACTGCACAAGATATCACTTGAAGCACTTATGTTACCAAATGAAATAATGTATACAAATCTCCAGTAATGTACATATTAATGACGAGGGATATTAAAAAAAATTGAGTAGTGTAATTTTTGAAAAAACAAAAACATGCAGCAAAATGACATTTTGTCTTCTAATTCAGTGCATATACCACTATCTGATCAAAAAATTGAAGAAAACATATTATAATTTTTTTTAATTACCTTTATTTCATGCAAAGTAACTCAAAAACTTTTCATATTTTGAAAAAGAAGTATATGTCCTGATTTAAAGATCTCATTTTCAAGAACAGATTTTATGCAGAGGATGAATCTCTTTAGTACTACAGTTCTAGAAAGAAGTCAAAAAAATTTTGAACTTTTGCAATTTTCAAAATTCAGATATTTCAACAAAAGTGAGACCGATGACATTTGATTATTCATTGCTAAAATAATCTATAATTTTTTTGATATCCTCTCAATAACAATTAGAATCACTAATAAATTTATGCTATGTTCTTAATGCTATCTGAAAAAATTGAATCAAAAATCTGGACCCGTTTTTTGAGAAAAATTTGAAAATCTCCTTCTTGAGGCTTCTTCTAAAGAACCCTCCAAAATTAAAACACTGCTTTTAAATTCAAAAGGCAGTGGCATCAGCCAAATTGATTGAGGATTATCCATTTTGGTGAAAAAACTGCTTATGATTTAATTGCTTGTGATGCTCACTGATAGGTGGGCAGATGTTCAGCTGTCAACCAATTTTTGGATATTAAGGACCCACAAATTCTTTCTGAGTACAGGCTGTATTAGAGGAAGTAATTTGCTACATATAGGAACTGGAATTATCCACTTTTTCGATATCTGGGACCTACAGAACAAATTATTCTGCAGAAAAATTGCCGTTTTCTGCACCATTACATAACTTTCTCTACACTACATGTGTAGTATTGCCAAAAAGTAAAATTGAGTTGTCTACAATTTATGATAATTATGTATTCTGCAAATGCATGTGACAATCTCAGTATTCTCAGATTGAAACAATGTTTGTAAGCCCTGCCCAAGTCACTTGTTCTTCCTATTGTAATAGTATTTCATTCAGCTTTATTTCCGTAGTGTCCTAGTAAGACCTCTACACAACTTATTTTCACACGTTCTGTACATGATGTGTTGTTTTTACATCAGATGACCCCAGTTTGTTTACTTTTTAGGAGTTTGTACTTGTTTTTATTTCCAATATTGTGTATTAATAAATACTTAAAAATAAAAGTTTTATTTTTTCCAAGTACAAAATATGTCTCTGAAAACTTTCTTGTTCAATCGTATTGTTGAAACTAATTCATAAGTGATATTTTGTGACAATTCCTAATACTTATTTTCAAATTGCATAATCATGAACATTCATAAACAGTGAAATCTGGTCTTGATTAAGCAGACTTTCCCTAATGGCCATCTTTCTATTGAACCGATTGATTATAATCAATGTGTCAATAATTATTGACACATGTAAACCATTTTCAGCAGTCACCTGACTGAGCAGTCAGAGGACAGACACATTTCATAGACCTCAAATGAGTAAATGTATTGTAACAAGAAGAAAACTAGTGGTGCTACAGAATGGCACAGACTTTCCCGTATTAGTTTTCTATTTCCTTGGGTGTGGGCTAGCTATTCGGAATTGCCATATACTCTTGCCAGCTGCCATCTATCGCTGCCCAAAGTATATTTTTTTGACATTTTGTAAGTTTTTTGGTTTCCTAATGGTAGAATGGAAATATTAATTTTAGAATATTAAAGAACAATAAAACCGCATCCTAAAGGGCAATTTTCTTTTAAAAATTTGTAGCCATTTTTAAGAAAAAGGCATTTAAATGCTACTGAAAATGCGAAATTTCAAGCTTTTTCACAGAAAAGTTTTGAGTTTCCAAAAAACTTCATTTGAAGTCATTTGAAGCACCTACACTCTCAAATATAATAATGTTTACAGATTGCTGGTAATAAGCATATCAAATATGTCAAAGATCTTAAAAAAAAAAAAGAAAAAAAAAAGAAAAAAGAAAAGAAAAAAAAGTGTAATTTAAAAATAAACAGCAAAAAAATACCTCAAAATAAACTTTACGTCATATTAGAGAGTGCAATTACCACTATCAGTTCCAAAAGTTTGAAAAAAATTGCAGCCATTTATGAGAAAATAGCGTTTGAGCGTGTCTGACAATGTGGAATTTTCAGCTAGTTTTCAAAGAAAACGGATAAGTTTTCCAGAAACTTTGTATGACATTATTTAAAGCACAAGCACTCAGAAATATAATAATGTCAACAAATTGCCGCCAATGTAAATATTAACAATGTGAGATACAAATCAAAAAAATTATATTTTTCTAATTTTAGAAAAAACAAAAGAATAGAGCCATATAACGTTTATGTCATCTCACAGAGTGCATTTAGTACTATCCCTTCAAAAAATTTAAAGAAAAAATTTGGAGCCGTTTTTGAGAAAATCTTGTTTTTGTAATTTTTTAAAAATTGCATATATTTCTCAAAATAATGCGCGAAAACTACTGAAATTTTAAAAAAATGTACAAGACCATGAGAACTCGCTTTGGAAAACACGTTTTATTGGGAGGAAAATTCTTTCTTCAATTTTGCAGTTGTAGGAAGGCGCCGAAAAAAATTGAAACTTTAGCAATTTTCCAAAATTTAGAGTTAACCGTTAAAATCGGACCCATGCCACCTTAAAAACTGTAATTTACTCCATTCTTGCAAGAAATTTAGAGAAAAAATTTGGAGCCGTCTTTGAGGAAATTTTGAAGATGTCCGGGGGGCTTCATGTAAAGTACCCCCAAATTTTTAAGGAAGTTTTTCAAAAGCTCAAAGCTTTGACTAGAGGCATATCGACAACGGTTTCTTCAATTTGGAAAAATTCCTGCGAGTGGTTTAGGCGCAAGTAGTGTTCACAGGCGGACGGACGGACGTTTTGCTTTCAACTGTTTTTTCGGTACGAAGGAGTTACAAAACAGGGATTCTTGCTACACCACGTGTTAGGGGATTTTTTAAAAATTTAGCAACTGGTTTTATCCAGTATTTCGTTATCAGGGCCCGACAATGAATTTTTTCTGAATATTTTAGAAAATGGTGTTTGAGGTTTCTTAAAATGCGCAATTTTGAGCTAGTTTTCATAGAAAACTATTCAATTTTCGAGAAACTTTATTTGACATTATTTAAAGCACATGTACTCATTAATACAATAATGTGAACAAATCGCCGCTAATGTAAATATTAACGACGTGAGAGATAAGAAATAAAACTACACTTTTGCAATTTTTGAAAAAACAAAAGAATAGAGGAATATAGCGTTAATGCCATCTCATAGAGCACATTTAGTATTATCCCTACAAAAAGTTTACAGACAGGCAGACAGACAGACAGACGGACGGACGTTTTGTAAAGACCCACTTTTTCGGTATCAGGGGACTCCAAAACGTGTATTTTCGTTGAAATCTCGAAATCGATTTTCTGCAGCATTACATAACTTTCCCTATACCTCGTATATTACTCCGTATATACGTACGTATACGGGAAAGTAAAAAGTAATGGAAATTCCTATTTATTTAGTATTTTCCTTCAGTGGGATCCATTGGCAGATTACTTCCAATAATGAATCGCTAATCTTGCAGAGGAATTACTTTTGTTTCAGGTAACAAGAGATAATTTTAATAAATATCTCTTAATGTAACAGCATGATCATTTCTTCCATTTTACAGCTTTCCTATGGTTTTCTGACTCATGCTTCCCTTTTGTGGAAATCTGTTAGGAAATTGCAAAATATGCTTTTTATGCAAATCTGTACACAGGTGTCCCACCAACTATGGACCACTCCCGTCACTTCTAAACGGTTCAGGATATCGAAATGAAGTTTTCGCTAAATAATGCGGAATCATGGGGCAAGTAACATGCCATAGAGAAATTGTCTATAATACTTTTAGTTTCGAAAAATTTAATCTTCTTTGATTTTTCAAATAGATCTATATATTTTTCTCACCAGCAATGGATAGATCAAGAAAAGAGGAATAAAATGATGTGTCATATGCTAGTATTTTGATAGTAATTTGAGTATAAAACTAGACTTTCTGTAATGTGATTTTGAATTAAACGGGCAATATTTCGTGTAGCAGCTCTTGCAACTCTCGCCTTCGGGGAAAGTGGCCTTCGCGGCGTCAAGACTATTGTGTGGAGAGAGGAGACAGAGGGGTGGCAGTGAGGGATAAGAGGCATAACTTCAGCAATCCATGGTCTTGACACAAAGGTCACACTAAGAAGCACCAATTTTAACGATCGGAATGATTTTTTCCATTGATTTATCTGCACATAACTTGTCTTCTTGAATAATAAATATAATTTTCAAACTTGACAAAACTCCAAACACAGTCTCTTCGTTGGTAAATTTCTTTTTTAATTAAGATGATCACTCGTTCCACCTTCAGAAATAGTAAGTAGAATGGCAAATTTAAACGCGAAAACATAAACAGAACTCTGAATTTATTTATTTGTTGTATTTTATAAATAATTTTTGTTTTAAGCGGTTCAGATTTCAAAATCAAGATAACCATTTTTCAATTACGGACGTAGATGTCAAATTGTAAGTTTGTTTTAGAGTAAAGTATAAGTAATATTGGAAATTATATATTAGGCCACTTTTATGTATATTAATTATTAAGTATAATTATTTTGAATCAATGTAGATTTTAGTTTAAAATAGCTTCAAAATAATGTGATTACTACTTGGCACAAAGTATCCTCCATGGAGAAATGAAGCCTTTTTTTTCGTAAGTTTTCAATTTTTTAAAAAATACTTCGAGTTAAATCTAAAGTTGTAATTTTTACTGAAGTTTGGTATGATAACGGCCTAGCATGTCTGCAATTTTTAGATTTTTATCTGGTCCCCCAACAGAGATATTACAGTTCAAAATTGGGAAAAAATCCAAAATTCCAATTTTCAAGAGGATGTCATTTTCAAGGGGTACGTTATATACCAATGATATTTTACAAAATGTAACTATACTGTTGTGTGTAAAAGCACAGAAAAAATTAAGGCTTAGATTCTATTACTTGTTTGAAAAATAACTCTCTGAAAATCGAATTTCGTTCATTCCCGTTCCATAGATTTGGTTGCAAATATTTCCAAATAAAAACATAGAAAGTAGGTAAATAATATTTAGATTTGCAGGCCAGAGTATGCTGAATCGAATGCTTTTGATTCTAGAATGCTAGAGCAACCGAGAGTTGAGCAATTTAGGAAAGAGTAAATGTCTGCGAACGGGGAAAAATGGCGCACGGCGCGAAACAAAAATGGCCGCCATTTGTAAACCAGGAACAATAAAAAAAAGTTAAAGATGGTTTTGAACAGCCAAAACATAAGGAAATGTGTGTACAAAATATGAATTTTTTTAGAGATGGTCGAGCGACCAGTGCTGGACCACTTAAAATGGATTTCCGCCCATGCTTTCTGCCTGTGGCCGAGTGACTTCGGTAAGCTCATATCGCCGCGTGCCCCAAAACTTTGCGAGGGCCATTCGCGTGCGAAGGCCATTCGCGTTATCCTGACGGCCCTGCACTACGTATTCACGTCAAATGCAACCTGCAACACACTCGGCAGCGTATTGAATCTATATCGTTAAATCACTCCTAAACGAGGCATTCTGGGGCCTTAAAAACTAAAATTGTGAGGCCGAAGGCCTCAAAGAAACGTTTCTCACACCATAGTCTACAGAATGAACTCTCCCTGAACATATTATTACATTTTTGCTGGTACGGTGCTTCCCGATACTACCACACATGCACAGAGACGTGCAGAATCCGCAAGTAAATGTGAATGAGAGCGGCAGAGACAGAGACAGATAGGGACAAGGTGTGGGACGGAGGGAGGGAGGGACAGACAATGAGAAAGGGAGATGGGAGGGGAAAGAGGGAGATGAAGGGCAGAACAACGTCTGTCGGGTTTTCCTGGTCTCATCTAAAAGTAATTTGTTTACTCCTTAGTCAGACAGTTCTACTGTAAGCGTTCTCCTTTCTAGAGGAAATTAATTTCATCTTTAAGTCTAGCTTGCGTTTTTGATTTGAGGAGGACAGAAAGTGAACTCCTCAATTTAGAAAATGAGTGATAAGTCAAGAGTGTGATTTCATATTGGCCAAGAGGGCTAATTATCCACAAAACCTTATTTAAATTGTATTTTGTCATCTATATTTTTTTAAATGTTCAAGAGCACATTCCTTATTTCATGGCAATGAACACAACTTGATTTATTTTACACTTCCAGTACTCTTATAGACTTAATTAAGTGACCACTTCTATTAATGGCTAATTGTTGCTGCAAACATTGGTGACTGTATGTCAGGTATCAATAGGCATACTCCATAGTTTAAAGACTTGGTCAAATATACTAATATTACATTCTTAAATAAAATTCAGTGGCCTGATTTTTACTTTCCCGTATGCGTACGTATATACGAAGTAATATACGTAGTATAGGGAAAGTTATGTAATGTTGCGCGAAAAAATAGCGAATTTTCGGCAGAAAAAAATTCGTTGCCGGGCCGTGTTAACGAAAAAGTGGATAAAACCAGTTGCTAAATTAAGAAAAAAATCCCCTAACACTTAATGTAAACAGAATCCCTGTTTTGTAAGTCCTTGATGCAGAAAAACCAATTGAAAATAAAACATTCGTCTGTCCGTCCGTCTGTCTGGCCGTCTGTCCGGTGTATGTGAACAACACTAGCGCCTAAACTATGCATACGATTTCTTACAAATTGAAGAAACCTCCGTCCATCTAGCCTGAGTCGAAGCTCTGCGATTTTGAAACACATTCACTAATTTTTGGGGGCCCTTTACATGAAGCCCCCCGGACATTTTCAAACTTTTATCAAAAACGGCTCCAAATTGTTTCTTTAAATTTCCTGCAAGAATAGAGTAACATACGCGTATTAAGGTGACATAGGTCCGATTTTCACGGTTAACTCCGAATTTTGAAAAATTGCTTAAGTTTGAATTTTATTCGGTGTCTTCCTCCAACTAGAAAATTGCAGATAGAGATTGTTCCTTTAAATAAAATTTGTTCTTCATAGTGAGTTCTTTCTTTAAGGTCATGTACATTTTTTTGAAAATTTTAATAGTTTTTGCCCAATATTGTGTGCAATATTTGCAATTTAAAAAAAATCAAAAACAAGATTTTCTCAAAAACGGCTCCAAATATTTTCTTTAAACTTTTGGTAGGGATAACACTAAATATAGGTACTCTATGAGATGACATAAACGCCATATTGCTCTATTCTTCTGTTTTTTCAAAAATTGCAAAAATGTATTTTTTACTTGTGTTTCACGTCGTTAATATTTACATTATCGAGGATTTTTCAAAATTTTATATTAATGATTACGTGTGCTTTAAATAATGCCAAGTAAAATTTCTCGAAAACTCAACCGTTTTCTGTGAAAAATAGATCAAAATTCCGCATTTTCAGAATCGCTTTTTTTCATCGCAAACACCATTTTCTCATAAAAGGATCTACATTTTTGTTCAAACTTTTGGAACAGATAGTGTTAATTGCACTCTTTAATATGACGTAATATTCATTTCGGGGTATTTTTTTGATTTTTCAAAAATTACACAATTGTAAACATTTGAAAGATCTCACTCACCTTTAACATGTACATTGCCAAAAATTTGTAAACACTATAGTATTTATAAGTTAGTGTTTTAAATGACTTCTAATAAAGTGTTTCGAAAACTCAAAAATTTTTCTGTGAAAACGAGCTCCAAATTTCACATTTTTAGTTGCTTTTAAACGCCGTTTTCTTAAAAACAACTACAAATTTTGAAAAGAAAATTGCCATTTAGGACGGAGTTTTGTTTTTTAATATTCTAAAATTAATATTTCCGTTCTACCATTAGGAAACCTAAAAATTAAAAAATTGTTTCAAAAATGTACATTGGGCGGGGGTAGATGGCAGCTGGCAAGAGTATGTGGCAATTCCAAATAGCCAGCCCAGACCCAAAGAAATAGAAAATAGGGAAAGTCTGTGCCATTCTGTAGCACCACTAGTTTTCTTTAAATTTCTTCTAAGAATAGAGTAAAACACACTTATAGAGGTGGCATATGTCAGATTTTCACGGTTATCTCTGAATTTTCGAAATTGCAAAGGTTTGAATTTTTTTGGCTTCCTTCTCCAATTACAAAATTGAAGATTTTTCCTTCAAATACAATTTGTTCTTCATAGTGAAATCTTTCATTACACTTGGGTTTTTATTTCTTGACTCGTGAGGGTCTATCTTCATGATGGAATATCTCACGGCATTTCGTTTCTCGGTCGTGCCGCTAGATGTCGCAACCATATAATACAGTGCTGGCGATCATGCGAGATTAGCGGCTCGGCCGAGAAAGACACGTCCCTGTGGGGGTGGTTACAGCGTAGCATAACAGCATAATGAGCCTAAAAGCATAATCGAACCGGTCAAAAACGCAAAACTGTTTACAAATCGTTGGAGATGTGCGTATTAACAGCGTGAAAGATATTTTTAAAAAATTTGTGATGCTACAGAATGGCACAGTTTTTCCCGAATATTAGTTGTCTTTTTTTGGTCTCGGCTAGCTATTGGGACTTGACATATACTCTTGCCCTTTGCCATCTATCGCCGCCCGAAAGTACATTTTTTCTGACATTTTATTAATTTGTCGGTTTCCTAATAATAAGACGGAAATATTTTTTTAAGAGAATTAAAAACAAACAAACAGTAAAACTTTGTCCTAAATAGCAATTTTATTTGAAAAATTTGGAGCAGTTTTTAAGAAAATGATATTTAAATGCTACTAAAACTGCGAAATTTGAAGCTCTTGTCCTTTTTGAGAAAATTATGGGAGAACTGATTTAACCAACGGAAAGAGCCGGTGATTTCGACCGTATGTAAATTGGGGACCAAATAATCCTGCCGCCGCCGCGCTGCTGTGCAGCTTTTCCATGTGCCATACTGAAAATCTTCCAGATTTGCTCCTATATCAAAGCAAAGAAAGCACTACAAGAGTGTCCAAATCTCACATTTTTTCAGAATATTAGCTGAAAAATGGAAAAATATAAAATGGCAAGATAAAGAGAATTTATTCAATCAACTACTGATTCAATTGAATGAAAACCAACTTTAAACCAAACCATATTTCGAAAGAAATATGACAGTCCGAAGTCTGAAAAGTTGGGGAGAGAGTTGTTTTTTCAAATAATGGCTATGAAAATGTTCTTCGAAAATAAAGTGTCCCCTTCCACTTTTACGTGGAAGGGGAGGAGGCAGTCGGTCCCCAGTGTACGTGTGCTCTTCTTTGGGTCGATCCCCGATTCACATACGGGTTAAACTTTTATTTTCCTTTCTGGTTCCCAATTTACATTACGCCGGTTGATTTCTGGTTCGGGACGTGTGATTGACAATGGCGCCATCTGGCGTCAGTGTGCAACGCATCGGTCGCCCGGCGGCGGTGGCGGCGCGGCGTTAGGAAGGGGGGTGGAGCGGGGGAGGGGGCAGCGTGCGCGGCGGCGTGCGACTTTGCCCATATAAGGCGCGTCGACACGCCTCGCGCCTCGCCCCCTCCTCCCCCCGCCCCTCTCCCCGCGGCTGCGCGTGCGCCGCCTCTCCCCTGCTCCTGGTTCACTACTGCTCTTCTTTACTCTCTTTCCCCACGGCCTACATTTTCTTTTTTCCGGCCTTCGTTGTCTCGAGGTGCTATCTGCTGGTTTCTTCTGCGGGACCATTTTTTTCTTATCTTTGTCTCTTCATCCGTTGCTCTATCCCTTGTCGTCTCCATTACCCGTTTTGTTTGCATTATCCCTCCCAAAAGCCCTTACGTTTCTCACGGTAATCAAACCGCTCGCCGAATTCCGAATAGTGTGGATGGGTCGCTTGCTATTTGCTGAGTGACGAACATTCGCACACATTTTCATTCACTTGATGTTTGGTCGATATCTCGTCTTTCATTTGAAAGTTGGCCTGTTAATTCCTTTAATCGTCTGCGATCATGATACAAGAAGAAAGATTCGACTTTGAGCGCCTACTGGCAATAAACTCTCCAGGCCCACACGGTGACGTACCGTGGGTCCGGAGTGAAGGGTCCGATAATGTTTTTAGGTTGATTATGCTATTATGTTACGCTGTAACCACCTTTATCAGAGGGACGTTTCAGAATGAAAAAACCAACGATAAAAATTCTGCAAATAAAATTGTAATATGTACGAAATTGCTGTGAATTACTTAATACGTAACGCAATGTGATAAAGAACAACTATACACAATATTATTTTATCACTTATTTACTTAAGCTTTTAAATTTCACATTTGAATAATAAAATGTATTTCGATTTTCTGGGGATTCTGTCGTAATGTGGACCTTAGTACCTGAACATTAAAGTGACTTAGCAAATGGCTGTCTACCTCCGCTTCAGGCGCGTTATTGATGACATGACATATCGGGTTCTGTGCGAACCTAGCGAACCTAGCAAAAATCAGTCCACAGCAGAATTGCGTCTAATCTTCGTATCGTAGATGCGATAGCTGTGATGAGCTACCGGTGCGAAGACGCTGCCGAAGCCATTCCACAGCGCAGCTCCCGTGTATCCGCTGAGGCTCCCGCCTCTTGTCCGCACTCGCCGCCGCCACCGCAACCGCCACTGCCACCGAAACCACCATCGCCGTCAACTCCACGTCCTTCTTATGCCGTTTGATGGCGCCACTCGCCATAACGCCAACGCCTTCGATTCCGCCTCCGCGCCCGCCATCAACATTCCCGCTCTCGCCGGCGCATCCTGCGCCACTACCGTCGACGCCACCGCCTCTGGCACTGTGTCCTTTGCCACTGTCGTCTGTACCGCCGTACCTCCGCCGCCTTCGCCTGGTCTTAGCGGCTCCACACATTTGCTATTCGGCGAACAGCGAGCAACCGCTCGCCGAATCCCGAATAGTGTGGATGGGTCGCTTGTTATTTGCCGAGTGACGAACATTCGGCGCATGTCCTACCCACCGCGTGTCGCTCTTTTGGACACATCAAAGGGAGCGAACATTCGCCGAACACGTCAGATGCTCGGGATCGGGCGAGCAGTAGCTCGTTGCTCGGCGAATACCGAATATTACGGAGCCACCTTTAGCCGACTTCGTCCCTGTCCCCCGCCGCCGACCAAGACCACCGTCACAACCACCGTTTCCATCGCCCACCGCCACCCCGACCGCCACCTCCTCCTCAAATACATATCCATCTTCATGTCCGTTTCTACACCGCATCTACACCGCATACTTCTGCCGCCCTCCTTCAACGCCCATTGCCCACCTCCATGCCCACTGCCCACCGCCTCGGCCACGTCTGCCGCCCCCGCTGCCACCTCCATCCTGCCCTCTCCTGCGCCGCCGCCACTGCCGCTTCAACGGCGCGTCGCGTCGTGTGCCTCGGACGCGGGCGTTGCGCGCGCGGCAGAAAGCGGCCGCAACAGGAAGCGGGCGGGGGCGGCGCGCGGTCGTTAGCACATCCCTCCTCCCTCCCTCCCTCCCTCCGCCCTCCGCCCCGCTGCTCTTCCCCGCTCCGCACTCGCGGCGCCCGGGGCTCCTTGGCGCCGCCCCCCCTAGCGTTCGCATTGGCGAAACCCCTCAGTGAAAGAACGGGTTTACTACATTGGTTAAAAGTGGACCTCGGAATTTGAGGCATGAAAAAGTGAAGGTAAAGGAAATGATGTCATCCATCGTAACTTTAAGAAAATGTTTTAATAAAAATACTTAGCATTGGAAAGACAAAATAACTAGTGGTGCTACAGAATTGCACAAACTTTCCCGTATTAGTTTCGTATTTCCTTTGGTCTTGGCTAGCTATTCGGACTTGCCACATTCTCTTGCCAGCTGCCATCTATCGTCGCCCAAAGTACATTTATTTTGACATTTTTCGGTAGACATTTCGGTTTCCGAATAGTAGAACGGAAATATTATGTTAAGAAAATTAACCCTTTGCAGGTCGGGTAAATTTCTCGTGTTTTTTTCCTTTATCTTCATTCATTTTTACTTTCCCGTATACGTACGTATATAGGGGTAATATACGTAGAAAAGGGAAAGATATGTAATGCTGCGCGAAAAAATGGACACTTTTTGCCAGAAACAAATTCGTTGCCGGGCCATGATAACGAAAAAGTGGATAAACCCAGTTGCTAAATTAAGAAAAAAAAATCTCCCCAACACGTGGGGCAGCCAGAACCCCTCTTTTGTTGGTCCTTGATACCGAAAAATCAATTGAAAGGAAAACGTCCGTCTGTCCGTCCGTCCATCTATCTGTGAACACTCCTAGCACCTAAACCATACGTACGATTTCTTCCTAAATGGATATTTTCCGGTCGATCTGGTTCAAGCCGAAGCTTTGAGAGTTTGAAAAAGATTCTATAAAATTTGGGGGTACTTTACATGAAGTTCCCCGGACATTTTCAAAATTTTCTCAAAAACGGCTCCAAATTTTTTCTTTTAATTTCTTGTAAGAATAGAGTAAAATGCCCTTATTAAAGTGGCATACGTCCGATTTTCACGGTTAACTCTGAATTTTCGAAAATTGCAAAAGCTTGAATTTTGTTCGGCGTCTTCCACCAACTACAAAATTGCAGAGAGAGATTTTTCCTTCCAATAAAATTTGTTCTTCATAGTGAGTTTTTTCTTTAAAGTCATGTACATTTTTTTGAAAATTGTAGGACTTTTCGCGCAATATTGCGTGTAATATCTGCAATTTAAAAAAATACAAAACAAGACATTCTCAAAAACGGCTCCAAATATTTTCTTTAAACTTTTGGTAGAGATAGTGCTGAATGTACCCTATGAGATGACATAAACTCTATATCGCTCTATTCTTTTGATTTTCCAAAAATTGTAAAAATGTAATTTTTTTTTGACACTTCTCTCACGTCGTTAATATTTACATTAGTGGCGATATGTTTACATTATTATATTTACGAGTTCAAGTTCTTTAAATAATGTCAAGTAAAGTTTCTCGAAAACTCGACAGTTTTCTGTGTAAACTAGTTCAAAATTCCGCATTTTCAGAAACGCTCAAACGCTATTTTCTCGTAAATGGCTTCAATTTTTTCTTCAAAGTTTTGGAATGGATGGTGCTAATTGCACTCTTTAATATGACGTAAAGTTCATTTAGGAGTACTTTTTTGTTTTTTCAAAAATTACACAATTGTTATTTGTTTTTGAAGATCTCTGACATCTTTGATATGATTATTACCAGCAATCAGTAAACATTATTATATTTGGGAGTGTAGGTGCTTCAAATGACTTCAAATGAAGTTTTTTGAAAACTCAAAAATTTTCTGTGAATAAGAGCATCAAATTTCGCATTTTTAGTAGTGCTTAAACACCATTTTCTTAAAAATGGCTACTACAATTTTTTAAAGAAAAATTGCCATATAGGACGAGGTTTTTGTGTTCTTTAATATCCTAAAATTGGCTGGCATGAGCTGGCACGACTATGTGGCATTCCGAATAGCTAGCCCAGACCTAAGGAAATAGATAACTAATACGGGAACTTCTGTACCATTCTGTAGCAACACTAGTTCCCTTATGGTTTCATCTTACCTTTTATTTCATCCTATCATCCCATTCCTTATTTCGTTTTTTCTTTCTTGTTGGTTAGAATTTTAAATTCTCTTTTTTAATTTTCGGAGTAGGTGTGCAAAGGCGTGGAAAGAATCCCTCATGAAATGAACTTGGTATACTGCGTAACAAATATTGCAATATTTATTGGTTATGCGACTGGTCCTTAATATTGGAAGCGACTAATTTAGCAACACAGTCTTCATTAAGTTTAAAAGTTAGATGAAAAGATTTCAGTTGGTTTTTATCGTACATAAAAAGAGCCATTAAAAAAGTACGCTTACTGGCAGGAAGATCGTATCACTTTGATGAAAACGATCGAATGAGAATTAATGAAAAATTAACGCTCAAACAAAATTGTTTGCATTACTAGTGTTGTCATAATGCAATGAGTTTTAATAAAATTGCTAATGTGATTCGACAATGTAGTACATTAATGTCATAATTAAACTTTGTAGTACCTGAGATTGTTTCAAAATTCCATCACTTCGTTGATTCGTAAATACATTCCAAACTACTGTAAGTTGAAGGTCACAAATATATAAAAATGTTAAACAACGTCGTCAACGCCATTTAGTTGTAGCCTGGTTCCCTTCCTCGAATGCAGGAGTAAGCGCGAAGAGCTTAAGGGCTACGCTCATATTGACAATGCCCAATAGCACATGGTCCGATGATTGGGGAAACTCATATGTACTGTTCCGCAGAGGCGTATCTACGGTATGGCAGACATGGCACGCACTATGGGGCCACTCACAAGGGACGCTATTTAGAGTATTTCCGATGAAACAAATAACAGCAACTATCATTGTTTTGCATGACGAAGAGCATGTTAAAAGAGACAGATATTTAGGAAAACAGCAAATTAATATTTGTCATGGGATCTCCCGGGGGTAGGGCGTACGGCTTGAATATTTCTAGAACTATACAATTTTTAGGAAATATGTTGGCTTTAAAGCCGCATATTTTGCATCTATCCAATAATAATTAGTGGCGCGCAAATAAAATTTTTCCATCGTGTGTAAGTGTATATGTTTGTGAGGGGGGGCTGTAGGTGTAGTGTTTAGCCGATTGATGTTTTGTTATAAAGAAATTTCCAGTTGCTTTCCATTCCTTTCGTAACTATAGAAAATTCTGAGGGGGAAGTTAAGATAAAGCCCCATGAGCCCCCTCTCTTGAGTAGGTCACTGATTAATACTTTAAATGTTTAAAGTGCAGATTTAAAATGTAATATTTTAAATATTAAACGACTTTAAATCCAAACTACCTTGTTTTTAGTTGTAAAGGCACAGACCTCGTGGTAGGTGGCCAGGAAAAAAGTCGTTTAGAATTTAAAAAGATGTCTAAGCTTTTATTAATTAATATGCACACATTGAAAGGAATGCATTAAAGCATTTTTATTATTGGTTATTTCAATTTCAGTTTTTGTGGTACCGTTCTGGAATGTTTGGAGGTGCACATACCATGCAAATGTGATATTTTATGTGAAACTGAATTGTATATTTTAGACAAATGAGTACATGGTGTTATAACACTTCGACAAACCATCTAAATTCGCCAGAACAGCTTTATGTGAGTGTGGTTCACCAGGGCAACAGTTAGCTCACGAGCTCAAGGTGGTGATGCAACTCTCCCGTTTGCGCTTGACTTTTTTCCTAATTACGTGCTCAATGGAGCCAATAATTGGCCTTGACCTAATTTTCAAAAGAGATCGTCAGGCTCTCAGGCAATACATCTAGCCAATGGGGAAGCGAAGCAGAAGAGGCAAAATAAAAAAGTATTAAATTCTCGTCCGTTCAGAGCTTGATGTTATAAGAATTCAAAACTGCAAAGTAAAACTATCACTCTTTGTCAGATTTAATCTATCTTGTTCATTTTCATAACGAATCTTCCCATTAGTCGTAAAATATATGATGGCCAATGGAACTATTCATCATATTGTTTATTCTGGCCATGGTAATGTTTTATGTGTACTCTCATCACTGTAATAGAGACTCCAAGGGAAAACAAATGTGAGACAGTGAATGAACACTCTCGACTACTCTTGTTAAAGATCCATAATACCTTGAGTATCCACGACGCGCTTTAATAAAGCAATGACACATTTTACCTCAATGAACCAATCTAAAACCAATACCTCAAAACCAAAGGTTATTTCACGAGACGCGTTTGTTTCAGTACCTCGAACTACTTATTTCAAAATCAAAAATTATTCTTCTCTGCCAAATTTCACATACATGTTTTACTGTTTTAACGATAAATTAATCAAATAAATGACGTCGAATATTTTGTACGGTGTTTATGATCTCACGGAACAGTTAATCACAAGTTTCCTTAATTCGTCATGAATAATTCATTCTCTTCAAGAATGACAATCTAGTTCTTTACTGGGTCGGCAGAGTTTGCAAGTCCGTCACAGGGCCTTCGGAGTTCGTTGTTAGTAAATTATCCTATTAACTTTTTGGGCGCAATTCGTTTGTATTCACCATATTCTTTTGTAAATAACTTATTTTTAGGAAATCACAAAAAATTATTAAAATGAGGTAACAGTAAAGTCTCACCTTCCAAAAGACCCTTTGACCATATGAAGCAATTCAGCAGTTGTCTGTACTCAGATCTGCATTTTACCGTATTGATCGATTGTTTAGTGAATTCCAGGCGCGTCAACGACTCGCGTTAGTCCCGTAAGTGCAGTGCATGCTTTATTGCGGCAGGTAGCTGTGTTCCTCCTCTGCTAGATGGCCGGCGCCGACCTACTTCGGTTTGCGGGGATTTTTCCCCAACAAGGTATCTACCACCAGCGGGACACTGTCCCAGCCGGGACAAGCTCTAAGCTCCTGACCGGTCTCCCGGCAAGTGTGGAAGTGTAAGGCATGTAAGTGTATGTGTAAGGAGTGAGGATAGGATAAGGAAGAAGAAAAAAAGATCGCGCGCGGCCCGTGAGCCGCTTGTTAGGGTACTGCCCCGGCATTCGCTTAGTATTGATCGGAGAACTACCGATCAGAGTAGCCGGCTGATAGAATCCTCCGCCAGACCCGTATTGACGATGTAGATGTTGGTGCGAGAGCAGCGTAGGCTGTGGCGCGGGCCCAGGGCGCTGGTCTTGGCTGGCTCGGGCCGCGCGTGGGTGCGCTGCCTGCGACAATTGAGCCCATTGCCGTGGGAGAGTCCCGCCCCCGCCTCGCTTGGCCCCTCTCCTCCCCTCCCCCGCTCTGGGCCCCGCGCCCGCCCGCGCTCGCACCCACGCTTCGCTCGCGCCTCACGTCACCCCGCCCTTGCCCCCTCGCGCCCCACGTCACCGCCCGCTCGCCCCTGCCCGGGTCCCCCACCTCGACACCTCGGTCCTCGTACCCCGCTCCCCCCATTTCCCCGCCCCCCCCAAAGCTCTCGTTTTCATTCCACCGGCTCGAGTTTAGAGCAGTGTTGTCAAGGTCGATGCCACGAGCGGGAGTCCGTGGCGCGAGTGCCACGACGAAAGCGCCCCTTCACGTAGTTCGTCACCTCGCCACTACAGACAACGCCATCCCTGTTGTAAAACGGCGGGGTTACTAATAGTTTCCTTTCCCGACGCTAGTTGCGCAGAGTAGCTAGTGGCATGCTACGGAGCCACGACGCGTGCCACCGCCCCCAGTAGAAGACCTTGACACCACTGATTTAGAGCCAGCATAGTCTCTGTCTCTGCAGCGACACTGACCGGGAGGTCCTAGGGTTCGAGTCCCGACGGCAGTGAATTATCGACTCCAACTGGGTCGAGTTTTGTCGCGCTCTGAAGGAGAATTCTAGCGGCCGGCTGCTCTGATCGGTAGTTTTCAGCGGTTTCTCGGACCAATACCAGGCGAATGCCCGAGCAGCCACGGATCGTGCGATCTTTCCGTCCTCGTCCTTGTTCTATCTTCTCCCCCTGCGTACACACACAACCACACTCACAAACACTACACTTCCACACAAGTCGGGAGAGTAGCTTAGAGCTTGAACTTTCTCGGGTGGTGCTCCGCAGGGAGATACCTGGAGGGGAAATCCGTCTCAGGCCGAACTGTAGGGCGGCGCCAGATCTCTCCATCCAGCCGGTAAGGAATTCCGCCTGCTCCTGTGATAAAATGAAGATTCACTACGTTAACGAGACTAATGACTATAGCCGTTGACGTGCCTATAGCCGTTGAAACATCGACCAATCTATAATTTTCATTCCCTGCCCTTATCTAATCTCGTCGTCTAATCTCACAATGCGCGGAGCAGTTCTGTTCTCCATCTCCATTTTCTGCTTTCCATCTTTTCTCTGACTTTATACAGTAGCCTTCTCTTCCTTGTTCTAAGCCTCATCTGCCTTTGTCTCCTCATACTGTGATCAGTCTAGCTCTTCTCTCTGATTGCGTTCGTTTTCCTCTCTCTTTCCATAATTAAACTTTTGATACAATTTTATCACTTTGCCCCCCCCTTCCTCTATTTTCGTTGTTGATGTGGCTGTTACATGGCGAATTAATCAAAGGAAATAGATATTGTTGACTATTGAATTTGCATAGTCATCCTCCAGTTTTTTAAAGAGAAGAAAAACCTTTAAGTTATAATATTATGTTATTTATTTAAATGCCCTGCGTTCTGGAAACTTGTCCATAGCCCGTCCCCATCCTGGCTGTAAAAAGTAGAATTTTTCGAATCTAGTACCATATGAGCGCCCAACGCTACTAGCTGTTGTTTTGAATCCATGTTCGCCGGCAGTAACTGTCCAACTGTCTCAGTCATATTTATACACCAAATGAGTCGTTCTCTGGCTGCGCAAATAACGTCATCTGGTTAGAGTTGGAATTGTCGGATTATATAATTCAATATATTGTTTTACGCTGATGATATTGATATAGTATTATTACGTGAATTGAATCGTGTACTTTTAAATCTAAGGCTGTCACGTATGTTAAAAGCACGCTGCTAAATAATATTCTGAAGTTTTCCGACTTCCTAGGGGTCCTTTATATTGCAATCCTTTCTTTTATTAAAACTTTTGATTTCTCCAATCCCCGCAATTAAAATTCTCTTGCTAAATACAAATTTGGGAGTTGAAAAAAGGATTAGGTGGGACCGATGACCGCCTACACACAATCTTAGTTTTCTAAGATTAATATATTGTATATTTATGCGGTATATGAGGAAGAATTTTTGGCAAAAGTTGTATTTTGGAATAACTAGAAATTCAAATGTAAAAGCCATTTTTGAAAAGTGTTCTCGCACGTTCATTCATTAGCTGAAAGCCTTTAAAATTCAACTTGAGCGTATCAGTAAATATTCGCATGAAATTACTCTTGATAAAAACTGATTCCCTTCATCACATTCACATTGAATGCATTTAAAAGATGGCCTTGGTTCTAGATACTCCTTTGTCTCATCGAATTTATTTTGAGAAATAATAAGATAAACATTTCAATCCGCCATTCATCGTCACAGAGTAAAGAAGAAATGTTTTCATAGTACAGTGACATTTGTAATACAGCACCACAATACTCACCCAAATGTAATAATCGATATGCCGTAATGTTAGCAGTATTATCTTACATAGCCGAAAATGTGACATAGGACTATCTAGCTCTTCAAATAAATAAAATATTTGAAATTATAGAATACTATCATTCATACTAGGCCCTTCTTTGGAAAAAATTGATCTCCCTACTACCTTATTTTATTTCCTTTTGGGTGATAAACAGCAATCTCGTTCGATGTCAAATCTGTCGCTCCTTCTCCGTTTCCTTCGCCTCCTCTGTGCCTGTTTCCCCCATCACCGTCTCCTTCTCCTCCTTCTCCGTCTTCTCAGCTTCCTCCGTCTCTTTTATGTCTCGTTCTTCGTTCCTTCCGTCTCTTTCATCTCCTCTGCACAGCTCCATCGTCTTCTTTCTGTCCTTGTCCGTCTTTTTTCTGTCCTTGTGCGTCTTTCTCTCCTTGTTCTTGTTCGTCTCCTACTTATCAGTATCTTCCTCGTTTGTCTTCTTTTTGTCCTTTTTCTTCTTGGTCTTTCTTCTTTTTCGTCCTTTTCCGTGGGTTTTTTCGAATCCCTCTTTTATCTCTTCTTATTTTTACTTTCCCATATACGTACGTATATACGGAGTAATATACGAGGTATAGGGAAAGTTATGTAATGCTGCAGAAAATCGATTTCGAGATTTCAACGAAAATACACGTTTTGGGGTCCCCTGATACCGAAAAAGTGGGTCTTTTCAAAACGTCCGTCCGTCCGTCTGTCTGTCTGCCTGTCTGCAAACTTTTTGTAGGGATAATGCTAAATGTGCTCTATGAGATGACATTAACGCCATATTCCTCTATTCTTTTGTTTTTTCCAAAAATTGCAAAAGTGTAGTTTTATTTACTTGTTTCTCACGTCGTTAATATTTACATTAGCGGCGATTTGTTCACATTACTATATTAATAAGTACATGTGCTTTAAATAATGTCAAATAAAGTTTCTCGAAAATTGAATAGTTTTCTGTGAAAACTAGCTCAAATTTGCGTATTTTGAGAAACGCTCGAACACCATTTTCTAAAATACGGTTTCAAATTCTTTGTTGAAACTCTTCGAACGGAGAGTGCTAATTACACTCTTTAATACGGCGTAAAGTTAATTTAGGGGTATTTTTTTGTTTTTTTCAAAAATTACAAAAATGTAATTTTTTTGAAAGATCTCATACGGTTAAAATGCACATTTCCAGCAATTTGTAAACCCTATTGAATTTGTGAGAGTAAGTGGTTCAAATGACTTCAAATGAAGTTTTTCGAAAACTCAAATATTTTCTGTAGAAAAGAGCTTCAAATTTCGCATTTACAGTAGCGCTAAATGCCATTTTCTTGAGAACGGCTCCAAATTTTTTCAACGAAAATTGCCATTTAGGGCAATGGTTTAACTGTTTTTCTTAATATTCTTAAAATAATACTTTTGTTCTACTGTTGGGAAACACAAAAATTAATAAAATGTAAAAAAAAATGTAGTTTGGGCGGCGATAGATGGCAGCTGTCAAGAGTACTGGCAAGTCCAAATAGCTAGCCGAGACCAAATGAAACAGAACAGTAATACGTGAAAGTCTGTGCCATTCTGTA
>JAHLJT010009419.1:56035234-56096979 GCA_031308135.1 Acheta domesticus
CCCGTCTGGTTTAGTTACACTGTAACGAACAGAACGGAGCCTGAACATTCGAAGTTGGAACGTTGTAAGTTATTTTAACTTTTGAAACAATAAATTGCGAAATGCGGAATATTCGCGTGGGTGCAACTCAAGTCATAATAGTATATTATGCAACTAGTTTATAATGTTAAGCTTTATTGCATGAGTACATGTTTTAAATACGAGCGAGGTTAGGAGCGAGTTTTCAAACTTGTACAAATGCAATAAAGCAAAATTGTAAACGAGTTGTATATATTATTTTAAGCATTACAAATCTATAAAATGATCAAAGTGAATTTTTTGAAACAAATTTACTGTGACGTCACGGGTATTTGACATCTGTGCGAAAAAACGATGGTCAGCTGTTCTGATTATCGGTATCTCATCACGATTCTCTTGCGTGATTGGATGAATGTGTCATGACGCAAGAAATTGTACCATTAACGGCAAATATGTCGTTATCTGTCCCTAAGATGTCATTTTATGAACGATTTCTTGTAAGTCATTTATAATGCTGGATTGCAAGAAGTAATCATGCGCGGTGAAAGCCGATTGATTGATTAAGGATTCCTGACGCGTAAACTAAATAAAAGAAAAGGAAAAAAAAAAGTAATTAGTCCCGTAAGTGTCGTGCATGTTTTATTGCGGAAGGTGGCGGTAAACTTCTGCCGCTGGATGGCGTGATCCGGCGCCGACCTCAATGGTTTGTGGGGGTTTCCCCGAATAGGTATCTCCCACCAGCAAAAGCACCGTCTCAGCCAGGACAAACTCCAAGTTCCCGACTGGTCCCCCGACATGTGTGGTAGAGCAGTGCATATAAGTTTAAGTGTGTGTAAGGAAGGGTGAGGAAAGAATAAGGAAGAGGAAGGAAATATCACGCGCGGACCGTAGCCCGTATTTTAGGGCACTACTCCGACATTCACCTGGCGTTGTTCGGAGAAATCGCGGAAAACTACCCATCAGAGTAGCCGGCCGCTAGCATTCTCTTGCAGACAGCGACTGAACTCAAGCAATCTAGTGTGGAAAATCCTGCCACAGTCGGGGTCCCGGTCAGAGGTACTGCAGTGACATCAATTAATGCCCTGCGCCACGTAAGCCGGTACCTGGCAGCCGATGGCCGATGGCTCTCAGTAAACATTTTGTAGCATGCGCCGTGGAAGATTTTTTCGCCCACGCCGCGCGCCGTCCAGGTGTTCTTTTGGTAGCGCGTGCGCGCGTGCGAACGAGTGAATGAGCGAGCGCGGGCGGGCGGGCGGGCGCCGGCAGAGGGGGCGTTGGCTCCTTGACCGACGCGCGCGGCCGCCGAAGTGGAGCGAGGGAGGGTGGGGAGGCGGGGGAGGGGCGGCGGCGCGGGACTAATTGGGTGGCGGGCGGGCGGGCGGGCGAGCACCGACCCCCAGCTCCCGCTCCCGCCCCCACCCCCCGCAAGGCCGCCACTGCCCCCCGCTGCCACTTCCTCTTCGTGGGCGCTGCTCCCAGTCGCAGGCCGGCCCGCTCCGCGTCGCCCTCGCGCCCGCTGCGTTTGGGAGTCGTTTCTTTTTCGGGGGGCTGTACTGTTATGTCGACTTAACGCAGAGGTACAAAAAGCCACTCCTAAGGGGAGAGGGTACCATGTCGTATGTTAAATTGTCTACTATTGATGTACCTTTTCTAGAAAATAGTTCACTAGAAAATTTTGATATTTCACACATATGAATATAAAACCCTTGTTATTATTTTGACATTTTTTGAATTGATTAAAAACATTTTTTTGACTATATTTTATATTTCTCGTCTACATACTTGACCTTTTTTCCTATAACAAGATCGTATTACGAAAAGTATTGAACGACACACGGCCTATTAAACTAACTCGGTTGGTTATTTACTGTTTAACGATTTAATGTAGTTAATAACTACTCCTCTAACAGCTAAATCGTATTTAGATTGAAGTTCGCAGTTGGTAAAACATTAGTCAATTTTTTCATTCAATTTGACTAATTTCTGTTTACCATTTCCATGTCAACGCCGAGACACGAGTATCCGGCCTGTGTGATTAACATAAAGCGTCCTTATGTCCCTTGGACCTAATCTTTTCTTCACATTGTACGCCAAAATGCAGATACGGCTTAACTTGACTTGCATCGTTAGCGCAACGACTTTAGAAGAGGTATTTCTATGTAGTTAAATGGAATGAGAGCTTTCCTTAGCATTAGGACGTTGAATTGTAAATAATGTGTAACACAACTTCCTCGAAAGTTTTATTTTTCAGACTTTTTAAGGACATTGTACTAATCTAAGAAGCTAATTTAAAATCGTAACTTTAATGGTAGTTCCACATTTTGAATTTTTGCCCTTTATATACAGCACATTATATATACGTGCTCTATTTATTCACATCCTTTTGCGGTTTGTTAAAAATAACCTCACATTTGGAAGAACAATCAATCCTGGCTTTGAGACGCACATGTACTAATGCAAATTGATGTCAATTTGAACTGTTCCATTCTGCCCGTCTATACTTACAACACGGTGGATGGAACTATGACAAAAGAAACCCACCGGCTTCTGACTTTCTTCGGAATTATTTTTTTGGTTACTTGAATCCGAAGGTATCTGAACGATAATCGGTTCTGGATGTAGAAGGCGATAAACATCAGTACTCTTGGGTAGGTTGGTTGTGTTTGGAAGTCTTTAATTTATGTTTGTCAATGTCTTTCATAGACAGTATAAATATTCACAAGGTTAAATCTGGCGAGAAATACATCATGGATGTTGAGAAACATGCGAATCGTACCAGAAAGGAAGTGCAGCGTTTGAAGCGAGACGAAATTGCCTTGGAGGCCTGGTAGCGACCAGTGCAGGTAGAAACGCAAGGACCCTGCCCACTTGCGCACTGGCGCGATCTCTCACTTTCCGCCCACCCTCCCGTCTGCCCTCCCGTCCACCCACCCAATTTTCCTCCCTCCCTCATTCCTCTTCTGCTCGTCCATCCACCTCTTGTCCACCCTCCCACCCAGTCCTCTCGTTCACCTTCTTTCTCCCTCGTCCTCCATCCTTCCACCCAAATTCCTCCTTATCTTTCACTCACTCCTTCACTCCCGCCTTCCCCTTTTTGGCGAACCCAACCTCCTACCCGTCTCACCCTCCCGCTCTATCTCCTTCACCCCGCTATTCATCTTCCTCATTCTTTGCTCCCCCTTTCGGCATCTTTCCTCGCCCAACCACCCGCTTTCCTCCCGCTCATCTTCCGTCTCTCCACGCTCACCCTTCCTTCTTCCTTCTCATTCACGCTTTTTCCCATCCCACATTCTCTCTCTTTCTCTTTCGTCCACTCGCGCGCATCCATTACTCTCCATCCTTCCCGCTCACCTTGCCCTCCCGCTCACCCTCCCCTCCCATTTACCTTGCCCTCCCGTTATTCTGCCCTCTCGCTCATCCTGTCATCCCGCTACCCTGCCTTCCCCACTCACTCTGCCCTCCCTCTCATGCTGCCCTCCCGCTCTCCCTGCCGTACCACTCACCCTGCCCTCCCACTCTTCCGCCCTACCTCCTTCCCTCCCGTCTTCCCTCTCGCCCACCTTCTCTCCCTCCCGCCCTTCCTCCCTCTGCCCACTCACTCATCCATCCCCGCTACTTGCAAGCCCGTTTGCTCGCCCACGCGAACATCCACCTGCCCGCTTTGTCCGCCTGCCTTGTTGTCCGCCAACCCATTCGCTCATTTTCCTTCACGGGCGCCCATTAGGCACCACATAATGCGTGGGAGCTCCCTTGCGAGTACAGTAAAAATAAACTTAATTTGTAGGAAAATAATTCGCAATTTTAGTATTATTTTTGAATCATAGTATTTACTCAAAAAATAACTGATGTAGATTTTCATTCATATCATTTCGAGTGAGAAAGCATGAAACGCTCCTTTATTATTCATACAGGAGAAAACACGCTTGTTTATTTTTTAAATTTATTGATGCTGTTTTTCACTTCATTAGTATAGCATTTACACATTATGATCCAATGCACCTTCGTGGACTTTTCCTACAAAAAATCTCAGAATCTAATCTGTAGTCTAGACAACAGGAAACGGCAACTTTTCACTTTTCGTAACGTACGATCGGTATAGATCATTCAGCGCAGACGGAAACGAAGTCGACCTCCAACTCGACTCTCGTGCCGCGCCCGCGGAGAGCCAAAAAGGAGATTGCCTGCTTGTATTTTTCTTCGTCCTCTGAGGATTAGCGATTTCATGGGAATGTGTTTCCGGAATGCATCTGCCCTGGAAGTGGATTGTACGCTCGGATCTCGCGACCAGCGCTCGCCAACCTTTTATGTCATCGCGATACCCTGGCCTCATTCTTCGTTATCTCACGGTGTCCTTTTGAAAAACATCTGTTTTTACTTTCTCGTATACGTGGTATAGAGAAAGTTATGTAATTTTGCAAAAAAAAATCGATATCAAGATTTTGACAGAAATAAAGGGTTTTGAGTGTTCTTGATAGCGAAAAAGTGTTTTTAAAATCGTCTGATCGTCTGTCTGGTCCTTTAACTTTCAAGAGAGTCAATCAGATCGATTGGAGAATATCCATTTTGGGGACAATCCTCTGTGTGGTTTATGTTAGGCGCTAGTGTTTTTCGCGGACTGCAAGACGTTTTTTTTTGTTTTTTTAAAAAAAACACACTAGTTCGGCGTCAGAGATTCCCAGACATAATTTTCTTCAACAATCTAGTCGTACAATTTTGGCAGCATTACATAACTTTTTCATTGATACGTATAAGAGAAAATAAAACTATGAGAGGACTCCGTCACTTTACTTGTACACGTTTATCCTCTTGTACGTGACTATCCGGGCACGATTTGCTGACCTCTCTTTTACCAGTCTTAACTGAATTTTGAGATGACGTAGCTTTGAGCATTGCCCGCATTATACGATAACAATTAATGTTCTCTCGCTTGTAATTTACATTACTAATTTCCAATGGGGGCAAAAAATTGAAAGAAAACTATGCATTCTCCAGCCAAGCGAGAGGTGTGTATATTTCGTTAGATATCCGGAAACTCGATAGATTCCGAAGAGTTATTCCAAACCGTTCGTACTTCGGACTTTATCTAATTTTGGATATTGTGAAAAATAACCGGTTTAATTAGTGAATTAGCGAGATTTTTCAAGCAAGACATTATTCGTAACATATAGGGACACTTCTCACATGTTATATCATAGTGGCTACTACAAAAACTTCACACATTCAATAGTTTCGTTACTATTTAACGTACGCATTAAAATTTCATCCACTATTCATTCTTTGGTTAATTTAAATATTCAATTTATTTTCATGCATCATGTAGTTAGTACTTATTGTTAATAATATTAAAGTTGCCCTCGCAACTTTTCTCGTGCCTCTAGTGGTTTTTCCATGCATTTTCAAACACGAAGAAAATAAGTGCCACACTAGGTTGCGAGGGTCGAGTTCCTCCTGTCCCTTGCCCTTTTCTCGCCAAGCGATTATTTTGATGGTTTCCCATTCCCTTCCAATGACGGAAGGGGTTGTCATGAGGAACGAATAAAGACGAGGAGGTCAATGATTATAGAAGGGACGTTGGCTCAGATGAAATACAAGGTATGTGAGAAACCAACCACAGTAAAATTGTGAAAAGACATCCCGTCCGCTGATCTCGTATCCACAGCCATCACCAATGTCTATTGGAACTAACCTTTACACCCCTGCTTCACTGACGTAGGCTCCTAACCTCTTGAGAGCTTAAGATATGAAGACCAGGAGGCTCCAGTAACGTTTGGAACCGATTGTGAAGCCCTCAAACTAACCGAGGAGGTGATTGAAGGCTAATTTGAAAGATTTAAGAGCCGATTATATTTTTAATATTCTCTCCCCTTCGACCTGGTTGTGAGTGAGAGGATCAAGTTTTAGCCCCTTAATAATTCACATTAATCGTATTTTTCGAAAAATTAGACCTGGACTTATTTAAATATCTTTGTCGAGAAGATTTCGGTAAGAAAAACATCTCTGTCCTCCGTATTGTCGCTGTACGAAAAAGCAGGATAAAGTTTGTGCTTTTTCGAATATTTAGAGAATTCTACGAAAATGAGACCTGCGCCATTTTTACGCGTCCTTTGCTCCATACGAAAAAAAATCTAAACATTCGGAGCCTTTTTTGAGGAAACGTTGAAAATGTTGTTAAAGTTTCATGCACAGTACCACCAAAATCAAATGTCAATTTCAAAATCGCAGGGTCTTAATTTCGGCCAGATCAATCTGGAAATATCATTTTGGAGTTTTTCCGTAAATCAGTTTTTCGCTATCAAAAACCCACAAAACGTGGATTCTGACACAACGTATTAGAGGAACGTATTACATAATTTAAAAACAAGGTTTATCTACTTTTTCCATATCAGGGCCCCACAACTCGAGTTTTTTGACGAAAAATTATTGTATTGCCAGTGCAGCAATACAATAATTTTTCTTTACTGCGCACATACGAGCGAGAAAGTAAAAATAAAAGAATATCACCATTGGTAAGCTTTTTTACCACAACGATACCCTACCACAGTGTCAATTATAATTAGTGTCATTCCATTAATATAATCATAATTAATAAAATAGTATGAATTAGGAACTAATCAAATCACAACAATAGAAGTTTTAATATGAATTAAAACATTAGTGCCCAAAGACAACTTTCGGGAACATTCTTTCCATCTTCAGTGGGTTGCCCAAGCAACGTGGATCACACTAAAAAACCAAACTAAGCAATTGTGCACTAATCTTTTCACAAATATTACAATTTTTATTGTTGTGGTTTGTTTATTTCTTAATTCATATTACGGAGTACAAGATATCTGCTGCCACCAAGAATTTAATAAAAGAGTGTAAAATTCCAAGCCATCGTTCGTTGGTTCTGCTCCGTGCGCGGGCCGGTCGCAGCGACGCGTGCGCCGTGCGTCTCCGCGCCTGTGTTGCGCAACGCTCGCCCGCGATGGGCAACGGCGTGGCGCCGCCAAGTGGGGGGCGGGAGGGACCTGCTGCAGTGGCGCTCGCTGGCGAAAGCGGGCGATGCACGCCGCGCCGGTGCTAACCAGCCTTTTCCTATATTGGGCATCTCCTCCACTGAAGCGGCGACCGCGTCCGCGATTTATCGGTAGCGGGGACGTTGGCGAATGTACTGTACGCGCTCGTTTCCTTGAGCTCCGAAACCTCTCCTTCTGCCTCTTTTACCGTATATAGTTGAATTATGAATAAACAGGCTTATTTGGCTGAGGGAATCACTTCACGTTACTGCAGTGCTTCTGACCGGGAGGTCCTAGAAATCGAGCCCCGACAGTGGTAGGATTTTCGAGAATAGCTGGGTCGAGTTCAGACGCCGTCTGGAGGAGAATTCTAGCGGCCGGCAGCTCGCATAGGTGGTTTCTTCGATCAACTCCAGGCCAATACCGGAGCAGTACTCTAACAAATGGGCCACGAACCGCGCGCGATCTTTCCTTCCTCTTCCTTGTTCTATCCTCACACCTTACTGACATACACTTACACTTGCATGCACTGCTGGTGGGAGATACATGCGGATAGGTCATCGCCATATCTTGTCATTCAGCTGGGTAAGATCACAGCTATTTCCAGCGATTAAAAACATGCACGACACTTACGGTACTAATGATCTTAACAGTTGTCACGTCCAGATTATCTAATCAATCAACCAATCAATTATGAATGAAGGTATCTAGGAGCGTTGTTGGCAGAGTGCAAATTGGGCATCTTTTCTCCGCTGGGGGATATTCAAATCTTCAAGGGAGTTTTGTCAAGACGAATCGTGGAATTGGCGAATGCAACGACGATCATTTTCACTTAGGCAAGACAATCTGAATGTATCTTAAGAATGCTGTCGCGAAAATCGTCTATCTCAATTTTCTTCTTTTGATCTGAACATCGCAGAAAATGATATCATATACGAGGCATCCGATATGGATTAATTGAAGATTTGGGGCAGTGAAGATAAGGTGCACTAGCCACAGTAAACCTCTCGCAATTAGTAAATGTCAATATCTCGACTTTGGTGAAAGTGCGGCTTAGATTGTTATGCCTTTTTCTTATTTATGAAAGGTTTGGGCCAGTAACAAAATGAGTAACATTTTCACCGAAATCGAGAGATAAACGTTTACGAATAGAGGCCGGATGTGACTGGTGTGACTTATCTTATTACTGTCCCAAGCCCTTCAACTGATTCCAAGGCAAGGGAACGCTTTTTTCAGCAGATGATTCAAGTTTCTATGGAATAAAGATCTCCGACATTCCTTCCGTCAATTTGTTGGTAACATAACAAGACAAGAATATTTCGTTTGCATGAGATAGAAGTTGTTCTTGGCGACAAACGAGCTTTCGTGTGGATGTTATTTTCTGCCAAAGAAATAACTGGACTTCCCACTCCTCTCACATCTCTAGCCGAATGGCAGATCGAGAGAGCGTGCGCTGATAGTACGAGCGCAAGTCCGCAAGTAGCATTTGTAGGAGCTCTTATGAGGAGGCGTCGTTCGCCATTAGCTAAGTAGCCAGATCGGTTGATGCTCCAATGTGGATGAATATCCTAGAACTCAGTTTTCTCTGATCGATCGTTTCCCTGGTCAGTATCAGGCGGATGCCGAACAATATAGAAAGACCATGCTTTCCATGCGATTCAACGGGAGAGGTGGCTCAGGGCATTAATTCTGTGGTCGCGGGGTAAAAGTTCTTAAGTCAATTTTTGGCAAAATTGGGTTAAGTACTGAAACTACAAGTTTAGTACTTTATTATATTTTATTAAAACGACCGAATTCAAGTGTTGCCTGCTTAGCGAGAAAAAACATTAAGAAATAGCGTTTAGCGTAGGAACAAGCGGTGGCTCAAAAATCTAACCCTTGTTTTCTCCAAACTAAGATTTTTGACTTAAGAACTTTTATCCCGTGACCACAGAATTGATGTCCTGTTCTCTGACCGGTAGTTTCCCGTGGTTTCTTCGATCAGTACCAGGCGAATGTGGGAGAAGTACCCTAGCTAATGGGCTACGAACCGCGCGCGAACTTTCCTTCCTCTTCCTTGTCGTATACTCACCCCTTACTTGCTTACGCATTTACATGCACTGCACTACCAGTCGTGCCGGGAAACCAGTCGGGAGCTTAAGAGCTTGTCCTAGCTGGGGCGGTGCCCCGCTGGTGGGAGATACCTGGTTGGGGCGGTGCCCTGCTAGCCGACGGTAGGTCGGTGCTGGATCTTGTCATCCAGCAGGGGACGACCACTGCCACATCCCGAGGAAATAAAACATGCACTACACTCATGGAACTAATGACTTTAGTCGTTGACGCGTCCGGAATCACTAACAATCAATCATCAGTCAATCCGCGTGATCCTTCATTTCCATTATGAATCTGCTCTGAATGAACTCGTCTCATATTCAGTTTTTAACTATTTTCTTGGCGTTAAATAAATAATTAAGTCAACTCAACAACTATACTTCATCTTATTGTTCCTTTACAAGGTTTGGAAGCCAATGGCCCGATCCGAGACTCATAAATGCTCTGACCACCGCTTTCTAGGTCTACCAACATCTCTGTAGCCTCTGTCTAAGAGAGCCAACTTTGGTAGCCTAATTGGTGCCCCCCAGTTGGAAGCAAACAATTAATTTCGGAAGCCTCTAATCTTCTTTTGTCATTTTTTCTTACTGTTCAATAAGTAAACATGCAAAGTAAATCTCGGACAGACGTGAGTCCACACTCCATGTAGGATTTTCTTCTGAAGTGGCTTGTAGCTCACTTTCCTATCCTTTTAGAAATTGCTGCCAAGTGTGGCAAACTGCGGGGCTTCGAACGACCATAAGAGGCCGTAGTAGCCGCAATCGCTGCAATACGACCAGCCGAATATTTTCCTGCGTCGTTTTATGGCAGCATCAGTCGGCGCCGTTGGTTCAGTGGTGGACTCGTGAGCTCCGACATAGGGATGGGACATCGATGTTTTCAAAACATCGATGTTTCTATAAATATATCGATGTTTTAAACATCACTGGATTGAAACCGATATTATTGATCATCGATTTTTTGGGTTCTATGTTTTTACGTTTCCAATGTTTTGTTCATGGATGAAAGGTGTCCTAAATCAAAATTTTGTAAAAGTTAGAATACGAAACAATAACTGATGGTACATATATATATATATATATATATATATATATATATATATATATATATATACACACATATATATATATATTCGATTGAAACGAATGCAGTTTGTTCCATCTTCATCGAGCAAACTACCACACCTTCCTCGAGACGATCCTGATGGCCTTGTATTTACTTCGTCTTTCCTGTATTTCGCACATTGAGAGACGTCGTTGACTATGTTTTCGGTTAAATTTTAATTATAAATTAATAAGCCTTCAAATTAATTATTGTTGCGCACGAATTTAATGATAGAGGTTACTAAAACAACTTTAAAACATTGATGTTTAAAATCATCTATGGTTTTTGGTCCATCAAATTATTAACATCGATTATTAACATTTAATATTAACATTTTGAACATCGATGTTTTCTTGTCGATGTCGCATCACTAGCCAATCCGCGAGTTCAGACTCAGGCGAACTCTGGAGATTGTCCCGAAAGCGGCACATTCATGAACCCTTGAATATCACTTTGATATTCTCGACAAAATTATAATTCTGTGTGATACACGCATGTAAGAGATTGGATTTGCTTCTAGTAAACAGAAGCGGAGACCGCAGTTGATATCGCGAGAGTTTCCTCCAGCGATCACCGCAAACGTCGAATCTAGGGACATAAAATCATCCTCTCGGATTGGCGTTCATGGGTGATGTAATAACGAACAACGATTTCATAACCGAATGTCGTAGCTGAATTCGAAATAAATAAAATGAAGGCATCAGCTCGATAGAGCTGTGACTTGAGGTCACTGACCATATTAGTCTTTGTAATAAACATCCAGTGGACGGTATATCCAGTGGTTTGTAGTAAGAAAAAGAGTGTATGTGTGTGTGTGTGTGTGAGAGAGAGAGAGAAAAAAAAGAGAGAGAAAGATAGAGAGAGAAAGAGAGAGTGAGTGAGATTGTCTGAGAGAGAGTGAGTACGTGTGTGTAAGAGAGAGAGAGGGAGAGAGTGAGAGTGTGTGAGAGTATGTGTGTGTGTGAGAGAGAGAGAGGAGAGAAGAGCGAGAGAGAGAATTGCTCGTGTGTAATTGTATGTTGGTATTTTTCAGTTAATGTTACTTTTAAGTTATTTTGTATAGAAGAAAATAGATTTCAATTGCTTAACGAAAAATGTTAGTTTTCAATGTAAACTCAACATCTGAAACAAAAAAAAAGATATTTAAAAGGGGCTTAGGAGTGCCTCAAATCCCATAAATTCTTTCGCCTTTTTGAGCTACGTTTTAGAATCTAAGGAATACATTTATGTAATGGTATTTTTTGAAGGACTTTTTGGCTGAAGCTGTGCTTCCTATATTAATTAACCATGTCCTGATCAAAACATTACTTTTTTTTTCATTCGGTGTGCCACGTTAGTTGGTATATATCATTTCATATTAAAAAATACATTTTTTCTAAAAGAATGTCCATAGCTTCGTGAAATGTTATCTGAAATACTTGTAGATGATATAAACCTGAAGCTTGCAATATTTGTAGTACAAATTTTTAATGCGCTCAGAAATTGAAATAAAATCATGCAGCCTCCGTCCATGTGAGATGCCTATGGCTGTATAGATTCCCAGGAATTCCAGGGGAGGGAGGGAATCCAAAAACATTTGATTTTGGATGAAAACGCAAATATGATTTGATTGTGTTATTTTTGCCTTTTCCCATACTATGTGTACCCACTGATTTCTCACTAGGTGCTTACGCCGCAGCTAATTTCATGTAACAGTATGGCTGATGGCTCAAAGGATGAGTCTGTTAGCTATTAAATGTTTGCTATTCATGCGTTGCGTTATGAAACATCAATTGTATGATATTTTTGGTATGTACTGTATTTATACTATACTGTGTTCTTTCATTATTCGCATATTAAATTAATAAGTTTAATTGTCAATATTTTGTTGTCCAACGAATATTTACCTCTTTTAAAGGTGAAGTAATCAGTAAATACTACAAATAGTTACTAACAATAAAAACTGAAATAAAAGTAACAAAGACCCGCTTTGGTACTTTTCTTCGTATTCTTCACAAATCTATAACAAAAAGATCAGTACATCATTATTACAACATTGTTGTTGAGGATTATGAAGATTAAGAATATATGAACAATGTTAGAACAAAATACAATAACCTATTAATTATTAAAACGGTGGGGGAGATGAAGAGAGGAAATTCTATGGAAACAATCAATTTCTTGGCTATTATCAAGTAGGTTTAGATCTAGATGATTGGGACGGGTTTTGTGGCGTTGGTGGTTTTGATCATATTTCTTGAATCTTTTCTTGAACTGTTCATATCAAACCTAGACCTCAATTGTCAATTTAACACTGGTTAAATTGGCAAAACGGTACGGTACAATTGGTAAACGGAAATAAAGTGGCAAAAACAATGTTCTTTGCTTTGATTAATAATCGAGGGGATTGTTTCATGGTGCTATTTCGAGTAGCAATGCAGTACGTTGAGGGGATCGGGCAGTTGGTGAGCGGGGCCGAAGGCCGCGTGCGGTGGCAGCTGGCAGCCGCAAGGGCGCAGGGCCTTAAAAGGCCCTCCGCACGTCTCCCTTCCCCTCTCCCCGCCCACCCACCCGCCCGCCGCGCGCGCCGAGGGACCAAAGGCCGCCCCTCCCCTTGTCTCCCGTCTCGCGGCCGCGTGGGCGGCGCCACCTGCGCTCGGTCGCCTCCGCGCCACCTCATCCCGATTCCACGACGGCCACAGCCCCGGAAAAGGTTGGAATGCCGCCAGGGCCGCATGAATTGATTGATTGGTGTTTCAGGGCGCATCGACTGCAATGGAGGTTCGTCCCTTAAATGTAGTGCATGTTCTCGGGAGGTACAGAGGAGTCTAAGAAGGCACCACTTTGACAGGTCGGGAAACTAATGAACGTCATGCAGGGCGATGACATTGTAAGCAATGAAGTCATTTATAAATGAACTAATTGTAAATGACCGCACTGACAAAATGATTGCATGGACGTAACTTGCAGATATTTTGCCAGCTGTGACCAAGCAGTAGTCGTCGAATTGGTCCCTTCTTGTAAGAATCGCTCTGTAGCGTTGTTTCTCACCATATGGAATGTGAGATCCGGCGACGACCTCGACTGCTTACGGGGTTTCCCATCCAGATATTTCCCCTTGTGGGGTATCGTCCCAGAAGGAAAAGCTCTTAGCTCCAACTATTTTTCCGACGCCTAGTAATGTTGTCCATTTAAGTGTGCGTGTATGTGAGAGAGAGTGGGTGTGCGGTTGGGTGGGTGGGTAGGGGAGAGAAAGGGGTAAGATTGGGGAAGGAGATATCGCGCCCGGTCTGTTACATGTTTGTTGGGGTACATTTTCGTCATTTGCTTAGTGTTGATCGAAAAAAAACAGTAAAATACTATCAGCAGAGGAGCCAGCCGTTAGAATCCTCCCCCGGACAGTGTTTGAATTCGAACCGGCGTCGGTCGAGAATCCACCAAGGCCTGAACTCCCGTCCTCCTGCTCACAGCTGCTGCAACGGAAATGCTGTTTCCCTGATCCATCTTAGCCAGTGCCTTATTAATAAACGATAGATGTAAATTGGTTTCAAGATTACAGTCGTCCCCCGCACCGTCTGTCTCAAAATTCAAGGAGTGCTGCGACGCGCTACCATGGTTTGTACTCCTCTAACATAAATTCCCTCCTCGTCAGGGACTGTGCCGAAATGGAAAGGTTAAATATTTAACCTTAGGGCGAAATAATGATGGATGATATCGTCTTTATGAGATGCGTTATCGTATGTAGTTGCGAGATTGCGATTAACGCTATTTTGATCTTAGATTTGAGCCTCGACATTGGCGGAATGTTCGACACCAGTAACTGTCTGACTAGAAATTCCAGAAGCTATGTCATGTGATCGAATAATTTGTTTTCCTCTACCAATTTAGGCGGTACCTCATATTAGGTAGAACTACTACGTTCAGGGTCCTTCTAGGGAACTACCCTATTTTGAGTGCGTGTTTGCTAGAATTGGAGCTTGCTACATGTTTGACAAGCGGGTTGATGATGGATTTGGCGTGAACGCTTGGAAGATTGACTCGGCAGGTTGACAGAGAGATCTTTACTAATGGTTTATTTTTACTTTCTCGTACACTACTGCTTAGTGTAGAATGAATTTTGTAATGCAGCAGGAAAAATACCGATTTTTTATGTAGGCTTTCGCTAGCTCAATACAGAAAAGTAGCCACTTCATTACATTTGCGTATATTTACTTCATTTTAACCCAAATTTAAACTCGAAATAATGAAATTACTCTTTATTTTAGTCCTTTCTTTTTAAAATAGCAAATATTTGCATAGGTCTTCTCTGGGCTCGGAACTTACGATTTTTCTCCGTAGCAAATATTCAGGAACCAAACGCATAAACACAAAAGAACCACTATTTAACGATATTTTTTCATTCTTGGATCCATCCCACTACAAGTTCGTATCTTCCCTGACCATGCTGAGACTAAAGGAGCAATGTACAGTACGGCTGTACCTCGCGTATACCAGCTCTATGGCGAGCTAGGCAGCTCTATGGCTCTATGGCTCAAATTCGAGCACATGAGCTAATGAAGATAACAAACGGATCGTATATTTTGTTGTCGTTTATTTGAAGGACTAGTGTATTTTACAAATAAACATTTTATTTCGTTAACAATTATTTTCAAAAATATTAAAACTTGTAAAAGTGTCGTTTGCAGGTCAACTTTGGGAACTCGCATACCAGGTTTAAAATAACGTACGTAATCATGGACGGTTGTTAAAGAATTAATCAGTAAGAATGGGTGGAGTATATCCCATTTCTTATCACTTGCACTGCAGTTTAAAAACATCAGTACTTCCGATTTTTGCAACTTGAATACCCTTAGATATATCTAAACAATAAAATACAATGCGATTTCTATTATTAAAACGCACTGTAAGGCCCTTTGTAAACGGTCTTGCCTCCTTCTTTCTGAATCTCGAATAACAAATTCTCATGAAGCTCTGATACTGCTGGACAAAGTATTGCAGAAATTTTAACAGGTGTGCCGGGATAAAATGAAAAAAACAAACTATTTGACAAAATTAGCAGTTTTTTATTTCATCGAACCGGGAGAGGTGGCTCAGGGCATGAACTGATGTCCTTTTCCTTGTCCTATCCTCACTCCTTACTTACATTAACATGCATTACACTACCACACACACCGGGAGACCGGTCAGAATCATACAGCTTGTCCCGGTTGGGGCAGTGTTCCGCTGATGGGACATACCTGATTGATGAAAACACCGGTAGCCGACGGTAGGTCAGTGCGTGATCTCACCATATTTCGGGGGAAGATCACCGCCATATTCCGAGGGAAAACCTGCACTACACTTACGGGACTACTGACCTTAACCGTTGACCCGCCTAGAATCATCAATCAATCAAAAAATCGTATTTCATCAGTTTGAAAAAAGTGGAATAAATATGATAACCTAATTTTGTCCATTAAAAAATGACATATTATAAAAAGGAATTTATTTATTTACAGCGCTGCAATAGTTTTCTTGCGCGCTCCGTGACCCGTTTATTAGGGTACTGTTCCGGCATTCGCCTTGTGTTGATTGGAGAAACCACGGAAAACTATTAATCAGAGCAACCGACCGCTAGACTTCTCCAGACAGCGACTGAATTCGACCTAGGTTACAAGCTAAGGTCGAAAATCCTGTCACCGTCGGGACTCGAACCTACGACCTTCCGATCAGAGGCACTGCAGTGACATCAGTTGATGCCCTAAGCCACCTCTCACCTCCTCTCACCTCCTCTCCCAAATGAGCAAGGCCCCCATCCCTCGGAGGTGCTGAGGATCTGTCCTCCCTGAGCCCACGGCCGGGAGCGTGGGAGGGCGCGTGGGGAGGCACGGGGCGGGGCAGAGCGCGTGGAGTAGGTCAGTTGCGCCGCCGTCGCCGCCGCCGCCTCGCCTTGTGGCGGCGCGTTTCGCCTTGCGCCGCCTTGCCTTGCCTCGGTGCTGCCGCTGCTGCTGCCGCTGGCGGCTGCGGGGCGCGCCTAATACGGCCGCCGCCGCCACCGCCGCTGACTCAGCGCCGCCCATTCAGCCGCGCACCGGCCCACCGCTCGCTCGACTCTCGCTCTCGGCCAAACAGGCCCTGCGCCGCGCACGTCGCTTCGCAGCGGTTGGGCGAAGTAGTTATTTAAGCTCCAAGGGCGTTATAAGGGAACTAACGATCGAGCGGCGACAAAACGCTCGAGGGCCTTTTTTCGCCCATAATCAATAATAATAATAATAATAATAATAATAATAATAATAAATTCATAATAATAACAATATATTCATAATAATATATTCATAATAATAACAATATATTCATAATAATAATAGTTATCCAGGATTTGGAGAAAAAATCGTGTCCACTTGTGGATGTTGCTGTGCCTTGCGATCAAAATGTCCTAACCAAGGAGGCAGAGAAACGTCTTAAATACAAGAGTTTGGAAATTGAGATCAGCCGAATGTGGGGCGTAAAAGCACAGGTCGTACCGATAGTTATCGGAGCTCTGGGATTTGTTCCGCAAAATTTGTGTAAGAACTTGGCTAAACTTCCAGGTCATTCAAAAGACTGGGAAGTGCAAGAAATAGCTTTATTTGGCACAGCTCACATTTTGCGCAAAGTATTGTAGAGGCACCGACAGTCCCTAGATCTGCTCCTTAGGTAGCTGGTTGCAACCTGGAGTAGATTTTATACTCAGTCGACTCATAACATCTGTAGTCGTGATATGGAGCAACAATAATAATAATAATAATAATAATAATAATAATAATCTATCAAAACTCTTTCCTCTAATCAGTTCACGTTCTTCATTGAAAGTCGAATGCCGATTGATTCAATTTAAATCCATAATTCTACCAACTATGACTTATGCTTGTCCAGTTTGGGGTTGTGCTGCGACTAGCATTCTCCAAAAATTATCAGCCATTCAAAATATATTTCTAAGAAGAACTGTAATTGCCCCCTGGGTCATCCCTAACACCCAGATTCGCAGAGAATTAAAAGTGCCCTCATTAAGCGACCACATAACACAAATAGTCCAAAATTTTTACCAAAACCTTCACACTTCCCCATGCTCCTTAATCTTCAGCCTAGGTCGCAGTGTTGCATCCCCACGTATTAAATCCAGGTATCCCAAAGACCGATTCAAACCACCGTAGTCCTCCATTACTGTCAATTGATCAAACTGAAACAATCTTCAACCTAACTTCATTTAATTTAGCACTATGATTACATTCTTCCGAGTTATATAAACCACTGCTTATGGATGGCCATTCCCAAAAAGCCAATAACTATGTACTGAATAATTTAACCTCCTCGAAAGACAAGTATGTCGAACGAGAAGAAATAAATTATAATAATAATAATAATGCAGAAAAAATAACGAAGTACACAGAACTGGCACACACTATGGCATCTCCAAAAAGTCCATATTATTCCTCTGGTCATTTCGTGCACAGGGGTTGTACCAAATAACATCCATAAAAATCTGGAACTTATTCAAATGCCAAAATATACTTTCAAAATGATGCAAAAGTCAATAATCTTAAACACATGCAGGATTGTGCGAAAATTCCTAAATTACGACGAAACATGAATTGGCCTGTGTCTTGGTTATTAACCCGACACGAAGTCAAATATATATCCGGCGAATACCGAGAAAAACAATGTTGTATTGAAATGTACCAACAACGTCTCGTCATAGACTCTTACGAGATCGTTGGCATCATTCATCTAAGATGGTTATAATCGTGACCCATTCCGAATTTATATTAAAATTTTGGGCGCCAGGAACAGGTTACGTTAATTAAAAATGACCAATGCTTCCACAGCTAATTTCAACAAATGTATAAATGTCCGGCTAGCTGGGTCAATGGGTCCCGTTATGGATAATCGCTATCGCCTAGATAGCCGATTACTTGATCTGCCAACTGTACAGTATGACGAGGAATCTGAAAGGGAATAATTATCTATTTCTAACTATTTAACAATTTTGATTGACTAAATGAAAATCTTTTCATTTCCAAAAGAAAAAAATGCAACAATTTATTTAACAATATTTACAATTGTTTTTGTCCTTAGGTCATGACCTCGTTTTAAAATATATCTTTTGTACTGCAGTACTTATTTACCGTCTTGGTCGCCGACGTCCCGCAGTCTCTTCTCACTTGAATGCAGGCGATCCCAAGTTCCGCTTCTCTCTTCTAATCTTGCGACGTTGCCGACGCATCCAGCCCTCACTGACTAGAATATCTACCGGTTCTTAATTGGTATTCAGAGTTCCTAGTCTTCCCCAACTAGCGGTAAAACATTTAAGTCCAAAACCGCAATATAAGAAAAAACTTTCAAAGTCCTAATCCAACTTCCCGATTCCAAAAAACTATTGAGTCTCACTCGAAACTTACAAGTCCTACTTCACTAATGTTGATCTCGCGAGCGATCTTTACTACTCGACGACCATTATCAGAATGTCCAGTTCTCCCTGTTCTTTCGCCCTCAACGCTTCGGTATCCGTCCTTCGTTCCTCTTTTTTAAAACAAAACGACAAAATTAGACGGTCTATTCTCCCTTAGCCAATCCATTCATCTCTTATCAAACCAAGTAGCCACGTCCTCGGCAGTCATTCCTTTTCAGACCAATCACACATTATTTTATTTGTCTATCTAGCCAGCGCCCCCATCTCTTCAAGGCCTGAATGCAGTTTGTTGACCTTGCCAACCACTGCGCCGGCGTTGCTAAGGCTGTATATCGCCATTTGCATACCCTTTTGTCCACCCCATTTATAGCCAATATTATTAACAAAATATTATATATTTTGGTATATCACAGTATAATAATAATAATAATGTATTTATTAATGGTGAGGCTCAGGCTATAGGGCCTGCACTTCCGCCTAACCACTCAATCTACATTAATACAGAGTAGTAATCTTTCAAGAGGGGGAGGACCAGCTGTACATTTACGTCTGGGAGAGCAAAACTAGGGATCATCCCGGCATACGACTAAAGCGATTGAGTAAACCCAGGAAACCTCAGTCAGGATGGCAGCTTAAGACCGAACATTTTAAAAAACACAGAAGTGGAAGAGAGGGGAAACATAGATGAAAATGAAGAAGAAAATCCGAAAGAGAAAGGAGGGAGACTAAGAGGAGAGACAACTCTACATTTATGCCTGGGAGTGCAAAACAAAGGGACCATCCCGGCGTACGCCTTAAGCGATCGAGTAAACTCAGAAAAATCTCAATCAGGATGGCGGCTTAGGGTCGAACATTAATAGAGCAGAATATGATATACACAGTAGGGAATGAGAAGAGAAAGATGTTCGGAGGGGGGTGGATCATAAAGAAACTATGGAGAAGTACATTAGAACTCGTTAACGCCCATAGTACATACATCATTTTACTTTTTACCTACTTTTATTGATTATAATGTACTTATTTACTGCTTAACTAAAAATTAACTTGTCTCGGTTTGTCTTTTCATATTTCACTCCCATAATTCCGTTTTATAATTATCTCTCATAATTCCCTCCGTAAGAGAACAAGTGGCGTCATTCAACTGTTTTCATATTTCCCTGGTAACCATGATCTTTACGATCCAGGTAAGTTATGCAGCATATATCGAGATCCGTATCGAAGGCAATAAGAAGTTACAGCGCATCAGTAAAAAAGAAAATTATTAACATCATTACGCAGATTCAGAGCTAATCAACCAATATCAACAAATCCGTTATTTGTCCGATGGGCCGTGTGTCGTTTAATACTTTCGGAACTACCACTTTCTTGTGACAAAAAATTATCTAAATAAGAATTTCCGTTTCATGAACTTTCTTAGGTGGCTCAGGGCATCAACTGATATTACTGCAGTGCCTTTGACCGGGAGGTCCTAGGGTTCGAGTGAGCTCCGATGGTGGAAGGAATTTCGAAATAACTAGGTCGAATTCAGCCGCTGCTGTCTGGAGGAGAAAAGCGGCCGCCAGCTCTAATCGATATTTTCCGTGGTTTCTCTAATCAATACCAGGCGAATGCCGTAGCAGTACCCTAGCAAATGATTCATGTACCGCACACGAATTCTCCCTCCTCTTCCGTTCCTTTCCTCTCTCCCTTTCTTACATGTACTTACCTATATGCACTACACTACCATGCATGTCGGGAGTTTGAGTTTGTCCCGGCTGGGGCGGCGCCGCGCTGGTGGCAGACACCTGGTAGGGCAAACTCCGCACGCCGCCGCGTTGGTCGGCGCTGGATCTCATCGGGATACATCGGGTACATCGGGATCGGCCGGATACTTCGGGAGAAGATCACTACCAAGTCCCGTGATATAAAAACATGCGCTACCATTACGAGACTAATGACCTTAGCAGTTGGCGCGCCCGGAAACTCGAAATGATCAATCAATCCTTTTCATGAAATAGGAGAACTTACACACCATGTTTTTGTAGACCTCCTTTGTTTTGATTGTTCTTAGCAGGCGGCTTAAGAGGCTGTCAAATCCTTAACAGACACCTATCGTTGAGTGCTTTTGTTCCTCTAGTTGTGTTATGTCGAAATAACACGACAACATTACGCAAAATCATTTACAAATCAGTATCCATCCCTATCTTAACTCATGGGAGTTCCTTTTGGATTAAAGTAGTCTACAGCTACATTAAAATAACTACCATTTATACAAAATAAATGCAGAAAAAAATAACTAAAGCACCGTGATTCAGAAGCAAACAACTGCACAGAAAACTAAAACAGAACCCAATTAAGAACATTTTCAAACATTTCAAAACTATGTTGAAATTTATGATATAGGCTATATTTTAATTAAAATAGTTAAATATTTTATATTTTATGATATACTTCCGGCATGTACACCTAATAAATCTGGATAAAATTCACAACACACAGAAATAACTCTCGTTACCTCAAAGACAAATTCTCCTTGAACATTTGAAATGTACACCATCACACGCATACATAAATTCACATGACTGTTCTAAAATACTCTAATCCCGAGTACGATATCTTTAGTAACTAAACATGTACCAGGAGTATATTGACGAACTGAGGATAATTGTGCTGATAATATTATGTGAACTGTGTATCAACGTCATTGAAAGGCAAAAATGCCGAGCAAGATGAATTTTTAAAAATCTCGGAATGAAAGGTACTGAAAAGACATGGAAACTTTAAAAGTCTTTTGCCACCTACATTAAAATATAGTAAGTACGTTAAATTCGGAGCAACTTCTTTTTTATTTAAGACATGTAACAAAGGGTTTAGTTACTTTAACTAGCTAAAATAGGACTTTCAGTAGATTATTAAACTAGACGTTATTTAAAATTTATAACAAAAAGTAAAGTTTTAGACACCTAAAATAGTAACCAGCTTACTAAATGATTAAATTAGGAACTATTGTGGGAAGGGAACACATATAAAATGAGGCTTTAGACACCTAAAATAAGTCACAGATTAATTTATATACACAGACTTTTTAATTTACTCTCGAAGATAATTATTTTTGAATTAAAATAGCTAATTAAATTATTAAATTTGGCATTTAAAAAAAGTTATACAGAAAAATAATACATTTGGATGCAATAGAATGACCATTCTATAACTTACCCACATGCTATTCGTAACTAGAAGCATAGTTTTTTCCAAGATTGTCTCCAAATATCCTACAATTGGGCTCTTGTTTCCTCTGATTAAATTACTTTGAAGAAGGTGTAAAAATAATTAAATATTACCATGGAAAGTTTCAAATTGATTACTATATTATTAATTGAACATTTATCATAAGCCTCCTCCCACCTGTGTAGCCAAGATTTTATCTCTTTCTCGGCTCAAAGGGATGTCTCAGGCATGGATGTTTGTTATTACGTTTGTTAGTGGGGAGGCAGATCTTCCAACTACCATGTATCAGCTTTCAATCCCCTTTTACCCTTCATATATTACCTTTCCATAATAGGTTATATATAGTGGAGATGGGTGGCATGGGTGATGAGATATAGTGGTGATGGGTGACGGGTATGGAGGCAGTGGTGTCAAGGTCTGCTACTGGCGGCAGTGGCAACCGTTGTGACATCGTGTCATGCCACGAGCTTCTTTGCGCCACTAGCGTCGGGAAAGGGAAGTATTAGTAACCCCGCCGTTTTAAAATAGGGATGGCGTTGTCTCTGGTGGCGGGGGGATGAACTGCGTAGAGGGGCGATTTCGTTGTGGCACTCGTGCCACGGACTCCCACTCGTGGCATCGATGTTGACAACACTGCTCTAAGGGGTACCACGGCAATCAAAGAGTTATGTTGGTCGAGATGGACTTATCGGCTACCTCATTCAAGGTCCCAAGGGCGACGGGATGAAGGGGTGTCGCGACTGACGATGCGAGCAACGAAGATCCGGGGAGCCGAGGATAAAAGGAGCAATAAGCTGGATAGGGATCGATTAAACACCGAAAAATGAAAGTGACCTTAAAACATCAGAAGTAAGTTAATTTTTTTTATTCTCTGTGATTGTTTTTCACTTTTGATTCGAATTGACTTAGCACATCACTGCCCTTATGATTGGTAAATATCTGCAACTATTTCATTCACTCTATTTACTTTTAATTTTCAAGTCATTCATTTGGGGAGTCAGCACATGACCGGTTCGAAGTCAGAATATCAACATGACCGGCGGCCTCCCCTTTAAGGCGTTGATGTACATATGCAATGGTGATGATGTAAAATGATAATTAAATTACAACGTAATGTAGAAGTTGTTGAATTAAATTTAAGACTTTTTTACGAAGATTTGTTGCCTGTGAACTTTTTTAATATTAGTGTAATGTAAATGTGTTAAAAAAATTGTTAGTTGTACGTTTTTTTTCTTTGTAATTATGTTGTTTTCTGAGAAACCGTCTTCTCATTGATTTGACTATTGTTCATTATTTCTATAATTGTATCCTGGCGTATAACTGAGTTTAAAACCTATACAATAAATTACTGAATTACCTATGCAGTGATGATGATGTAAAATGATATGAGTTATCAGAAACAGTGAAATGAAGGCCTTGGGAAATGGGAGAACTCCGAGAAAAGTTGCCTCGAACACGCTTCGTCGTCCACAAATTGCATATGGAGCGAACTGGATTTAAATCCCCTAAAATAAATAGATTTTCCTTTTTACTGATAAGTTATTGCTTTTTATTACCTTCTATACAGAGCTCCATAAACACTGCATAACATACCTGGATTGGGAGGATCGTGGTTACGAGGGAAATATGAAAACAGTTGAATGGTGCTTCTCTTATGAAGGGAATTGTGGGAGGGAAATATAAAAGACAAATCGAGTCAAGTTAGCGTCTAGTTAATTAGCGAATACGTTAATATAAAACTTCAAAATGAGGTAAAAAATAAAATTTTGTGTGTATGATGTGCGCTAACCATATAACGCCTTCGGTGCGCAAATAAGCATTTGACTTAAAACCCTATGGGTATACCCATCGCTCACTCGTTCGAGTTCTTGGTTTGGCTTTCGATTGCTATGACGCGACCTAGGTGTACTTGTGGTCGGGTCTTTTATGGAAGCAATGAGGTCAAGTGTGACACTCTTCTCCTTCGCAGTCAGTCTCCCAGCGCTCTCTAATCGAATCCACCTCTCATTCTTTTGGAATCCCCCACGACTATTACGGTAATATCCCCCGACAGAAGATGTCATGAACAAGGTGGAGGTTCTTGCGAATGCATATGGATCTACACACATCCAACGCCGCGAAAGTCTACCCTCTCCGCAAAACATGTCTCTCTGCCTCTTCGCTGTTGAACAGATTAAGAAAGCGTTCAACAACTTCAAAGAGATGTAAAGAAATGAAATCACATTTCCTCTCTATAGACGCAATCTCGTTCCGGAATAATATAGTTTTAAAAATTTGCTTTAAGAGTATTTCTCTAACTCTCTCATTTCCCTGGATCAAACATTTCTCCTATGTGAAACACTACATTTTAAAGAAAATTCAGGACTGTGTTTTTTGGAATCACAAATCAAGGAAAGGAACAATTAATGTAACTTTATGAAAATAGCGTCCAATGGTTATGGTCGCAGTTATGAAAAATAAAGAGGGATCGTGGTACATGACTCCTGCACTGAAGCGTCTGATAAGTTGAAAGTTTTAGTAGACAATTTATTGGGTGGGATTTGAAAATTAGTGAATTTTTTTAAAATTTTTTGATAATAAGATATCGGTTGCATTTCAATTTCACTCTGATGAATTCGTGACGCTATGAGATATCGGATTTGAATTTTCCTGGGATTAATTAAACGGATGAAGAAATGTGATTATCAATGACTAACTTATCTATCCTCTGTATCTTTCAAAAACTGCGTACTACATTTTCCACTCTGCTGCAGTTACTCGTACATTCATTTGCTAAAATGAAAATTTCATAGATGGTTACCAATAGTGGTGTACAATGATAAAGAGTATATACGAGAAAGAGTTGTTAATGATTCAGATTGATTAAACAAACTTTCATACATAAAAATAAATATATTTTCCCAATGTTATTAATTGTTTTATATCCTCTTTTCAAAACTACCCGCTCATTAATTTTTCATTCCTTATTAACGGCATTGATAAAGTAACTGTATTTGCATGATTAATTTCCACTCCCTCCTGCTATAAAACGTTCCTTACACCAATCTTCCGTATAGAAAATGTGTCGCTGACTAGCAAAAATCAAATGAATTGAGTAATAATAAACACAAAATAAAACAGTTGTCAGACCCGAAGACTTGACACATGTTTCTCTACGTAAGTCGACGCGCTGATTCCGAATCTGAAGTCTGAATTGCGCCATTGCCCTTCAGGTTTTTTGCTATTTAAAAAATAAAACTGGTGGGGGTGGCTCAATTCTGTCTTCAGATTCGGATCTGGCCATTTTTCATTTATTTTGTGTGCCTGTGTAATCGGCTGAAGAATGAAGGGGAAGCATCGTCTTCCAGCGTTGTTCGTCTCTTGATGGCGGCTGCTCTGTGCTCGCGCCGAGGTCGTCCTCGCCTCGCGCCTTTTCCGAGGTCTGCGGCCAGGGCGCCTGGTTCGCCGCGGCTTACCATTGAGTTTCTTGGCACGTCAACTGTTATGACAATGGTTTCGTCAGTGTTGGGAATGTTTTATCGCAGGAGGAGGGATTTCTTCCTCCAGATATCTCTCCCCATCGAGGCACCTCTCTAGCCGAAACAAGCTCTAAGCTCCCGATTGGTCTCCCGTCATGTCATGTCGTGCAGAGCGTGAAGAATCCACAGCGAACTTATTGTCTGCATTGTCAGAACATGCAAAACGTTTTGGACCTCTCCTTACTATGGTTCGACACAAGAGCACATCTGAAAATTGCGGTATGTACTCGGACTTTACAATAAATTTCATTGAAATGTTTCCGTTATACATGTTTTTACCCTTAGGCCTGTACTTTCTGCATTGTTTCTGTTTCATGTTATACGTTTTCTATAGTTATTAACCGTATTACCATAGTATTCCTTACTATGGTTCGACACAAGAGCACATCTGAAAATTGCGGTATGTACTCGGACGTTACAATAAATTTCATTGAAATGTTTCCGTTATACATGTTTTTACCCTTAGGCCTGTACTTTCTGCATTGTTTCTGTTTCATGTTATACGTTTTCTATAGTTATTAACAGATTTAGAGCAAATAATGGACTCCATTGAAGTTGTAAACCGAGACGATAGTGGGGGTTTATAACCATATGTGATTTGGGAAATCCGCTTTGAACCGTTCCATATTTTTCGTAATGCTACCTTCTTAAAAAAAACAAGTATATGCTAGAAATAAATACCCCCTAATAGAATTAAAAAAATATACATAAAAACAGTTTTTCTACGCCATTTTTGCCTGCGACTCATTTGTATCGATTGTGTGTTTACGGACGGCAGGCTGTTAAAACCTAAACGGACGCCGGCCGTTAAGACACAATTTTAGTTCCTCTGGTTGCGTTAAGTCGATAACAATAGGGAGTTTTGCCACCTCGAACAATAAGGACTATCGATCTTCTGCGCATGCGTAGATGCACCAAAATGATGCGAAACTTTGACTGCGCATGAGCAGAAGATCGATATTGCTTGACGTTCGAGATGGCAAAAACTCCCTAATGTAGTATTCCCAAATGTCGACATAACAGTAGAGTATTATGAAAACACATTAACGCCGCAATTTCGAGCGACGATACACGCGTCTCCTTGTTTGTGCACGTAAGCTTCCGCGGCTCGAGTCCATGACTTCTTGGCTGTCCGGGAGACGCCGCGTCGTTGACCTCTCAGCCAACGACGCAACGTCTTCCGGACAGCCAAGAAGTCGTCTCCGTATCTGGCAGGGGACATGCGGCGGGGGCGGTGGTTGTGTGCCCGCGCCGCGCCGCGCCGCGCTTTTCGTTCCTCTATTTGGTGGCGTTAAGTCGATAACAATACGGTATTCCGGAAAGTCGACATGAAAACACATTTACGCCGCAATTTCGAGTGACGATACACGCGTCTTCGTGTCTGTACACGTAAGCTTCCGTGGCTCGAGTCCATGACTTCTTGGCTGTCCGGAAGACGCCTGTCCTGTTGGCCTCTCAGCCAACGACGTGGCGTCTGCTGGACAGCCAAGAAGTCTCCGTGTCTGGCAGGCGACACGCGGCGGGGGCGGTGGTTGTGTGCTCGCGCCGCGCCGCGCTTTTCGTTCCTCTATTTGGTGGCGTTAAGTCGATAACAACACGGTATTCCGGAAAGTCGACATGAAAACACATTTACGGCGCAATGCCGAGCGACGTTACAACGCGTCTCCGTGTCTCGCAGGTGCCACGCGGCGTCGACGGCGGCGGCGGCGGTGGTTGTGTGCTGGCTGCTCCGCGAGCGACCTCGCTTCGCGCCTGTTCCGACGCCTGCGCGCGCCTGCGGCAAGGAGGGCTGGCTCACCGCAGCTTATATCGATGCGAATCTCGCTCGCAAGCACAGCCACAGCGCGACGCGGGGCGGCGCGGCGCAGGGCGGGGCGGCGCGGGGCGGGGCGCGGGGCGGGGCGCGGGGCTCCCGCTACTTGCGGCGAATTAGTCGCGGTAGCGCCGCCACCCGCCGGAACGCGGGCGCGCGGGCTGCCGCATCTAATTGCGCCAAGGCAAATAACGAGATGATACCCCCCGTTTAAATTCATGAGTGACAGAAATATTTGAACTCCGCAATCGCGCCGTTTTTGTGTTTGGCTACTTTCTGTCGCTTTTTCAGCGACGCTTGGAATTCTTTCCAAGGTCACGGTGGAGGTCGTTTATTCGTTTTTTCTGATACACCTGTTGGCTGGAGTCCATGGACAGTAGTCGCTTACTATCAATTTCTTGCGTACTTTATTACCTGCAAATTAGTAAACCGCGATAATCTTTTAGTTTTAAACAGTTAAGTCGTAGTGTTCATTAATTGGGCATTATTTGTTATCCAAAGATCTTTTTGATATAATCTGTGGTTTGATTGCTTCCTGTAGCAATTAAAACTATTATGACCCTAAATAACTTCTACAGTAAAAATGATAATAGGTAAAAGTCGGTTTTCAAAATGGAACCGAATAAGGATTGGCTAAGCCCATCGACGCAACCAGGATTTTCTGTGCGCGCGCGCGCATGTGTGTGTGTGTGTGTGTGTGTGGAGATGGGGTGGTCTATACATGTAGACTTGCTGCCGCCTTGATGTTTACTTATAAAGACGTTTTAATTTATGCTGAATTTAAAATTGATTTTTGTTTGTTAATTTGAATTGGTATATCGAATGACCTTCATTACTAGAGAAACTCAGCAAAAACGGTGTTTGTTAATATGCGTCTTCGACTTCTGTAGGCGGGATGAAAACTCATGAGCTCCCTCTCGCTCCTGCGAGTATGCCATCGAATAAACCTGCTCCAGTTTTATTGAATTTGCGCACTTTTATGTATGCAGTGTACTTAAGTATCACCATTTATTTGGGCATTTACTTTCTAAGCTGTTTTTATACTCAAGATTTTGTTTCTTTCTGAAATAATACCAGTAAATGTTGTAATGTTGTTTTTGTCTGTGGAATGAATATAAATGCCCCATCTCTTTTTACATACTCAGCTCTATCTAGCCGCCATTCAGCTTACATCAATAGAATTTTGGGCATATAATTATGTACTTTTCCTGACAAAAACTTGATTATTTTGCCTTGATTTCAACACAAATATCTCCTAAAACATGTGTAAGATTCATTCAAGGAAAGGAAAAACCTTCAAACTTGATGGAAAAGACAAGCAAATCATAAAAAAATATTTTTTTGTCCTTTCTTTTTTCTTTTTCTAGTTCGTTTTTCGCACAAGTGTGGGAGGCCAGATTCATACCTTCATTTTCAGTTTAGATCTGAGCGAAGAGTGGAAAAATAATTAATTAATCGTCGTTTAAATTCCTACCCTATCATTACGTCTGCGCTAGTGTACGCAGGCTCTTCATCACGCACTCCCTAATTGGCCCCGAAAAGCGACTGGCCTAATTGCATTGGTGTGCATGCAACAGAAAGGGACGCCATCGTTCTTGATTTTGAATACGGATCCAGTCGTTATCGGGAAATGCATCTGTAAACGAAAAGTGGTGGAATGTACACTTAGCCCCGAATCTGTAATGAGGCGATCGTCCATGTGAACCGATGAAGAACTGCTCGATGATCAAGATAAACAGGAAAGTTTGTTTTCCCTTCTTGTATTTCTCATTTGCCAGTGCATGCATTTATAGCTTCAGAATTTGGGAACTAAATATTTACTCTCCTAAGTTTATATTCGCGTTAGAAAAAAAAAAGAAACCGAAAATGTTTCAAAGATACATCATTAGCGTTTACTGTATAGCACTAACACACTTCATTCAACAGCGTGTACCACCTGCAGACAACTCCAAACCCCAAAGAAGAATTCATCACCATGACGTCTAGCAAGATAGAGGAGGATATTTTCCCATTTAACATGCCGTAAGGAGAAGGATTAACATTTAGCATCTCTTATCAGTGGAGCCAATAAATGGTCATAAACCACTTGCGTGCCTGGCTCTGGGAGAAAGAGGGAGAGAGAGATAGCGAGAGAGAGGGAGAGGGAAAGAGAAATATAGAGGAGTGAAAAGAGGCGGAGAGAGGGAGGGAGGAGAAAAGAGGGAGAGAGATGGAAATTTTAAATGTGACGGTTGGATATTCGTTTATACTCTAACATGAAAGTAGAACGTGTAGGTTATTACTTCCAAACAATGTTGCTTGCACGCGCAAACACGATAACACGTACGTCCACAATTTTGCTGTTTTTCTGGCTCTTATGCATCCTCAGAAGCGCTTGTTCTTGTTACTTACATCACGTTAGCCGTTTGTGAATTCAACGCCCGAACAAGACACGGCCCGAGGAATGTGATTCTATGAATGTGACTTCTGCAATTTTCATACCTTTGCAAATAGAATACCGCCCTTTGGTTCTACCGTCTTAGGTGGCTCAGAGCATAAATTGATATAACTGCAGGGAGATCCTAGGTTCGAGTCCCGACGGTGACAGAATTTTCGACTTGAGCTATATAGCTAAGTCGAAGTAAGCCGCTGTCTGTAGGAGAACACTATAGACCGGATCCTCTAATCGGTATACAGTTTTCTGTGGTTTCTCCGATCAACACCAGGCGAATGACGGAGAAGAACCCTAGCAAACGGACCGCGCGCGACTTTTTCTCCTTCTTCCTTCACCTATCCTCAACCATTGCTTACACACACACACACACACACACACACACACACTTATTCTTACATTCACAACACGATCACACGTGCTGGGAGAACAGCCGGGAGCTTAGAGCTTGTCCGGTGAGGCGGTGCTCCGCTGGTGGGAAATACCTGGTAAGAGAAAACCTCCGAACACAGACGTAAATGGCGTCGCTGAATTTCGCCATCCAGCGGGGAAAAGATCGCCGCCCCTTCCCGCGATAAAAAAAACATCACAATCCTTGCAGGGCTAATGACCTTAACAGTTGACGTGCCTGAAAACATCAGTCAATTAATACTTTGATTGTCAACCATTTGGGCCATTCGTCCGAGTTTTTCTAAAGGCGCCCCTACGGAATCGCTGGATTATTTATTTCATACTTCCGGGCGCTATGGTAATTATTTCCGTACGTGTCTGGTATTTGTCTCATATTCCTGGAAGTGGCTGATTTCCTCCTTAGTCCAGTCAAATGGTATCTGACCCAGGAAACAATTCGGGAAGTTTTTTTCTCGAAGCTTCTTTTTTTAGTTTTTTTAGTTTTTTGAAGTTTTTGAGGGTGCAGAATTCGAAATTGATGTTTGCCACTCCAAAAAACGTCGGCTTCACAGAGAAAATTGCAAAAAGCCCTCAAAATTTGCTTTGGCCAGAGGCCCAAAAAGTAACCATTTTCAGCGCGCTCTAGCGTCTAAACTGTTTTTCACAAACTTAAAGTTTATATATGCACATTATAGGAAATGTTATTTACTTTAATTTTGGAAATGACAATTGTTTCGATAGAATGCATAGTTTCGAAGATATAAGCGAAAAACTAAGCAAATCGCGAAATTTTGAGGGTTTTCTTTTGCAATTTTCTCCGCGAAGCCGACATTTTTGAGGTGGCAAACATCAATTTCGAGTTCAGCACTCTCAAAAACATATAGAACTGTCGAGAAAAGATTTCCAGAATGTTTTTCTCAATCGGGTCTTTCGGGACGTGTGTGCTTGTAAGAAGATGAGGAAAGAAACATCACGCCGACCCGTGTCCCGTTTGTTAATTCAGTGATCATCCTGTTCATGAAACGCTCCCTCATTCATCGTGTTCGTGGTGTAATGTAATAATTGCCACATAAGCACGATCGTGTCCATTTTACTTTACTTCATTCGACTGTATATATAATCTCTGCGCCAACTATGTATTGTATCGATATCTGTGAGTGATTACATTTGCTTACTTTCAAAGTTGACGTGAAAGGCACGATCATGTTCATATAATCGCGTCTACGTTAACAATTTATATTTAGTGGCCTTTAAATCCTTATTAAATCCTTCATACGGGTACTGGTTCTGTAAGGAAGACAGCGACGAATCCTCACGCGGATAAAGGCGAGCAACGGACGCACCCTTGGAGGGGGAGGTGCAGTTAGACGGTTGCTGAGGAGAAGACACGCGACGGGCAAACCCGGAAGAATAAAAGCCGGTATGTGACCTGAGAGAGACAAACAGCCGAAGCTAATTGATAAATGGAATGCTTGCAGATTGATTGATGTTTCCGGGTCGTCAACTGCTAACGTCATTAGTCACCCAAGTCTAGTGCATTTTTTTATCGCGGATGGTGGCGGTGATCGCCCCCACTGGATAGTGACACGGCGCCAATCTAGAGTGACACTACTCTAGCTATAACGTAACGCAGCTCTCTAGCTAGAGTCGGAAAGCCTGCCATCGTCGGGACTCGAACTCTTGGACCTCCCACTGAAGCACTGCATAGGCATCAATTGTTTCCCTGAGCCACCTATGCCGGTGAACACGTGTATACTGCCGTATAAACTGTCTTGAGTCGTGATTCGAAACGTTGTACATTTTAGGATAATTGGTTGACGTCAGCTTAAAAAGCTTCAATTTCAAACGACCAATAATTAAATTCTCTTCGTATCTACGTCGACAGCGAGACTTCAGCCTCTAGCCTCCGGATTTAACATAAAATGTTTTGAATCAAGAGAACAAAAAAAAAAATCAAAATAATTTTATATCAAAATATAGTTACGGATAATGTGACTCCTTTCCCTCTCGTAACTACTAAAGTATTTTTGCATTAAATACACGTGTTTCTTTTATCCACAAGTTTTATCCAAAACTTCCCGTGGATTAAACCCTTTAAGTTCATGTCTGCTTGCCTTCCATCGTTATGGGCATATTTGCAATAAGAAATACCTAATCAGAACCCACTTCAAACTCTACTTCAGATCATTTATTATTGTCTTAAAATAATTTTAAGTTACATTGTATTTAATTCCTAACTATAATATGTAAATTTTAGTGTTCTGCCACCAGGTTGCATAAACCTACCTGCAGAAATAACATCTATCTATCTATCTATTTATCTATTTATCATCGATTGACCCTATAACTTCTTTTCAACATCTGCCGATGATGCTGCAGCACGTTTCTAGCTGTGGCCTGAGGCTGTGGCTTTCTAGCAAAAGTCCTTTGTCCTGCTTCAAAACACACTTATCGTCCGTTATCATTGTCTCTGACTCAAACGAAATGGAAGAGCTTGATTGATTGTAAACGATATTGGAGATTTAGGATTAAAGTATCTTATGGGACTAGAAACTCTTCCAGATAAAAGAGGACTTGCATGTTTGGCAACACTGCACTCTATGCTCGCTAGCTCTCAGTACGGAGGAAATATTTTCCTCCAAAGTGTAGTGCATTTCACTTGTTTACTCTCTTCGGTTATCTGTACAGTTATTTTGACACTCATCCACGCGAAATTAAATTGCGGGTGTGTTCGGTGGGTATTACGTAAAAATGATTCACATTCATTTCACAAACAACTAATTGGTGCTGCGGCTATGGTACTCATTGGTGTTATTTTAATGGTACTAATTGGTGTTATTTTTGTAATTTCGTTAAAACGTGAGAATGCAGAAACTTCTACTTCAAAATTTCTTTTTTAAGAAATATTATTTACAAGCATAAGTCTTTGATTAAAATTAAACTATGTAGTAGTTTAATTAAAGTATGATGAAAGTAAACTATGTGGGCTCTTTGAAGTTCGATATTGATTGTCCGTTTACATCAGTTTGTTGACTTATTCCACATGCGTATATATTTTATCTGTTTTTCAACAAATTTTGTATCAGCTCTTACAATATTACTTTTAGTGATGAAATCGGAACAATGTAAATCATTTGTGAATGCTACCCGGAATGTCTACCTGCCCCCGCCGGGAGAGGTGACTCAGTGTATGTCATTGCAGAGTCTCTAATTGGGAGGTCCTAGGTTCGAGTCCTGACGGCGGCAGGATTATGGACACTAGCTTGTCAGCTAGGTCTAATTCAGTCGCTCACTGGAGAAGAATTCAAGTGGCCGGCTGATCTGATCGGTGGTTTCCCATGTGTTCTCTGATCAACACCAGGCGAATCTAGAGTAGTACTCTAACAAACGGGCCACGGACCGCGCGCGATCTTTCCTTCCTATTTGTCCTATCTTCAACCCTTACAGACACACTTACACTAACATGCACTACAGTACCACACATGTCGGATAACCGGTCGGAGGCTTGGAAGTTGTCCCGGCTGAGGCGGTGCCACGCTGGTGGGAGATACACAACTACCCGGCGGTAAGTCGGCGCCGGATCTCGCCATCCAATGGAGAAGATCACCGTCAGCTCCCAACGGAGAAACATGCACTACACTTACGAGACTAATGAACACAGTAGTTGACGCGCCCGGAATCACTAACAATCAATCTATCAGCATACACTGAACTGACACTGAGGCATTAACAACTCCGCTTATCCGGCTGACGGAAAAAAGCATTTCGCACAGCGACGCGGTGTTTGGCAATGCTTAACTGATTTAGAAGCAGGACCGGCCAGAGAAAACAAGAGGCCGGCCGTAGTATTTCCACGGAGGCCTCTTATTTTAAACAAAAGTCCACTTTCCTATACATAATTCATCATACTATGCAACAAAAATAACTTACAGCGGTGAATTAGAATTAGAAGTAAATAAATGTTTTATGTGTTTTGAATTTAAAAATTGAGGCCTCAATTCAATCGAGGCTTGAGACAAGTTTTCTTGACGGATCCCTCCGGATGCCACTGTGTGAGAACCTTCAAAAGAATTGTTCACTGACCCGACTGTTTCCGAGCACGTCAATTGTTATTAAATTGCAATTATTAGTCCCGATAGTGTAGTGAATGTTTTATGCGAGGACATGGCGCTGTTCCTCCCCATTGGATAGTGAGATCCGGTTCCGACCTACACAACGGTGTGCGGGCAATTTCTCATTTCAGGTATTCCCCTCCCCCAGCGGGACACCATTCTAGCCGGGACAACCTTAAGCTTCCAACTGAGGAATTTCTCATTTCAGGTATTCCCCTCCCCCAGCGGGACACCGTCCCAGCCGGGACAACCTTAAGCTTCCAACTGATGTTCCGACATGTGTGGTAATGTGGTCCATGTAAGTGAGTGAGGGGAGAGGGAGAGGAAGAGCAACAGGAAGGATAGATGGTGCGGGGTCCGTGGTCTGTTTCTTAGGGCACTGCTCCGGCATTCGTCTGATCGGAGAAATCACCGATCCAGAAAACTACCGACCAGAGCATCCGGCTGCTATAGCAGCCGGATTCTGTAGAATTCTCAATTCTCAAATTTTGCCGGCGGCAATGGTGTGTAACGGTCAGCATATCGGACCGTTATTCCCAAGTTCGCGCCCGATCGGGGCTCGTACGCCTTCCTTTGGAGGGGAAGTAAAGCCAGCTGTCCCATGTTAGTAGATTTACTGCATGTAAAAGATTCTCAAGCTTAAATGACAACATATGAGTTAAATTCAAGTCGCCTGTTTCGTCACCTAAGGAATATCTTCTTTCTCCGCTAGATGGTGAAAAGAGCGTAGCAAAATTTGCGTGGTCAGACGGAAGAGCAGGGCTCATGGCCTGAGTCTCGCCACGTAAATTAAGGCAATTGAATTGAATTCAATTCAATTCTCCTCAGGGCAGTCGTAATTTCGACTTTGTCACGGTGTAAGAGATATAGGTAGTTCACTCCCGATCTAAAACTGAAGCTAATGTGAGGCTAGTTCTCACAGTTCTTGCTATGTAAGCGCTGTGAACGACTTGGGCATTTTTGGGACAAGATGGTGATCCATTTAATAGCGTTGTAACCTCTGGTGGAAGCCACTAAATCGCGAGACGCCATCATGAATGCCCAACTCGATTGTGCGCACCGTACGGATAAGCCAGGAACTAGCCTCAAACTGGCTTCAAAAATTTTGTCCAAAAGGCGGCTAGTTGACACACCTATATATCTTACACCGTGACTTTGTTTCAGCTAGTGTCGAAAATCCGCCACCGTTGGGCTTCGAATTCCAGGATCTCCCGCTCAGAGTCCCTGCAGAGATAGCGCAGTGGCTCGTACGAAGCTCGTACCGAGCCCACGCCGGCTGGCCGGCCGGCCGGGGCGCGGGCGTTCGGGGAGGCGAGTGCGCGAGAGAGCTGGAGCTCAGCGTCGCCGCCCGGTTTCCTCGTCGCTCTCCCGTCGTCGCCTTGCCGACGCCACCTGACGGCGACCGAGCACGCAGCACCCGCGCTCTCTTCCCTCCCCTCCCCTCCCCTCCCCTTCTCTCGCTCTTTCGCGCCCCGCCGCCGCGCGCAAGAGCGCAGCCGTGTTCCAGTGCTTACCCCTCGCGCCCGCTGCTCGCTTTCCCCGGCCTATCCCCGGCCATCTTCACGCCCGCGGAGAAATTTCAGGCCCAACGTCCACTTCGCAAACCCTTAAAACTCTCACGATTTCTACTTTGAGGAAATTTGGGAGGGAATTCAAATAGTGATTTGTGTGGGGGAGGAATTTTAGATCCACCGTTCTGTAGGTGCACCATTAAAACTAATTTCTACTTTGAAGATAATTTCAAAGTTTATTCTTATAGTTAATTTCATGTTCCGTAGGGAATCATTAAAACTCTTCCATTTTCTACTTTAAAGGAAATTTCGAATTAAATTCAGAACAAAATGGTTTGGAGAGAATTTTTTAATCAAAGTTTACTTGACAAACCCTTAAAATTCTCATCTTGATTAAAACTTCGAAATGAATTCAAAAAGTTAATTACTGAGGAAAAAATTCCATGTACAGTGTTCAATAGGCAAACCTTCAAAACCATTACAATTTATATTTTAAGGAAACTTTCTACGAGAAATAAAAAAATAAGCTGTTTGGAGAGGATTTTCAGATCACTTGATGCACAACAGCCAATTGCGAACACGTAAATACTGCGTGGTGAAAATACTGTTTCGGAAAATGAGAGCACTCATAAACAATCAGTTATGTTGTCCACTCGTTATTCAGACCGGGCTAAAAGATTTCCTTGGCGAGACTCTCGGATTCAGAGTGCTAGACGGTCTGAACTTGGTAAACATCGAACCCCTTTCCACTGCAATATAAAAATGTGAATAACGAACATTTAATGAAGGAAAGAGATTAACAGCCTCTGCTACTCAAGTTAAACATCAGTTTCATATGTGACGCGATAAAACAACTAGGGTTGCATGGCAAGGGTTAACCGAAACCTCTGGATCACTTCTTTAGAAAGAGAAACGGACCCAATTGTGATATTAGTACATTAAAGATCACAGGACAGATCCATGAACACTTAATTACCTCAAAGGTTGGAACAAGAACTTCCTTATACTCTACAACTTTGGCTCTCTCAAACTTGGCTAACCGCAAGGTTTCGCTCATATAAATTTGGCTGTCCCTTGAAATTTGTTTAACCTGAACTTTGGCAATCCCTGATTTATGACAGCCCCCCGAAATTCGATACCATCTGAAAGGGTGGAAAGGGGGCTAAATTTTGGATCTCTCCTTAAATTTGACCTCCCACTCTCTCAGTCTGAATCAGTGAAAAACTACTGATTGACAGTGACTATTCAGCGATGGTGTCAGCTATAACCCTACCACTGACAATCAGTGAATTGAGCTGAACAAATCAGTGAAAATTGGGTCCACTTTTTGAATCAGTGAAACTTCACTGTTTGAATCAGTGAAATCTGTGACACTAATTGCACGTGACGACTGAACGATCAGTGAGCTATGGTGGACGACCAGTGAAATGCTGGCGGTCATTATGAAAAGGTTCGCATGTTCGCTGATTGTCAGCGAAATTACCCCATTTCGACTGAAGATATCAGTGACTTCGGCTGTCACTGATTGAATCAGTGACAATTTCACTGATTCAGATTCAGAGAGCACTTGCAATTCAGCGTCCTGAGACTCCGCCCTCTGGGGCACCAGTCACTGTCTGCGGATTCTCTCCCCATCCAACGTGACTTCGGTTTGCGACCTATCAAGCGCGTGGCATCGGACCAGCAGAACCCAAGCGCGCCGCCGATGAGTCTCCGATCGCCTCATTACGCTAATGAGCTGCGAATGAATAAAGAGAGCGCGCTGTGCGAGCAAAGCGCCGCCACCGCCGCCGCCTCTCGCACACACGCGCCGCCTCGCCTCGCGCCGCCTCGCCAGCCGCTCTGATTCACGCGTGCCGCGGGGCCGCCCCACTTGCCGTATTCGGCGCGCGTGGTAGCGGCGGCGGCGGCGGTGCAGGCGGAGCCGGAGGCGGCGGCAGGAGTTGGGGCGGTGGCGATAGCGGGGATGGTGATATACCGCCAATATCGCCCCCGACACAGGGGCGGGGGCGACACTGGCGGGGGCGCAGCAGTGGCTAAGGTAGCGGAGAGATGGCGATGGTGGTATCGGGGATTGGAACAGTGACAAGGGCGGGGATGTAGTTGGGGTGGCGTTTGCGGTGGCGGCGGCAGGGGAGGGTTTGAAGGGGGCTAGGGACAGAGGCGGTGGCGGTGACGAGGTTGGGAGTGGTCGTTTCTTTTTCTTTTCAATTTCCCCTCTCCAGTTACCCTAGAGAGGCGGGAATTTATTCAATGGAAGCGGTCGTTGAGATGGTAGCAGGGGCGAAGGCTACGGCTGTGGTAGAGACGGGAACGGCGGTAGCGGAGGTGTGGACGGTGGCGGTGGCGGCGGCGGCGGCGGTGGCGGTAGCGATGACGGTGACAGCGAGAGTGGCATGGTGGAGGGCGAATGGAAGGCGGGGTCGAACCGACAGAGCAAGGTCACGGCCGCGTTCCCCCGCCTCCATTTGTTCTGGCACTCCTTTTGGACGAATTCGCTCTCTTAATGAGACCGATTCTAATTATTCAGGAACGTCGCTGCTCACTAGTAATGTGGGGATGGGGGGTGAAAATCGGACTCTTCACGGTCACGGATAGGAGGGAGGGTGACTGACAAACGTTCTATTTAAATTGAAAATCTTGAAATTTTAAAAGGTTTTTATCAATATTAAAAGAATATGTCCCTCTTACAAAATGGAAGTTTCACACAATGTGCATGTTTTTCACTAAATGAGAATGAATTTTGCTCAGATAATTATTTCTTCTTTCTGAGGCGTAGTGAGTCTCCGCTCCCGAAAGAGAAATTTTTGTAAAGAAGATTGGGAACAAACGACTGGAGCTAAAGTTGAACACCTATTCAAAGTAATTAAATAATTATAGTAATTATTCAGTATATTCAGTAATTACTATTTAAAGAATTTCTTATTCATACTGTACTGTAAGTAGGTGGTATTATGAAAAGTAATGAACTACAAAGGGCCACTAACACGAATAACAGATACGTTCCGTTACACACCTCGGGATCTCCTGGGTTTAAAAACTTCAACCGTGTCCGTAATTCGTTCTATATCGGCCTAATGAGGTTAATAACTATAATATTCTCAACATTTTATATTAGCCTCATTCCGGACGCTCGTGTAAAAGTTTGCGATGTCTGTGTGTGTTGTGTGCTTTTTTAAATACTACTGAACATGGTATTCAGTTTTCAAAACTTACAAAATAGAAAATTAGAGACTTTTTTTCTGGGTGACCCCATAAAGGTTTTGAAGAGATCGGACGAATGAAGGGTCTTTCAAATACTACGTGAGTTTTCATGTTCGTACACTTAAATATTTCTCATACTGACACTGCCCAGCGAGGTTAGGGCAAATGTTTTCCTGGCATTGTCTTTGTGATAAAATAACGGTGATGCATTTTCTGAATATTTTCTTATTTTTTATTGCAACCCTGTTGACAAAGTTTACCCAAATGAAGTTAGCCATGAACAGACATTCTGATGTTGGGAAAATAACTGAATCGTGATGTTGGGAATCATTTCTATGGGCTTGGTGCTAAAAGAACTTCTGCCAGCCTTTAGAGATTTTTCATTTTAATGGTAATTCAGTCTATCCTATTCTTTTACTATAAAAAGGCATTAATAAAATCTCAATATGATACTCAGGTTTGACTTTCGATCTTCGCGTTGGTCTAAGAGTGTTTTGACATTTTGACAATGTTAAAAAGAGTTTAAAATTTGAAATTTAGTACATTGATGTCATCCAAGTTAATAGCAAATTTCCGTAGTTTAAAAAATCATAAATAATTGAAAATACAGAAACTGGAAATTAGATTAACTTTTCTGAAAGGAAGAAAACCGACTATTCTAAAAAACTGAATGTTGGCATTGTTTTTTAGCATCATGCCACAGACTTAATCAGTGAAAGATTTAATTTAAATTGTTATAAAATAAACAACTCAAGGATTCGTGTTTACTTATCATTCAGAGATATAGTCATTATTTGATTATTTATTTTACTTTTTCATCTGTAATCAATTTATAAAAAGTCAAAGTTAAGGTATTTGGTGTGCAAATATCAAGAAAACAAACGCTAATAAAATTTAAGATCAAATCTAAAATTGAAGAAACGAAGGAAAGCTCAAAAAGAGACGATGAGATGGCTAAACTGTTGCCACTAGTGTCTCCGACAGGGAGGTCCAAGGGTTCGTGTCTCGACGGTGGCGTATTCTCGACATTAGCCACAGTTCGTCTTGTTGTTATTGTTAATGGGTTATCGTTGCGTGTTAGCTACTTAGTGAAGTGGTAAACTGCGTGGATCGCAGCAACGCCGACGTTCTTTACATCAAATTGTCACCTAATTTTATTCGGACCTGAACACAAATATATCTTTGCGAACTAAGTGTGGTAAACTGCGTGGTAGAATTCAGCCGCTGTCCGGGGAGATTTCCGTCTATCCGATCAACACCTGGCGAATGCCGGAACAGTATCCTGACAAACGGGACACAGACCACGCGCGATCTTTTCTTCTCTTTCCCTCCTCTCTCCATCCCCATAAACACCCATAAAACTTACGTGCAATAACTACCACACTTATCGAATGACCAGTCTGGAGCTTAGAGCTTGTCCCGAAGCCCCGCTAGCGGAGATACCTCGAGGTAGGAACGTGCTAGCCCACGTGTAGGTCGGCGGGGGGTCACACGTTTCCGCGCGGGAGGAACATTTGATTTGATTTGATTTATTTGGTCAAAAAACAGTGGAAATGTACATGGCGTATGGGGGAGAAGAACATTTTCCGCACGTTTCCTTAAGTTCCGCAATTCCTTCCCAACATTTAATTGTAAAAACAATAGTTGAATGATGAATAAAATATAAAAAAGATATAATAATAAAACTTAAAAAAGCGCGAGATTAGCAACATTTGAAAAACTAGGTATTTATTTCCCGAGTTACAGAAAACATTCTGGCAACGGTAAACGAAATGCAGATGCAATTTTTCTGCATTGCTAACAAAATAGTAACTCACCCCCAGCTCTACTCCTACCACTAAAAGCAAAAGGAATGCTCAACACCACCACCACCACCACCACCACCACCAACAACAACAACAACAAAAACAACAACAACAACAACAACACACGTACAACATCCACTACACTTACGAAAGTAATAGCCATAGCATTTAACGCGCCCAGAAGCAGAAACTATTCAATGAATGAATGAAATAATGAAGTAATTGTGGAGTAGGAAGAAGGAAAATCCTAATGAGATACGCATTGTCCTCCAGAAACCCCTCATGAATGGGGCTGGATTAGAAGCCCTCAAGTGCAGAGTTAGCGCGCTTGCCATTTCGCTATTGGTCGCCTCTGCGAAGAGGAGGTACACTTTCCTGGTGCCAGTTGCTGTCGCAAGCTGTCGCTGGCTTTTGGCGCTCGCGTAGGACACGGCTGTTTGTTCCTCCTCCTCCGTCGCCGCCGCCGCCGGGGAAAGTGCTCCGCTGAGAGCCGATGCTCGGAGGCGTGAGAAGGTCCCAGGATACAAAGATCAGAAGGGGTTTCCACCTAGCGGTTGGCATATTTTCTCCTGACCCCCGAAGGATAAATAAACATGGAAAGTAATCTAACTTAATATAAGAATACTACGAAACGAAATAGAAGTTGCAGGACCGTTCTTAGTGGCGCTAATGATAGTTAGACTTTTGCAGTGTTGTCACCTAAAATTTATAGATGTAGTGCTTAATATTTTGTTGCCACGTTATAAAACCTCTGCCGTAACGAAAGTAATTGCCAATCAGAAACTTCGCTATTTGCACTGTGTTGTCACGTTCAATTTATAAAACAAGATAATAGCATGTCCCAAATGTAGTTAGTGGAACGTCATTACAAGTATCGAGAGAGTGAGGTTAATTTTTTTTAAAAATTAAAAAATGCGTGCTCTTTGAATGGGGATTAAGAAGAGCATGTGATATTAGTATTGTTGTTATTGTTAATAGGTTATCGTTGCGTGAAGTGGTAAACTGCGTGGATCGCAGCAACGCCGATGTTCTTTACATCAAATTGCCATCTAATTTTATTCGGACCTGAACACAAATATAACTCTACAAACTAACAGAAAACCGCAGTAGAACATCACATGTAAAAAAGTGTAATGGTGCATTTGAGTATATTGTGAAGTTGCTGTGAATGTTACGTCGCAGAGTTTATATTAATAATGTGATACTACGCTGAGAAACAATTGAAGAATGAGTTATAGGAATTGCTAGAGGAGGCTGAGGAGGAGAAACGTGAGTGAATGTACGGTGTGGAATGAAGTTTAAGAAAGGGCCAAAGATCATTCTTATCCGATCATGAGGAGTATGTGATTTGGGATTGGAGGATAGTAGGAGACGACTCGACCTACATTTGCTTTTGTCTTGGAGTTCAATGGTGTGGAGAGGAGCAGGGAGACACACAAGCAATATCCTTAGTATTGGGGTGATAAAGAATTATTAATAGTAATATGATTTTGTTTTGTATTGTTTTTACGAGATTTGGTTTTAATTCTTTTTTCTTTTCTCGTAATAACGGGGCGGATTTTGATGACCTAAAGCATCGCCAAAATGATCAATAAAATGCTCTTAAAATGTTTTAGAAATGCCCCCAAAACAAAGGAAAATGACGTACAGAATGTGATCAAAACCATTTTGGATGAACAACTGACACGTTTCTGATGTAATCGATTTTCTATTCGTTCAAGTGAACTCAGCTTTCAAACTTTTGGTTTGGACTGTTCTTTACCACAAAATCTTTGTCTTTAGTTATCCGGAAATCGGCTGAACTGGCAATGGCGCTGACAGGTGTCACAGGAACCTTAGATTACTCACAATGGCCGACATTCTGAGCAAAGAAATCGAATAGGATACCAGATTTAGGTACTCAGGAATTTTGTGGAGAACATTTGTTGCATCTCGTAAATATTATTTGAAGCAAGTATCATTAAAATGATATTAAAATTAATTAAATCAGCAAAAAATGCAATAAAATTACGGAAAATGTAAAAAATTACTTATTAATCGAAATTTTTAAAAAAGTGCAAAAAATGACGAAAAAATGGTTCATTTCCTTTTGTCATAACATAAAATGAAGTGTTGTACTAAACGGCAATGTTCTAAAGTGATGAGAAAAATAATGACATTTCATTAAAATACACCCCCTACTCATAACCAGTGCCCCCCGCATTAGGCACTGACGCTGCTCGTACGATGTAATGTTTTCAATTTTGCTATTCAATAACATTTCAGTACTATAGAATCCCTCGTAACAATCATCCAAGGGCATGGGAAGTTTGGAAAAAGAAGGGTCGTATAATCAGAGAAACAATAAAAAAAATAGTAGTGCTAAACAGCACGTACTTTCTCGCCTTTAGGAATAGTTATGCAATTCTGTGTAATAGTTATGTAATACCACAATTTCTCTCCGAATTAACACATCTCACTCATAATTTTTTTTGTAAAACTTGTTTGAAATAGTACAACATTTGGTGCAAAAACTAAATATTTTCAAGCAAATATCAACACAAATTTGACAGTTATAACTCCTTTCATACAGGTAAATCATCTCTCAACAATAAGACGTAATTCACAAAAATAGCACCCGAGTTGCACTCCAATCTGATATTCCTTGAAAGCTAAGGTCCGTTCGCTGTAACTTCACTCCGCATGTAAACAAACTTTGAGTGTATCCCTCCGCTCTGTAGTTCGTGATTGGCTACGCCATTCGCGCCACGATCATACTCAATTGCCGGCACGTGTCATAGCCAGAACTGTCATAGCATACAGAGTGTCCGGGGAGGAAACGTCGAAACTTCGAAAATAAGCTCTTAAGACAATTCTAAGCATATTTTGTCTAATAAACTATGTGGATATTCTGAATGATTGAGCCGCATTAAGCACTCAAAAGTTGGTTTCAAAAAAAGATTTGTAGGCAAAAATTTGCTTTGTAGGAGCATAGAAACACTCCAGAAACACGTAAATTATTTATTATTTACAAAATAAATTAATATATTTGTTCAGAAAGAAAAATTAAGCGAGAAATAAAAAAGGAGTCGAATTGTGTAAATTGGCTGCTTTTTTATTTCTCCCTTAATTCTTCTTTTTGAACAAATATATTAATTTCTTTTGTAAATAATAAATAACTTACATGTTTTTGGAGTGTTTATGTGCTTCTATAATGCAACTTTTTGCCTAAAAATAATTTTTTCAAAGCAACTTTCGAGTGCTTATTGCGGCTCAACCATTCGGAATATCCACGTAGTTTATAAGACAAAATATGCTTAGAATTCTCTTAAGAGCTTATTTTCGACGTTTCCTCCCCGGAAACTCTGTATTATTTTCACTAGTACGTCTTTAATACGCCCAAAATATGCAGATATTTTGCTTAAATATCACAGAACTTACATTTAGGTGTGTTCTTGCAAGGTAGCAGTGAAATCTTGCCCGAAGCACGAATTTAAATAGAACATGCAGAGACGTTCTTTTAAAACTTGGCAGTCCCGAATCTTCATTAACCACATCAAGAATTTTGTGTTTTGTTGGAAATTCGTTTCCACGAAAAAATGTGCACATGAATACGAATGGCAGATTAACAACTTCATGGCACTTGCCCTCCACCTGTTTTGGTCTACATCTCTTCTTACGTGGAGAAATTACCTTTCCAATGACAATTCATTACAGAGTTTTCAAATACTTCTGCCACCGACACCTGCAATTCAGCAGTCATCTCTTCCACCTTCCACAAACTCATTGACGGATTTTTAGCCGCTAATTATTCAAATACATCAATACAACCTTCTTCTCACCACTTCTGAGGGATTTTCCCTGCGATAGTTTCAAACTGGATTATCTCGGAAACTGCTTCACTTATTGTGTTGAATGTGGAAACAAAAATTAACGCAATGAGCAAACACACCTTTCACTAACCAAATAAAAATAGAGCATTCTTTTAGAACTTTCTCATTCGAGAACGGAACTGCTATTGATAAAATTTGGCAGGAGCGGCGCCGACGGCCTGGCGAACGAACGTTATCTCAAAGAGGTCCGTTGGCAGCTAAAGGTTGGCAGTTAAGGTCATGCTCGGTGTCTGATTTTACTTCAAGGCAAAGGAGAAAATTATTTCGACTGTTTGTGTAGAGAGTCAGGAAATAAATCAATTTTGAAAAGGACCTAACTCCTATAGCGCACGACGCCCTAAAGAGGAGTGTGGTGTCGTTCAGCCAATGAGAACAAGTGACGACCACGTGCATTTGTTTACGTGCTGAGTAAAGTTAGAGCGAACGGACCTTAGCAATTTTTGTTTCATATATTTCAAATGATTTCGAAAAGATTAATGTGTAAATGAATAACGAAAGGTCGGATGTTAGAAACGAACAAAGAAATATGAAATAATATACAAATTCTAACGAAGCATCCAGCTGTCTGGAATTACGATCATGAAGGGCAGTAAATTCGGAGCGGGCGATTATTTTTGTAGCGAAATTACCCAAAAATACTCATATTTTCACAATGATTCAACATGATCTTATTTGAAGATCTTTTTTTATGAACACATTTCATTAAGGAAAAATAGTGTATGTACACAATTGTAGTTGTAGGAAGACGCCGAATTTTTTTATTTTCGCAAAATCAGGCAATTCAACGAATATGAGACCTGCACCATTCTCTTGAGCTCCTTTATGCTATCTGAGGTCCATATTTAATAAAAAAAATTGCGCAGTTTTTAAGAAAACATGATTTAAAGAAAATAAAAATTGCCTATGTTTGACACAAAATTTCGCCAAAAATACTCATGCTTTTGAAAAATTGAACATGATCTCATTTGTCGTTCTGTTTTTGATAAACACATTTCCTTACGAAAAAATTATATCTTCACAATTGTAGTTGTAGGAAGACGTCGAAAAAAATTTGAATTTTTTGCAATTTTCGAAAAATTGGAGTTTTCAACGAAAATGAAAACCTGAACCATTCTCTGAAACGACCTTCATTCAACAACAAAATTTAATAAAAAATTATGAAAATTTGAAAATGTCTCAGGGGCTTCTTGTAAAGTGCCCCCCAAAATTGAAATATCGACTTCAAATTCAAGGGACTGTTATATTAGCTACATCGATTGGGGAATATCAATTTTGGAGAAAATGGAACGGTTTAGCATTGTTCACAGACGGATGGACAGCAGTTGTGCCGTCAATCGACTTTTCGGTACCAAGGACGTACAAATCATGGATTCTGGCAACACCACGTGTTAGAGGATATTTTTTCTAAATTTAGCATCTGGATTTATGCACTTTTTCGTTGCCAAGGCCTTGTAACAAGAGTTTTCTGCCGAAATTTCTCCGTTTTTTCGCGCAGCATTACATATCTTTCTCTCTACCGCGGTAGCGAGAAAATGATAAATACGAACGCAAATAAGAGAGTAATTGTTTAAAATTACTCTTTTATTAATTTATTATAATTAATAAAATTAATTATTTATTAATTTATATTAATTAATTTTTCTTTCCACATCATTAGTTATAAATTAATGTTCTATTTTTTCTCCAGTCCTTAATTATTCTGACCTCTAATCCTTGTTTTGAAGATAATTTTTGAACTAACTAATGATGATGACTGATAATTTTTGTCCAAGCCTTGTAGAACTTTCAATTTGTTCTCTAGCGTACGTACAAAATATTTGCGTTTATGTTGGGTTTCTATACTCATTGGTCATTGACCAATGTTAGAATGCGTGCTCTTTAAAATTCTCAGCGAGGGATTTTGACGCATTACTGTGCACTGCACTCTGTGTTCTGAAGTACACTGTGCAAGGATCGGCATCGATTAGGTGTCGAGAATTCGAGAAAAGGAGGGATGGGGGTCGGATATCCTGAGGAGTAGAATACCTTGTGATCGCATATGAGTTCTACTGCAGTAATTCGCGCGATATATCTGAGCCTTTGATGGCCATTAAAATGCGTGCTTTGACTCGCTCTCTAACGGTTCTCGAAAGCTCAGTCCAGTGTTTTCTAGTGCAAAGGTCCTGTAGTGAGAGGACCATAGCCTTACAGGACTGCGAAAAGTCTTGTTCGATCCTTTATCAACTCAAATCAAAATCTGAAGAAACTTTTACTGAAACTTTTGTGAAAAATTTACGTAAACTTTTTACGAAAAATTTACTGTCATGTTTGAGGAACCTAATCTAAGCAATATGAAAAACAAATTCTTCAACAGGAGATCAGCGGCTCTGACACTTAAATACCGTGCATTAATTCTCGAAGGACAAGGGAAAGGCAGGAATGATCGCGCGCGGTCCGTGGCTCGTTTATTAGGGTACTGCTCTGGTATTCGCACGATATTGATTCGAGAAACCACGTTAAAATTACCGATCAGAGCAGTCAGCCACTGGAAATCCCTTCCAGACAATGGTCGAATTTGATCCAGCTGTGTGACCACCGTTGGTACCCAAACCCAAGAACCACCCGGTCAGTGATGCCGCAGGAGTAACGGTTGTTTCACTCAGCTGTCACGGTTGATTATGAGCAAACACTCGATCGTGATGAAAAGATGTTGGTGAGCTAGTACGTGACACTGATTTTCGCTCCTTCTGCGCAGCACCAGTTTACGTCATGAGCCACGTGACCACAACAGGGGCACTTCGTTTGAAAAGCCAGACCAGACACTGGCCGCCATGGTGCACAGAGAGCGAGAAGTTTTGAGAAACATTTTGAAAATGACATAAAGTAACAATTTTCAACGGTGACGAACCGATGAAGGTGTGATTGAAATAAAATGTGCAATATTTTTTTAAAAAGTGCTTCAGATATCTGTTTCGATGATTTGTAACAAGGCGATAATTTTAGTATCTGGCTGCGTTTAAAATTACAGCTAATATTGTGACGCAACAGGTGCCTGAAGCTCATTGGTTGAAGTCGGATACGACGCGCAATAGCTCACTCAATCTTCTCATGGGCCACATCAAAACAATACTGGCTTGCTAGTCGTCGTTTACACGCCGAACTGAACGCAAGCTCAAGTCAACTCGCATGGAAATCTTATGACCTATTGCCTTTATTCTTTCTGTGCCATTTTTCTCTTTGCTGAACAAAACCATTCCTTTCTTGTCGTTACCTTTTCTAGTTTTCCCCTCTCCAGTAGCCCTGGAGAGGCGGGAGTTTATTCAAGAAACTGGGGTTCGTACCTGCAGCCGTTAGGCTTGTGCAGAATGGGAAGGACCTATCTTAGACTATTTAAAAGGAGCTATATTATAACTAATTACACAAGCCTCTTTGGACTAGGGTTTGGTTCGTTACCTTACCTCAGTCAATCGCATATAAATCATCACAACAATGTGCTACATCAGTTTAGTTGGAGCCGTGCAAACTCACTACTCATGGTTACGATAATGTTTAAAAGTTAATTTGGCTTGAAACTGAAACCCAATTTTAAATGATGGTTTCTGTGCACAACGTATGTTGCAGATTGCACGTGCTGATTTCTTGCCTACATCATTCTACACTTTTCGTTTTACATCTATTTAATGCACTCGTGAGAAATAATTCCCTGTATAGGAGGGGCACTTTTCCGGTGTTTGGTGTCAATGGCGTACTATAAATCCTACAAAACGTCCATTTTATTACCATATTACGTACTAAAAAAATGGTACATGACCTTATTTAAAAGCACTAATTTTGTACAACCGACATTGTCTGAGGCAAAAATCTCTATCTTCAATTTTGCAGTTTTAAAATAGTTTTTTTGCAATTTTCAAAACATTGGGCATGTCAACGAAAATGATACCTACATCATTCTCTTAAACGTTCTTCGCACTATTCAACAACAAAATTTAATAAAAAAATTGGAGCCATTTTCTTTTAACTTTGAAAATCTCCGACGGGATTCATGTAAAGTACCCCCAAAAATTAAAATATCGGTTTCAAATTCCAAGAGCCTTGACACTAATAAAAACAATTGGGGAATTTTAATTTTGAAGAAAATCGGCTGAACGGTTTAGGCGCTAGCGTTGACCACAGACGGACAGACAGACAGACAGACAGACAGACCGACAGACGGACAGACGGACAGACGAACGGACGTTTTGCCGTCAATCGATTTTACAGTATCAAGAACCAACAAAACATGGATTTTTTACTACACCACGAGGTAGAGGATTTTTTCCCTAAATTTAGCAACAGGTTTTATCGAATTTTTCCTCACCAGACTCCAGCTATAAGAGATTTTCTGGCGAAAATTAGCCGATTTGCGGCGCACGATTACATAACTTTCTCTTCTTACGAAGTATTCGTAAGGCGAGAAAGTAAAAAGGATATTTTGTGTATACTGTATTTTATGTAATTTTAGTCAAGGTCGTAATACTTGCGAGACATTATCGCTCTCATATAATAGAAACTATGGCAAACAAGCGGCACATTAAATTTTATACTACTGGCGACAAACCAACTTATACAAAAATATTTCTCTCGCATCTGGGAAAATGGGAGCTCAAGAAAACGAGGGCAATGTGTGCAAAAGTTCGAAATACGAAATACGCAATTTGCCTGACAGTTTCATTAAAGATCTATAAAGCTCGCTGAAAGGTTATTTGGGAACATTCATCGTGCTAATGTTAGCAATTATCCTCATGGTGCTGACTAAAATAAGATAATTATTCGAGTGGGAGCGTCTTGTGTGTTTACGTTAAGTACTTTGCCATAAAAATGCGTTGTAAATCATGCTTTGCACAGACTCAAGCGTTTTTGTGAAAATCACGAATGCCAAAGTTTAGAGACTCGTCGTCCAAACTTGGTAGCGAGTAGCAAAGCTTCAACTGAATTATGTAGTGAGGTAAAGTTAGGTTAGGTTATGAAGTCTTGAATAAATTGAAATTGACGACTGACAGAACTGAACTCGGAACTACACTCCTTGTTTTTCAGTAGCCTTATAAACTTCCCACCAGGCGTCGAATATCTGTTTATCACGAAATATCTGCTGCTTCTCGTCCCCGTAATGTACTTCACCTGCACTAGCCTCACCGTAACGAACACCTTCTGGTGGGTAATATGCACTTCATCCGCCTTAAGTTTGCTTCAAAGCTGTAGCTACTTTGGACTTTTTCCACACATTTTGCACAATGTGAATATTATCCGGCTAATGAAAACGTAGACTTAAGTGGCCGAAGTCAATAGATTATTGGCTGCCCGGGAGACGTCGCTTGCATTTCACTCTGAAGAAGGTGGCAGTATGACGGTAGAAACGTTGGTAACTGTACCTAGGAAGAGGCTGGCGTTTTCCGGACAGCCAAGAATCTATTAACTGGTTTGTTCTCGAATTATTTAGATTCGGACATAGAAACATGAGGCATCTGGCGTCAGGGGCGGATCTAGAAATTATTTCAGAGGGGGACAATTATATTTCGGATTCCCACAAATATTTTTGAACTTTCTTTTTGAATAACCTTATCTTGAAATAAAAAAGAAGTTCGAAGGATGTGACGAGATCTGAATGGATAAATTTAATAAAACTACAGGAAAAACTTGGTTTAGAAAGGCTCTTAGGGTCAGAAGGCCTCCTTCCTTGGATTCGCCACTAATTCCAACCAACGCCTCACAAGGCAGCCGCACCCGGCAGAGCCAGCGTAAAGGCGGCTCCACACATTCAGTATTTGGCGAATAGCAAGCGACCGCTCGCCGAATCCCGGGTAGTGAGGATGAGTTGCTTGCTATTTGCCGAGCGACGAACATGTTGTTAAACAACAACGCCAACGCCCACCCTTGGCATGTTAGCCAGTACATACTGGTCGGCAAGGCGCCGACCAGTATAGACGTGCAGATTTTCCCCTCAGCTTGAAGCCCACAATGCCCACCCACAATGGCCAAGCGCATGGGTGGCGAATCACTGTTGCTCTTTTGGCGTTACCCGGGAGACACGTGTGGTAGACCAAGGACTCGAGGAACTTTGTCCCCGCTGTGAATTATTATATTATTATTATTATTATTATTATTATTATTATTATTATTATTATTAATGGATTATGAGGTGATAGGATATTGGTGAAAGGTGATCGTGGACTTTTTGAACCATTCCAGCATTCGACTTAGGGAAACCACGAAGACCCCGGTCAGAATGGGCGGCCCGGGAATCGAACCTGGACCTCCCGATTGCGAAGTCAGCGCGCCACGCAATGAGCCACTTCGCTCGGTTGAGCGACGAAAATTCGGTGTTCGCCCTACCCACCGCGTGTCGGACTTTTGGACATCAAAGGAGGCGAGCAGAAGCTCAGTCGGCTAATGTGGAATGTGTGGAGCCGCCTTAATGCTCCACGCGTGGGCCGCAGCCACATTCACGTTGCGCCTGGCGTCAGGAGACCAAGCGGCTGCGTGACGTCATGCGACGTCATTTGTTTCGTGACGCCTCCGAGCGCCATCGACTGCCCCGCGCCCAAGTAGGCTCGTGATGCAAACTGACGTGCTACGCGTCGGTGCTGGGGCGTCGGAAATACGAGGCAGTGGGAACGGTTAGCCCCTTCTTCGTAGGACATGAGTGGATCGAAGATTCAAGCGTGAAATTTACTTTGTTTCGTTATTCTTGACCGGTTGGATTTATGTTCTCTTGATTCTTGAGAGTTGGTCATAAATAAAAAAAACAAAAAAAACTTTATATTGCCGATTTTTCAACTCTTTTGTAAAGGGCATGCTCTTTAAATGTTTCCTTGCATCTTCTATATCTCTAAACTTTAACACCTAAATATATTTTTGTAACCTATAAAATGTCTGAATCGTCAGAAAGTCAAGTTCATTTTTTTCTTAACTCATTGTAACAAAGCAGAAAAACATATGGGGAAATTATAAAATATTTATAATAAGAATTTTTTACTCGTTATTAGATAGAATAGTTGCATGCATTTTAATGTAAGTAAAATGTTATTGAATTAACAATTCAAATATTTTGTATTTATGAATTAATTATAGTATTTATAAATTATGTATAATTAAGTTAAATAATATTTATAATTAAGTTAAATATTATTTAATTAAGTTAAATAATATTTGAATTAACAATTCAAATATTTTGTATTTATGAATTAATTATAGTATTTATAAATTATGTATAATTAAGTTAAATAATATTTACATCTCTAAGAACTTTATTCTATTTCCGCACTATCCAACTCAATCGTTTTAGACGATTGAGTTTTACGTTTACCAATAAATATAAAAGGCTAATATGATAACCTCAACGCAAAGATGGCGTAAAGATCTGTTAGTAAATTAATTAACTTCATCATTTTAAATAACAAACAATTGATTTGCATTCAGTTGTCTGAGGTGAGTATCTACTCTATTATCTCCTTAATAAGTGCAAAATTAATAATTTGCTATTAACTATACAAGTTTCAAAATGTAATTATTGTCTGTCCTCACATAAAAGTAAGCAATATGACTAAGGGTCGTAGCAAAAAGTAATTAAAGATATAACTACAAATCACATCAGTTTAAAAAACATGTAAAAGGATTTGTGACAAAGGTCGTACGCCTTGAGGACAAAGTAAGGAAATAGAAAGTAGCATACTATTTTACTACAGCATATTGTTCCGTAGTTCTGAATCTGTTTTTCCACTGGGAGGCAGAAGTCGTCGCGCTAAGTTAGCGCCCTGCTACCATGGAAAGGAGAAATCTGAGAGAGTAGCCTCATGATCCCGATCTGTCTGCACTAGCTTAATTTTCCGTTAGAAATTTCAACGCACTCGTCGTGGTAAAGCCGACTTACGGAGACCACCTCCCCTTTCCTATAGCGGCTCCTTATGGGTGAAAAACACGTACTTCAACCGCTGAATAGGCTTATTTTTCTCGCCCGGCAATCTTTCAGTAAGCTGTGCTTGAATGATCTAAGTGTAGACTTAACTAAAAATAAACCATATTTTGAGTAATTATACTGATGAAATTTACTTTGCCACGTACTGTTTACTTAATACAGAAAAAAACATTGTATTGCTAAGGCAAAAACGGTAATTTTTAATCTGAAAAACTTGCAGTTTGGTACCCTCATACCGATAAAGTGGATAAATGTTATTCCGATACAATACTTCCTCCTACACGATGTTTAGAGAATGCACGTTCTTTGATCCTTGATCCCGAAAAATTGATATACGGCAGACCGTCTCTCCGTCCGGAAGGTGGGCCTTTGGCTGTAAGAAAACGCCGAAGTTGCTTCACTAAGAGTTTTACTCATGGGGACGGTTTCGATTTTTTATGAACATCTGTTAAGCGTTAAAAGGCAAAATTATCACTTGGGATTACGAAAGGTTCTAAAAGCCCTAAACGATCAAACAATAACTCATTGTTGAAACAAAGAGAGATAAGGAGATAACAGTTATGCTGGGTTCCATCGTTGATCTCCCTCTCCGTTGGAATGGGATTTAGTAATATTCATACAGGAGCCGATTCTCGTGGTTTATCGGTGGAGTTCTTGTTTGTGCTTTATAGATCCAGGCTAAAGGCGAACGATTGGACAGCGGAAGGTAGCATACCTCCTCTAAAAACTAAGCCCATAAAAACTCTCCGAAAGTGGTTGAAGCTAATGCTTTCAAGGAAGTCTGTTTTGAGAAAAAAATGCCACTAGTGGTGCTATTAATCTACTATGTCTGTATTTGATTAATTATAAAAGTCAAAATTGTATTAATATGTCCAAGTAGGACAGATATTAACACAATTTTGCCTTTTATTTAAATGGCTTCAAATGAAGTTTTTTGAAAACTCAAAAATTTTCTGTGAAAAAGAGTCTCAAATTTCGCATTTTTGGTAACCCTTAAATGCCATTTTCTTCAAAAATGCTACAAATTTTTCAAAGAAAATTGGCATTTATGACGCGGTTTATGTGTTCTTTATTGTTCTAAAATTAATATTTTCGTTCTACCATTATAAAATCGAAAAATTAAGAAAGTGTCAAAAAGAATGTACTTTGGGTGGCAATTGATGGCAAGTGGCAAGAGTATATAGCAATTCCGAATAGCTAGCCCAGATCCAAGGAAATAAAAAACAATATACGGGAAAGTCTGTTCCATTGTGAAGCACCACTAGTTTAACTTTTTGGGATGTGAACTGGTAATACTGCGATTTCAAAATAATAATCGTTGTAAATACTTACAGGTATATACATGTTGCGACAGCACAGCTATATTTTTTACGTTTTTTTGTAATATGAACATAAATGATCACCTGTAAGCTGTAATTCTGCGTTATTCTCTAATGCTAATATAAGATCATTCTCAATTAGTTCGGAAAATTCTGAGTCAAAAACGTCTACAACTACATTTGATTCCCCTGAGTTACTTAACACTTCCATATTTTTGTCCCTTATTTTAAGATTTTAAAACTCCACAAACTCAGTCTGATTTTTGTTCTGATAGATCTATGCAGGTGACGTTGATTAAACCCCATTATTCCGTGGTTATTTTCAGTCCGCGACACCATAATTTTCTTCCATGAGGATGGCAACTCTGATTTTTGACAAATGTATAAAAATTAAATGAATATCGCCCGGCAGAATGTGCTCAAAATTCTGAAGTATTTCAGAGATGAAATGTGAAGTATTTCATGTGTATTTTGTATAAAGAATTTGCAACTTGCCATGGAACATTAAATTAAAGAACGTGAAGTGAATACGAAGGAAAGAAAAACTGTAAATACTAAACAATTCATTTTTTAAGCGTGCAAAAATCGATTTTCGATTTAATGTGACTTACAACTTATTCACTTCATTCACTTAACGTTCACTTCACTCACTTCATTCACTTCACATTCTTCAAATTTAATGTTCCAAGGCAAGTTCGCAACTCACACAGAACTCAATGCTTGATTCAATTGAAACAAATATGCCTATTAAAATTAAAAGTATTTTAATTTATCCGGCAATACCGGTTAACTTTTATGTGAGACAAAAGCAATAGGGATTGAAGATAAAACATTGAAATTTTTTTGAAATACAAAAGTCACTTCTGTGTTCCTTCTCAGTTACCATCACATTTTGGTAGGTTTGCACTAGTATGGGTGTTATAAGGGATACAGAGAAAGTTGTGTAATGCGAAATATCGATTTCGAGATTTCAGTGAAAATTGTGCCCTGATACCGAAGAAGTATTTTTTTTCAAAACGTCCGTTCGTTTGTCTGACTGTCCTGTCCGTCCGTCTATCTGCCTCTCTTGTCGTCCGTCCGTTCGTCTGTCTGTACGTACGTCTGCCTGTTTGTTCGTCTGTCCATTCTTGAACAACAGTAGCACCTAAAATTTTAATAGTTTTCAATTTTTTCTCAAAAATGTTTCCTTAAATTTATTGTTAGAGAGGAGTGAAATATATTTCTTTTTTTTTTTTAAAAAAAATAAAATTTCTGGCCCTCAAGAAAATGTGCGCAGGTAAATTTCTTTCCCCACACGTCATATACAGTTTTTACTGTTTTTGACAAATAAATAAATAAATAAATAAATAAATACTGATAAAGATGGCATAGGTCCGATTTTTACTGTTAACTCTGAATTTTTTTGAACTCCTTCTATACCTTGTGACATTCTCTTTATTCCCTCTTATTATATCTTCTAATTTATTTATCTAATTAATTATGGATTTGGCTAGCTCAATTTTTTTTATAATGGGCGTTATAATACTTACAATCTCAAGGCTACTACTCCATGTTCTTCGTTGTGGGATGAAAATTAACCGCTCTTACGAATATTTATGATGCTGGGAATTAAATAATCGTATGGTTTTTATCCTAATGGGTAACTTTTAAATAACACATAAAAGTTGTTAATTAATATTACAGCGGCAAGAAGTACTTGCTGCAATTTGTTATTTTATTACTATCTTTCCTTTCTTTCTGAACTGACATAAAGATCTTAATCTTATTCATTTCTCCTACTTATGATGGCCATCATTACTTTATTTTTATTATTTTTGTAAACTGACTTAATTTAACATATTTTTCCAAAGATATTATTGGCCTTGAGCAGTGTCTATTTATGGGGTCTATTTATGGGGTAGCAGTGGCTATTTATGGGGTTCTTAATTTCTAAACTTTCCTTTTGATGAAGAACTGCCCTCTTGACGATGAGTCGAGAAGAATTCCGTGCCTGGTGGTACACTTATATTTCCCAAACAATTTTTTGGTTCGTCCATCAACCATTTCTTGCAGCATTCCACTCTTCCATGCTCCCACGAAAATTTTAAACTGTTGGCTCTTTTCTTTACTTAATTAACTCGCCAAAAAATAACAACAAATTCAATCACTTCGCAGCCTAATATTCGCATATATTCAAAACACATTCTGTTTTTAAGAGAAACTTTAAAATGTTTCCACTGCCTTTGGCATAGCATCCTACTCCCCTCGAGAGACATCCCGTTCAAATTTTTCCCACCCGTGACTCATCTTGTCACAACTTCCCTTGTTTTTCATTGATTGACACGTCATTCCGGTGCTATTTCATCTGCGGCGCTTCTGCACATCTACATAAGTTCATTTGTGCATCGAACAATGTCTTTTGTAAACATTTTTACTTGAATAAAATATTTTTCTAATATTTAAAATATATTTCCCAAATTAATTTTATTCGCATTTGACGCACTCTCAAGTCCTCAGTGTCTCAATTTCATCTATATTTCCTTGTATTTATTTGTCCTTCTAATGGTAATTCGTCAACATATTTTAATTATATTTTCAAATATTCCGAGAGGTATTTTAACCCCTCTGAACTTACATTATTGAAGAACGAGATTTCTTTGCAAATGAAATTTGTTCTTCACAATTTGTTCTTTATATTAATAATGTTTACATTTGTTTTAAATATTAGTAATTTTCGGATAGTTTTGAGCGAAATATGGGCCGTCTTAAAAATAAGGTTTTTTTCAAAAATTTCTCAATTTTTTCTTTAAACATTCTGTACTAATTGGTGCTCAATGCAATTAAAACATGACATAAACACCATTTTATGTATTCTTTTTATTTTCCAAACATTGCACAAGTGTATTTTTTAATATTCTCATGTCATTAATACTTACATTACGGGTGTTTTGATGTATTATTGCATTTGTGAGTGCAAGTGCTTCAATTATTTCTGATGCAATTTCTCTCAAACTCGAATGTTCTGTGTGATAATGGTCCCAAGTTGCTCATTTTCAGAAAAACTGAAAACGAATTATTTTAAAATGGCTCAAAAAAATAACATGTCAAAACTGGTTTCACTCTTCCATGATGTCCTTAAAGTCAAATCTAATTCCACTCACAGAGCACCAAAAAATTGTGAAAATATTTTTAAAAAAATACGTGCTCTTTGATAAAACGCATTTTTCTCAATATAAATAATACTTTCAAATAATCCAAGCATATAGTTGTCTTAAAATATTGGAGCCTGCATTATTTGAATGAAATTATAGACAACTAAGAGTAAAAAGTATTATAATAAATAATACTTGAATTTAACATACACAATTCTGTTAATTAAAGATTACGATTTAAGACATTTTTAGTAGAATTAGTTAATTCTGAGAACATTGTTCGTTTCTCAGCGCAATGTTCATAGATTTTGACGCTAAAGTAACTTTATTTGCCGTGTTGCTATAAAAACGAATGCTGTCAAAGATATTCAAATACATTCAGTGTTGCAGAGTATTAAAAGCCACGTATACATGAAAAATCAGTTTTACTTATATTATTGATTTTATCGAATTATGTTACAAAGACGTAACACCTTCACAATTAATACCGTTAAGTGATTCGGCCTTCTGAGACAAGGGCTTGGGGTAGGTGAGGTAGTAGAGATGTATGTAGTTGCAGTATAAAGGTATGGGTTGGGAACGCACATAAGTGATGCATGTTTTCAGTTGTTTTTCGGATGTGGGGACCCTCCGACACTCCCTTGTACTTCATCTCTACCATAATCCTTTCAGGATTTCTTGGCCTGACAGGCAACAGTATGCCAAGTACGTGTTTAATTGAGGAACTGGATCCCACTTCCAGAACAATGATATAAGCACCGATGTGAAGCCAAGGAGTACATATTTTTGGGATGGATATGTAGCAAAATATGTATGCATGGGAGGAAATTGCATGGGCAAATTATGTACGATTGGCGAACAATGTCCTAAGCCATAGGCTTATGCGATGTGTCGGACGGACATCGATACGTCCGCGCAACGCTCGGGGCGTCACACACTAGAGGAACGAGAGATTCTGATAGTTTTTCAGCGGCCAAAGAGGCTGGAAAACTAACTGGTACAAGACGTCTTGCCTTCCTGTAGCACCATTAGTTTAGTTTTTATTTTCTGCTGTGGGTAATGTATTATAGATGAAGTTACGTAATGCTGCGAAAAATTGGTTTGATGGAAATCAAACCAATTTTTCAAAACGCCCGTCCGTCCGTCGGTCGGTCTGTGCACAACCCTAGCGCCTGAACTATTCGTAGAATTTTGTCCAAAATTAATATTCCCGATCAATCTAGCGTGACTGGAAGCCCCGCGAGTTTGAAAAAATCTTGAAATTTTGGTGGTATTTCAAACGAAGTTCCTTGGACATTTTCAAAATTTTCTTTAATATAGCTTAATTTTTTTCTAAAGTTTCATGTAACAAAAGTAAAATACACGCATGAAGATCGATTAGATTCGATTTACATTGATAAATATGTTAAATCTGTTGTTAATTTTCAAAAATCGCAAAATTGTGAAATTTTTTCGAGCACCTCGCACAGATACATTATTGGAGATAGAAATGTTTCTTCTAATGAAATTTGTTCTCATCAATTAGTTCTTTAATTAATATAATATACATTTTTGATGTATTGGTATATTCCATGCAATTTTGAATAAAATCTGGGCTATATTAAAAGCAACATTTTCTCAAAAAGGCTCCAAATTTTTCCTTTAACTTTTTATATGCAGAGGGGTAAAAGCACTGAATAAATATATTAAAAATTACCCAGATGTAGTTTTTTAATATATCTCACGACGTTAATATACAAAATTTTATACATTAGTGTATTTGTGAGTACAGGTGCTACAAATGATTCCTTTGGTAGTTTCTAGAAAACTCAAAGTTGCCTCTTAAAATGAAGCCTATAATAAAGCCTTTTCTCAAACGCTCAAGGTCATTTCCTCGAAAATTTCTCCAAGTTTGTCAATAAAAATTGTTATAGAGACAAAGATGTTACTTTTCTAATAGAATTTGTGATTTTTACTTTCCTGTATACGTACGTATACACGGAGTGATAATGTAATATGGGGAAGTTATGTAATGCTGCGCGAAAAAATGGCCAATTTTCGCCAGAAAAAATTCGTTGCTATGCGTTTTCTTATTAGCAAGTGGATAAAACTAGTCGCTTCATTAAGAAAAAATCTCTAACACGTGGTAGCCAGAAACCCTGTTTTGTGGGTCCTTGATACCGAAAAACCAATTGAAAGGAAAACGTCCGTCTGTCCGTCCGTCTGTGAACACTGCTAGCGCCTAAACCATACGTACGATTTCTTCCAAAATGGATATTCCCCGGTCGATCTGATTCTAGTCGAAGCTTTGAGATTTTGAAAAAGATTCTTCAAAATTTGGGGGTACTTTATATGAAGCCCCCCGGGATTTTCAAAATTTTCTCAAAAACGGCTCCAAATTTTTTCTTTAAATTTCTTGTATGAATAGAGTAAAATACACTTATTACATGGCATAGGTCCGATTTTCACGGTAACTCTGAATTTTCGAAAATTGTGAAAGTTTGAATTTTTTCGGCGTCTTTCTCCAACTACAAAATTGAAGATAGAGATTTTTCTTTTAAAGAATTTGTTCTGCATATTGAGTTCTTTCTAATAAGGTCATGTAAATTTTTTTCAAAATTTTAGTAGTTTTCGTGCAATATTGCGTGCAATATGTGCAATTTTAAAAAATTACAAAAACAAGATTTTCTCAAAAACGGCTCCAAATTTTTTCTTTAAACTTTTGGTAGGGATAGTGGTAAATGTACTCTATGAGATGACATAAAAGCCATATTGCTCTATCTTTTGTTTTTTTCAAAAATTACAAAAATGTAATTTTTTTACTTGTCTCTCACGTCGTTAATATTTACATTAGCGGCGATTTTTTCACATTATTATATTTACGAGTACATGTGCTTTAAATAATGTCAAGTAAAGTTTCTCGAAAACACAACCGTTTTCTGTGAAAAGTAGCTCAAATTTCCGCATTTTCAGAAACGCTCAAACGCCATTTTCTCATATATGGCTGCAATTTTTTCTTGAAACTTTTGTAACGGATAGTGCTAATTACACTCTTTAATATGGCGTAAAGTTTATTTTGAGTTATTTTTTTGTTTTTTCAAAAATTACATAAATGTAATTTTTTTGAAAGATCTCTCACATCTTTAATATGCACATTACCAGCAATTTGTAAACATTATTGAAATTGTGAGTGTAAGTGCTTCAAATGACTTCAATGAAGGTTTTTGAAAACTCAAAAATTTCTGTGAAAATGAGCTTCAAATTTCGCGTTTTTACAGTAGCGCTTGAACGCCATTTTGTTAAAAACGGCTCCAAATTTTTCAACAAAATTGCCATTTAGGACAAGATTTAACTTTTTTTTGTTAACATTCTTAAAATAATATTTTGTTCTACTATTAGGAAACCGAAAATTAAGAAAATGTCAAAAAATGTAGTTTGGGCGGCGATAGATGGCAGTATTCAGTCAAGAGTATTTGTAAATATTAGTAAATTTTGATAAAAGTTAGACATTAGTAAGTGCGATTTTGGTGATTCATTTTTTCGGGCGCGTCAATTGCTATGGTCCATTAGTTCCGTACGTGTAGTGCATGTTTTGTATCACGGAAGATGGCGGTGATTTTTTCCCCTGAAAGATGGTGGGATCCGGCGCCGACGTATACGTGGACTTCGGGATTGTCTCCATCCAGTACCTCCCACCAGCGCGGCACCGCCCCCAGCCGGAACAAACTCTAAGCTTCCATCAGGTCTCCTGACATGTGTGGTAGTGTAGTACAGGTAGTGGAGCAAGTATGTGTAAGTAAGGTTTGAGGAGAGGACAAGGTAGAGGCAGAAATGATCGCGCGTTTTCGTGGCCCTTTTATTAAGGTACTGCTTCGTCATGCGCCTGGTGGTAAATAGGAGAAACTAGCGTACCCGTGCGAGAACTCTCGCAAGTTAAATCCCACCCTTTCCCTATCCATTTGTCTATCCGTTCCATAAAGGAGAGGAACTACTAATGTAACTTATAGAATATCAAACAAAATAACAATGCAATTGATGTTTGAAACAATTTTTCAATTAAAGTTTATTCAACATTATAGAGAGATGTTCTTGGAACAATTCATACTTCTTTAAAAACAACATTTGAAGAAAATTTTTCAATCTTTTTTCTTGAGAGTTAGCTTTTCGCTTTCCTTGATAGTCCAGATATAGAAAAGGTTTTTTACTCTTGAGAAAGCCTAGTAAAGTAGTGCGAAAATACCGGATCGGGCAAGAACAGACCTACTCATTGCAATATTATTTAACTTTCCTTGATTTGTTATGAAGAGAACCGAGTGGGTTTTAGAGAGTCAGGCTGCCAGCTTGCTGGAGTGAGAAAATCGAAAAATTATTTGTTTTACTAAAAAGTATTGAATTATTTTCTGCGTCCTTACGTACCTCAAGAAAAGCAATTCCGAGTCAAAAAATAATCAAACTAATGTTTTCATCTTTGAGTACTAAATACCATTTGTTAGCATTAGAAACATTTAGTAGACATTAGTAAGCCACTTCGGTACATGGGAATGTTGCTCAAACTATGTTTGCATTTTTAATATCTTAACGAACCGACACCTTGAGTTTAATATCAAACGGTGTTTTATTTACAAATATGAGTTTGCAATTTGGGCGTTGGTGTACATACTTCCAGATACCGCCAACATTTAAATCGTGTGTTTCGACTGCGATCGTTGGCAGTTGTCGGGTGACTTGCACTATTCTTTCTATAATTTTAAATTTAGTTGTTTTTTTAATTGATTCACGTAGTATAGGCTAGCGCGTTTTGATTTTCGTTTTCCATTTATTTCAAGCTATTTTACTTTAGCTACTTTGAAAAGTTTGTTATTTGTTTTGTGCCATAGCACGAGTTTTCCCCCACTACATTTGCGT
>JAHLJT010009419.1:56097979-56138742 GCA_031308135.1 Acheta domesticus
GGGTTCTTAATTTCTAAACTTTCCTTTTTAATGAAGAACTGCCCTCTTGACGATGAGTCGAGAAGAATTCCGTGCCTGGTGGTACACTTATATTTCCCAAACAATTTTTTGGTTCGTCCATCAACCATTTCTTGCAGCATTCCACTCTTCCATGCTCCCACGAAAATTTTAAACTGTTGGCTCTTTCTTTTACTAATTACCTCGCCAAAAAATAACACAAATTTCAATCACTTCGCAGCCTAATATTCGCATATATTCAAAACACATTGTTTTTAGAGAAACTTTAAAATGTTTCCACTGCTTTGGCATAGCATCCTACTCCCCTCGAGAGACATCCCGTTCAAATTTTTCCCACCCGTGACTCATCTTGTCACAACTTCCCTTGTTTTTCATTGATTGACACGTCATTCCGGTGCTATTTCATCTGCGGCGCTTCTGCACATCTACATAAGTCATTTGTGCATCGAACAATGTCTTTTGTAAACATTTTTACTTGAATAAAATATTTTTCTAATATTTAAAATATATTTCCCAAATTAATTTTATTCGCATTTGACGCACTCTCAAGTCCTCAGTGTCTCAATTTCATCTATATTTCCTTGTATTTATTTGTCCTTCTAATGGTAATTCGTCAACATATTTTAATTATATTTTCAAAATATTCCGAGAGGTATTTTAACCCCTCTGAACTTACATTATTGAAGAACGAGATTTCTTTGCAAATGAAATTTGTTCTTCACAATTTGTTCTTTATATTAATAATGTTTACATTTGTTTTAAATATTAGTAATTTTCGGATAGTTTTGAGCGAAATATGGGCCGTCTTAAAAATAAGGTTTTTTCAAAAATTTCTCAATTTTTCTTTAAACATTCTGTACTAATTGGTGCTCAATGCAATTAAAACATGACATAAACACCATTTTAATGTATTCTTTTTATTTTCCAAACATTGCACAAGTGTATTTTTTTAATATCTCATGTCATTAATACTTACATTACGGGTGTTTTGATGTATTATTGCATTTGTGAGTGCAAGTGCTTCAAATTATTTCTGATGCAATTTCTCTCAAACTCGAATGTTCTGTGTGATAATGGTCCCAAGTTGCTCATTTTCAGAAAAACTGAAAACGAATTATTTTTAAAATGGCTCAAAAAAATAACATGTCAAAACTGGTTTCACTCTTCCATGATGTCTTAAAGTCAAATCTAATTCCACTCACAGAGCACCAAAAAATTGTGAAAATATTTTTAAAAAAATACGTGCTCTTTGATAAAACGCATTTTTCTCAATATAAATAATACTTTCAAATAATCCAAGCATATAGTTGTCTTAAAATATTGGAGCCTGCATTATTTGAATGAAATTATAGACAACTAAGAGTAAAAAGTATTATAATAAATAATACTTGAATTTAACATACACAATTCTGTTAATTAAAGATTACGATTTAAGACATTTTTAATAGAATTAGTTAATTCTGAGAACATTGTTCGTTTCTCAGCGCAATGTTCATAGATTTTGACGCTAAAGTAACTTTATTTGCCGTGTTGCTATAAAAACGAATGCTGTCAAAGATATTCAAATACATTCAGTGTTGCAGAGTATTAAAAGCCACGTATACATGAAAAATCAGTTTTACTTATATTATTGATTTTATCGAATTATGTTACAAAGACGTAACACCTTCACAATTAATACCGTTAAGTGATTCGGCCTTCTGAGACAAGGGCTTGGGGTAGGTGAGGTAGTAGAGATGTATGTAGTTGCAGTATAAGGTATGGGTTGGGAACGCACATAAGTGATGCATGTTTTCAGTTGTTTTTCGGATGTGGGGACCCTCCGACACTCCCTTGTACTTCATCTCTACCATAATCCTTTCAGGATTTCTTGGCCTGACAGGCAACAGTATGCCAAGTACGTGTTTAATTGAGGAACTGGATCCCACTTCCAGAACAATGATATAAGCACCGATGTGAAGCCAAGGAGTACATATTTTTGGGATGGATATGTAGCAAAATATGTATGCATGGGAGGAAATTGCATGGGCAAATTATGTACGATTGGCGAACAATGTCCTAAGCCATAGGCTTATGCGATGTGTCGGACGGACATCGATACGTCCGCGCAACGCTCGGGGCGTCACACACTAGAGGAACGAGAGATTCTGATAGTTTTTCAGCGGCCAAAGAGGCTGGAAAACTAACTGGTACAAGACGTCTTGCCTTCCTGTAGCACCATTAGTTTAGTTTTTATTTTCTGCTGTGGGTAATGTATTATAGATGAAGTTACGTAATGCTGCGAAAAATTGGTTTGATGGAAATCAAACCAATTTTTCAAAACGCCCGTCCGTCCGTCGGTCGGTCTGTGCACAACCCTAGCGCCTGAACTATTCGTAGAATTTTGTCCAAAATTAATATTCCCCGATCAATCTAGCGTGACTGGAAGCCCCGCGAGTTTGAAAAAATCTTGAAATTTTGGTGGTATTTCAAACGAAGTTCCTTGGACATTTTCAAAATTTTCTTTAATATAGCTTAATTTTTTTCTAAAGTTTCATGTAACAAAAGTAAAATACACGCATGAAGATCGATTAGATTCGATTTACATTGATAAATATGTTAAATCTGTTGTTAATTTTCAAAAATCGCAAAATTGTGAAATTTTTTCGAGCACCTCGCACAGATACATTATTGGAGATAAAAATGTTTCTTCTAATGAAATTTGTTCTCATCAATTAGTTCTTTAATTAATATAATATACATTTTTTGATGTATTGGTATATTCCATGCAATTTTGAATAAAATCTGGGCTATATTAAAAGCAACATTTTCTCAAAAAGGCTCCAAATTTTTCCTTTAACTTTTTTATATACAGAGGGGTAAATGCACTGAATAAAATTATATTAAAAATTACCCAGATGTAGTTTTTTAATATATCTCACGACGTTAATATACAAAATTTTTATACATTAGTGTATTTGTGAGTACAGGTGCTACAAATGATTCCTTTGGTAGTTTCTAGAAAACTCAAAGTTGCCTCTTAAAATGAGCCTATAATAAAGCCTTTTCTCAAACGCTCAAAGGTCATTTCCTCGAAAATTTCTCCAAGTTTGTCAATAAAATTTTATAGAGACAAAGATGTACTTTTCTATAGAATTTGTTATTTTTACTTTCCTGTATACGTACGTATACACGGAGTGATAAATGTAATATGGGGAAAGTTATGTAATGCTGCGCGAAAAAATGGCCAATTTTCGCCAGAAAAAATTCGTTGCTATGCGTTTCTTAATTAAGCAAGTGGATAAAACTAGTCGCTTCATTAAGAAAAAAATCTCTAACACGTGGTGTAGTCAGAACCCCTCTTTCGTGGGTCCTTGATACCGAAAAACCAATTGAAAGGAAAATGTCCGTCTGTCCGTCCGTCTGTGAACACTACTAGCGCCTAAATCATACGTACGATTTCTTCCAAAATGGATATTCCCCGGTCGATCTGTTTTTAGTCAAAGCTTTGAGATTTTGAAAAAGATTCTATAAAATTTGGGGGTACTTTACATAAAGCCCCCCGGACATTTTAAAAATTTTCTCAAAAACGGCTCCAAATTTTTTCTTTAAATTTCTTGTAAGAATAGAGCAAAATACTCTAAGGTGGAATATGTCCGATTTTCACAGGTAACTCTGAATTTTCGATAATTGCAAAAGTTTGAAATTTTTTCGGCGTCGTCCTAGAAGTAGGAAATTGAAGACAGAGATATTTCTTTTAAATAGAATTGCTTGTCCAAAGTAAGTTATTTCTGTAAGGTCATGTACATTTTTTTGAAAATTTTACTAGTTTTTGCGCAATATTGCACGAAATATTTGAAATTTTAAAAAATTAAAAAACCAGATTTTCTCAAAAACGGCTCCAAATTTTTTCTTTGAACTTTTGATAGGTATAGTGCCTAATGTACTCTATGAGATGGCATAAACACAATATTGCTCTATTCTTTTGTTTTTTCAAAAATTACAAAAATATAATTTTTTTACTTGTCTCTCGCGTCGTTAATATTTATATTAGTGGCTATTTGTTCCCTTTATTATATTAATGAACACATGTGCTTTAAATAATGTGAAATAAAGTTTCTCGAAAATTGAATAGTTTTCTGTGAAAACTAGCTGAAAATTCCGTATTTTCAGAAACGCTCAAGCGCCATTTTCCCCAAAAGGTCTTCAAATTTTTTGTTCAAACTTTTCGGATGGATAGTGCTAATTGAACTCTTTAATATGGCGTAAAGTTCACTTTGGTATATTTTTTTGTTTTTTCAAAAATTACACAAATGTAATTTTTTTGAAAGTTCTCTCATACCGTTAATATGCACATTTTTAACTATTTGTAAATATTATTGAAATTGTGAGTGTAAGTGCTTCAAATGACTTTGAATGAAGGTTTTCGAAAACTCAAAAATGTTCTGCAAAAAAGAGCTTCAAATTTCGCGTTTACAGTAGCGCTTGAACGCCATTTTGTTGAAAACGGCTCCAAATTTTTTCAACAAAAATTGCCATTTAGGACAAGATTTAACTGTTTTTTTAACATTCTTAAAATAATAGTTTTGTTCTACTATTAGGAAACCGAAAAATTAATAAAATGTCCAAAAAATGTAGTTTGGGCGGCGATAGATGATAGTATTCAGTCAAGAGTATTGGCAAGGTCGAATAGGTATCCGAGACCAAACAAAACAGAAAACTAATACGGAAAAGTCTGTGCCATTCTGTAGCACCATTGGTTTAAATATTGTTAGGGAACAGAAACATTGAGAAAATTTCATAAAAATTACGTTTTTGTTGATAAAAACCAAATATATTAGGTGCGTGAGCACCTACAGGCACTGCAGTGACATCAGTTGATGCCCTGGGACACCTCTCCCTGTCTGTGTGTTCGAAGCACTCGTAAAGAAACGTTTTAGGTTGTGTTTATGGCGTGGGGAATTCTGAGTGTTTCCTGCATTAATCTATAGTCTAATCCTTCTATAACCGCTTTGTCTGATAGGCAAGTTTCTATGAGATGAGAAAAGTTTTATCAATTAAAAGTGGTTTTATCAAATAAAAATTACGATTTTGTTGATATTTCATCTGTATAAATAATACATGAAAGTAAATTAAACCATTGTGATTAGTGATGAATACTTTAAATATTATGTTATCTCAATATTTTTTGTAAAATTAGTAAATTTTGAGAAAATTATACATTAGTAAGTGCGATTTTGGTTGATTCATTTTTTTCGGGCGCGTCAATTGCTATGGTCATTAGTTCCGTACGTGTAGTGCATGTTTGTATCACGGGAGATGGCGGTGATTTTCCCCTGAAAGATGGTGGGATTCGGCGCCGACGTATAAGTGGACTTCGGGATTGTCTCCATCCAGTACCTCCCACCAGCGCGGCACCGCCCCAGCCGGAACAAACTCTAAGCTTCCATCAGGTCTCCTGACATGTGTGGTAGTGTAGTACAGGTAGTGGAGGCAAGTATGTGTAAGTAAGGTTTGAGGAGAGGGACAAGGTAGAGGCAGAAATGATCGCGCGTTTTCGTGGCCCTTTTATTAAGGTACTGCTTCGTCATGCGCCTGGTGTAAATAGGAGAAACTAGCGTACCCGTGCGAGAACTCTCGCAAGTTAAATCCCACCCTTTCCCTATCCATTTGTCTATCCGTTCCATAAAGGAGAGGAACTACTAATGTACTTATAGAATATCAAACAAAATAACAATGCAATTGATGTTTTGAAACAATTTTTTCAATTAAAGTTTATTCAACATTATAGAGAGATGTTCTTGGAACAATTCATACTTCTTTAAAAACAACATTTGAAGAAAATTTTCAATCTTTCTTGAGAGTTAGCTTTTCGCTTTCCTTGATAGTCAGATAATAGAAAAGGTTTTTACTCTTGAGAAAGCCTAGTAAAGTAGTGCGAAAATACCGGATCGGGCAAGAACAGACCTACTCATTGCAATATTATTTAACTTTCCTTGATTTGTTATGAAGAACCGAGTGGGTTTTAGAGAGTCAGGCTGCCAGCTTGCTGGAGTGAGAAAATCGAAAAATTATTTGTTTACTAAAAAGTATTGAATTATTTTCTGCGTCCTTACGTACCTCAAGAAAAGCAATTCCGAGTCAAAAAATAATCAAACTAATGTTTTCATCTTTGAGTACTAAATACCATTTGTTAGCATTAGAAACAATTTAGTAGACATTAGTAAGCCCACTTCGGTACATGGGAATGTTGCTCAAACTATGTTTGCATTTTTAATATCTTAACGAACCGACACCTTGAGTTTAATATCAAACGGTGTTTTATTTACAATATGAGTTTGCAATTGGGCGTTGGTGTACATACTTCCAGATACCGCCAACATTTAAATCGTGTTGTTTGGACTGCGATCGTTGGCAGTTGTCGGGTGACTTGCACTATTCTTTCTATAATTTTAAATTTAGTTGTTTTTTAATTGATTCACGTAGTATTGTAGGCTAGCGCGTTTTGATTTTCGTTTTCCATTTATTTCAAGCTATTTTACTTTAGCTACTTTGAAAAGTTTGTTATTTGTTTTGTGCCATAGCACAAGTTTTCCCCCACTACATTTGCGTACCCGCGCGAGAACTCTCGCATGTTAGACCCCACACTCATCCCTATCCTTCTATTTTCATTCTAAGAGGGAAAGTAGTTAACGAAACGTGTTTATTTGTTTAAAATCTATAAAGGTAAATTGCAATGTACTAACACAATTACAAATAAAAATAAAAAACAATGCAATTAATGTGTAAAAGAAATTTTCAATAAATTTTTATTTAATATCATGGAGAAATTTGCTTCGAACAATTCCCAACACTTACTTAAAGACATTTGAAGTAATTATTCAATATTCTTTGTCAATTAGGTTTTATTTTTTCGTGATAGTCACAAAAATATTATCTTTTTACTTTTGAGAAAGCTACGTGTCTGAACCAGTTGACTTGAAAATTTCATCGAATGGTAACGAAAATATTGATACAGGTAAAACACAAACACAGTCTTCACTGAACACCCACATCCTTCCACAATTAATTACACAGCACTTAGAGACCATGAAAAACCGTTAATTGAATAGTTTCACTACACGCATAAGAAACAATCTTCATAGGTATAGGTATCAAGCAACTATAATTGTACTTCTAGTTGTTGCTGGAGAGCAAATCTTGAATGAATGATTATGCAAATAAACCTCGTCAGACTGCACAAACTACGCTGTTAACGGAAAGCGTAAAGATTGTCGGATCTAAGCCTTCTAAGCGTGTCGCCACCAAAATTGCTACCAGCAGGAAGGACTGAAATATTGAGGTGACCTTGATAGTGTTGAAGCGTGGAACCGAAAAGTTAACTGAATGGATCGGTTAGTTGAATGTCTCATCTTGTAGATTATAATGTAAAGAACGTTTCGTTGAGGCTTTTGGCCTCAAATATTTACTTTTTAAGGCTCTAAAACGCTTTTTTTATGAGTTATTTGCCGATATAGGTTAACATGTGATGCGGGTTGCATTTTACATGAATATTTCGATGCGTGTTTTTAAAGATATCATCCATATTTTTTAAGTCAAAATGGAATTCGTCAAGTCTCCGTGAAATTCTCTTTCTTTAGAGCCCTCATTTATAAAGATTGGTTGCGTGTGAGAGCCGGAACCCAAAGGTATACTACTGAAATAATACAGGAGACAATTACAGAAACCTTCCGAGCAGCTACGTAGCTAGTGTCGAAAATCTTGCCACCGCCAGCTGTTGACCCTCCGGATCTTCCGGTCAGATTCGGTGGCGGTGATCTTCCCCTGTTGGATGACGATATTCGGCGCCGACCTACCATCGGTTAGTGGAATTTCCCCCCCACCAGGTTTCTCCACCAGCGGGGCCCCGCCACACGGGAGAAACTCCAAGCTCCCGACCTGTCTCCCGGCATGTGTGATAGTGTAGTGCTTGTCAATGTGTGTTTGTGGTGATGACAGGTAATGATGATAGTAATTAAGAGGGGATTATGATGATAGGACAAGGAAGAGCACGCGCAAAAAGATCGTACGCGGTCCGTGGCCCGTTTGTTAGGCTACTGCTCCGGCGTGCGCCTGGTATTGATTGGAGAAACCATGAAAAACTACTGATCAGAGCAGCCGGCCACTATAATTCTCCTGCAGACAGCGACAGAAACTCGACCTAGCTATCTAGCTAGTGTTGAAAATCCTGCTACCATCGGGACTCGAACCTAGGACCAAGGACCTCCCGGTCAGAGGCACTGCAGTGACATCTGTTGATGCCCTGGGCCACCTCTCCCTGTCTGTGTGTTCGAAGCACACGTAAAGGAATGTTTTTATTTATTTATTTATTTATTTGTCAAAAAACAGTAAAAACTGTATATGACGTGTGGGGAAAGAATTTATCTGCGCACATTTTCTTGAGGGCCAGAATTTTATTTAAAAAAAAAACGAAAAAAAAACAATAAAAAAAACGAAAAAATTAATTTAGAAAATAATTATTTTAGAAAAATAAAGATATTTGAAAATGTTTTTTTCCCGAGTTATAGAAAATCAATTTCAACTGTAAATGTTTTAGGTTGTGTTTATGGCGTGGGTGATTCGGAGTGTTTCCTGCATTAATCTATAGTCTAATCCTTCTATAACCGCTTTGTCTGACAGGCAACTTTCTATGAGATGAGAAAGTCCTGTGCCTCTCTGTAGAACCACCAGTTAAATATATTTTAATCACTAAGTAATTCTGCTTAGCGTAGCTGCTTAAGGTCGGATCCCTTTAGAGATCGTATCAACTAATAAATCTTGTTTTTTTTTCATCAAAACGTTACATTGTGTCTTACAATTCATCTGTGTTTCAGTTGAGAAATTTGCGTGAATATGCGCTAACGTGGGTTCATTAAAGCATGATAATGAAGATTTTCATTACCGTAACTAATGTTACCTTTTAGCCATTTCTGTTGCCAACTAAATTTTCTAATAACACCTCTGTGTTATTGTGTCATTCGTATAACTGCTGTTGTGAATAATTCATTTTAAAACGTATGAAGAGATTTGTGCAAGATTGTCCATTCAAAGTCAACACGTTCAGCGCTTGGTTTGTCGGTTAAATGCGTTGCTTGGTCTTTGTAGTGTGAAGGCGAACGGCTGAATGAGGTCTTTTAAATAAACGTCCGTAATGTTCTTCACAGTATTCTCAAATTTACAACCATTAGACATTCATTTAATATATTGCATTCAAATCACTTCGTATTTAAGTTTTACCTGAAAAAATTGATGCGTGGTGTACTGATATATCTTGTCTTAGTCTTATGAAATGTATGTAATTTTGGAAGCATTAAGTCCAACTACGCTTCAGTTATTAGTAGAGAAATGAAAGAACGATCATAAAGCAATCCAAGTTGTCATCGGTGGATTGGAGAAGAATAAGAGCATAATTTCATTTATTACTAACTTTTTCTTAAATAATTTGCATTTTTGAAATGTGATAGTATTCGCTTAATGCGTTTCATGAAAGAGAAAGATTAGAATCTTCAGTGCGAAAATATTAATATTTGCTTAATTTTTTTAAGAATGTACATTCGTTGAAAAAATATTCAGTAGTTTTAAATAAAACATTAAATAAGTTCAAAATTGAATCAATAAACTCCTTATGAATAACAATGTAAGGAAAAGAAATATCTTTCCCAATATGTATTTTCAGATATCAAAATTGAATAAAATTATCAAGTAAACAATAACGAGAAAATATAATCTTGATTTCATACAACTATTTAAAGTTTGTGCTTGTGATTGCTACAAAAACTTGTTCTGAAATCTAAACTAGAGTAATGTGTTTTTTGTGACTAAATAAAATTTATTTAGCGCATTTGCGTGGGAATGTTAATGCTTCTCAAAAACTTGTTCTCATTACTCGAAATTACAATTTCAACCGTCCACGCGAAATTGCATGCGGTAGCACAGACTGCTTCTATACGTCTGCTTATCACAAGCTAATCGCTGTTAATTATGTTGTAAGTAGAAACCCCTAGATACAGGAACTAGCCTGTAAGATATAGTCCCTTTCGGTGAATTTGTGAACTTAGACGGGAAATTAGAATCTTTAAACTAGTTTAGTAACGAAAATACCAGTCACAGAGGACAAAAATCAGTTATAAAAATTGTGCTAAATATCTTAATTTCAAAGTCTTAGAGAAAGTCTACTTGCGTATAATGGCCTGTTATTATACGCTCGTTGAAGAATATACTATTTTGTCATTTTCAGTTATACTAACTTGTGGTTTTTAATATAGGTGTAGTATGTTAATGTTCTTAAGATTTTATGGATGCTAATTGCCAGCTGGTTGTATGGCATCTCCGAGCACTTAATGATCACTATGACTTATGGTAATTACTGTCGTAAAGTAATGCATGTTATATCCCGAGAGTTAGCGTGTCCCTCCAGATGGAATGTGAGATCAGCGAAAACCTACACATATAGCTTGCGGATGTTTCCATCTCCAGGTATCTCTCCAGCAGTGCACCGCTCCAGCCGGGAAAAGCTCTAAGCTCCCCACTGGTTTCTCGACTTGTGTGATAATGAACTGCATGTAAGTGTGTATGTGTGTACGGAAAGAGAAGGGATAAGGATTGTGGATTGATCGCGTTGGGTCAGTGCTTTTTGTTAAGGAATGCTCCAGCATTAGCTTGGTGTTGATCCGAGAGACCACGGAAAATGATTGATCAGAGGAACCTGCCGTTATACGTCGTCACACAACACGAGCTAGCTGGGCCTCTAGTGTCGAATATTCACCTCCGTCAGGTCTCGCACCCTAGGACATCACGGTCAGTGATGTACAGAGACAAATCAGTGCTGCCTTTGAACCATGCAGCTAATTCCTTGATACCAATAAATGGATTTTTCTTGCTTAAAGTAAATTACTTTGTACTCGTGAAATACGTAGTGATGTCAGAATCAAGGTTTTGTTGGTCTTTGATAAAGATTTTTTTTCTCCAAACGACTGTCAATGAACAATACTTTCACAATAAATCATTTATATGTTGGTGAGGCTCTTAAGAAAGCTGTGCAAATTTGTAAATTTTCTCAAAAACGGCCCAATTTGCTTTCTTTGCTTTTTGGCTAGAATAGTGCCAAGTTTGCTTGCCAGAGGGGTTCGGACTAGCATTTTGGGACGTCTAAAGGTAGGACGTTATTTAACGACATTTTGGATGTTATTGAACGACAGTCCCTAAACAGGTAGGGATTACTCAATGTAAGAATCTTCTGTTCTACACGAACGAATCCCAGAGGAAAGTCCTGGCTATATTTGGAACTCAGATGGGTATTACATTGACAAGAGGCCAATAGTTTGTAAAGCACACATGTTGATATTAATTTTCTTGCAACTCACACCTGAAGTGAAAAAAAGTGTAGTAAGTGAAAAAAAAGTGTAGTAAAACACTTTCTAAATTTAAACAACCATTGGTGTCAGTTATCGAGCTTTCGATTGGAACAACTTGAAACCGTCGTAATTCGAACTGTTTTTTCTGAAACTGAATCATATTACTGAAGGAAAAGTAAAAAGGTTTCATCTATCAATAACGTCATCTCAATAAAATTTCAGTAGTCATGAATTGTCACTATGAAAAGCTAAGAAGCGATATTTTTGTGAAATTGAAGAATAATCAAATTAGGATAATGTTGTTACTTATTTAATAACTTGTATTAACATTTCTGGACGGCATTCAAGATAACCAGAAGTTAAATTGTAATATCTGTTGCCATATCTGGAACTGTTAGTTATATGTGGAACTAGTTTCAGTAATTACTACCGAAATTTTTTTCGTAATTGGGGGGATTATATAAACATACCATACTCAATACACGTTGTATGGCCATACATTCGCTTAGGTAAAAGAAGTCGTAGGCTGTTGAATTGGGTAACTGTTTCTATACAATTTTTCTATACTACGATGATAGATTTTCGATACTGGCTATATACAAAGTTAGGTCGACTTCAGCCGTAGTCTGGCGGAGAATTCTAGCTGTCGGCTGTTCTGTCGGTTTTCCGTGGTTTCTCTGATCAGTAGTAGGCGAATGATAGAACAATACTCTCAGAAATGGGTCATGGACCGCGCACTATCTTTCTTTCCTCTTCCTTTTCTCATCTTCACCCCCTACCCTCACAAGCACTATACTACCATACATGTCGGGAGACCAATCGGGAGTTTAGATCTTGTCCCGGCTGAGGCGATGCCCTGCTGGTCGGAGACTGCGGGCTAAGTTGACACACGTCACGGGCGGGTATAAGAGCGGCGTCGGCCCCGGAAATCCTCCACAAACCGACCTGTAGGTTGGCGCCGGATCTCAGAATCCAATGGGGAAGTAACATCACGACTTCCTGAGATAAAATATTTACTCAACTAACGGTAATAATTACCAAAGCCGTTGACGTGCCCGGAAACACTCAATGAACTTAATATTTCGATCATTTAAATAAAATATTGTTATAATTGGCAAACTTTGTAAAAATAACTTGAATTAATTATTCATATAATGAACCAAAACTGCATTTCTGCATTTTTGTTAAAATATTAATATTATATTAAATTTTCAGTGGGTAACTTCATTATTGCTCTTGTGTTCGAAAGGAGCAGAAAACCTTTGTAAAAGATGGTTTAACTCTTAACCCCCTCCCATATACAAATGTCTATATTCTCTCGTGACGATTAATTTCCACCATTCATATTTACGATTTCCATACTCGTGGGGAAACAATTTAATAAATGATACAGCTTAATCGAGAACTGATGAATGTATATAGATGTACAAGAGTACACTAAGTTGACACACCATATTTTCAAAAGCAACCAAGAAAGCTATGAGCATAGGAAGAAGATCGAAACGACGATGTAAAGACACCGTGAAGTCAGAACAGGCGGAAACCTTCCACGCGAAGTGCAGAATAGAAGAAGAAGAACAACAACAACAACAAAAAGAACAAAAAGAAAAAAGAAGGAAAAGGGAAAAGAAACAGGAAAAAAAGAAAAAGAAACAGAAAAAAGAAACAGAAAAAAGAAAAAGGAAAAAGAAACAGAAAAAGAAAAAAGAAAAAGGAAAAAAGAAAAAGGAAAAAAAGAAAAAAGAAGAGAAAAAAGAAATTAGGTCAATGAAGTCTTGTGCTTCACGAAGATCAAAAGATATTTCTGTAACCCTTCCGCCCCCGCCCCCGCCCCCCCTCGCAAATTGTGTGGACCCGTCATCTGCCTCATCGCACGGCCTGTCCGGAGGGAGGTGTCCCCAGTGCAGGTGCAGGGCGAGGGGAAAGTCCAGGAGAAGAGCGCCTCGTCTCGTGCGAACGTCTCCGGCGCCCTGGGCCGCGCTCGGGAAAGAGTTTTCCGCGGCTTTCGAGCCTTTCCAGGCGGCGGCGGAGCGCGGCGCGGCGCGGTAGGCAGCGAGCGAGAGGGGGGGAGCGGGGGGCGGCGGCCGGCGCAACGGGAGCGCGGCGGGCCCCTCCGCGTGACGTCACGGGCGGGTATAAGAGCGGCGTCGGCCCCGTCAGCGCCCACTCGCTCCTCAGTGCTCGTAGCTTCAGCAACAGCAACAACAACAGCAGTAGCCGCCACCGCCGCCGCAGAAGCAGCCGCAGCAGCTCTCCGTTCGCCGCCCGAGAACTCCACCACCCCTTTCCATCATGTGCGACGACGATGTGGCGGCGCTGGTGGTGGACAACGGCTCCGGCATGTGCAAGGCCGGCTTCGCTGGCGACGACGCGCCCCGCGCCGTCTTCCCGTCCATCGTCGGACGCCCGCGCTACCAGGTCACTATTTCGTTTTCTTTACTAGCAAGACATACAATACAAGTAAAGTTAACAGCAAATAATATGATGCAATTTAAATGCATCTTAGTAGAAATTATAATTCATAAATATTGCGCAGTTGAAGTTTTAACCCTTCAGGACTCTGTGTTAATGATGCATTAAATGTGTGCAACATTGACAACCCGCGCACGAAAGCACTTTCGTGAACTGGACATTGTTAGTTTATTCCTGTTAAGGTAATTTCTTGCAGCTAATATTCTGAATAGCTAGTTTAAAGAGACTCCAAAATTCTCTAATTTTAACTGCTTAATTACGTTTAAATGATTTGTGCAATAGCTGACTTGCCAGCTGAAAAATATAACTTTATTTAATAAGAGGTTGAATCAAATTGCATATTTCTAATAGTAATTTTCTTAATACCCACAAACAGCATAAGAATTTTTTAAAATTATAAATGTCAAGGGAATCCTTGTGTAGACGACCGTTGAGGGGCTGTGCTCGCTGCTATAAATGCTCCAAAGTCGCAAAGGACTTGGGTTGACTAAAAATCGTGCTGGAAATGCTTAAAATATTTCATTGAGTAAGAAAAGAATATATATTTTGAAAGACCTACTTCCGAAGAGTTTTCAATAAATAGTGAACTGTTTTACATGCCTTCTGTTACTGTTAAAAAAATTACTCCCTGCGCGAACTTTGTGACGGGTTTACTTTCTGATCAATTTCTGCAAAAAAGTCTTAGTATTTTTACCTCACTTGTTTTATTTAGAAATAATTATTTTTTTATTTCATTACTTTTTTTAATTCTTGGAGAACATTTTTTTTAGTTACAGCCTTCATTCTCAAATTCTTGTAACTTAAAGCTAAACGTGCGGGTAGTGCTTCCTGCTATGATCGATAAATTGCCGAGCATTGTTACTTTGAATTGTAAAAGTCTCGGCTTGTAAACGTGTTAGCGATTGATACATCGTCACACAATGTTTGGGAAAGATTTCAAAATAGTATTTGGAGCAATAATTTTTGAAAAAGTAGTCGCTAGACTTCAATCCTGTTTTCGGGTTCTTAAGTTGTAAAATATTAAAGAAACTCGCTGTGGCGATTCATTTACAAATGACTGAAGTTTCATTATGGTTAACACTAAATAAAATTGCAACGGTGAACTTGACAAAAACGCAAGTTTTCTCGTAAGTTTTAACCTAAATAAATATATACAAATTTTTTCGGTGATAGTTTTTACTAATCTAAAAAAAACGATAATTTTAGTTAAATGGAGAAAAGCAAAATAGTATGTTTTTACCACAAATTTAGTAAATATTTTAACTTACAAAAAAGAACAGTAAAACTGGATCATGGAATGCGAATTAAACTGTCCGTTCGGATTACTACAATTTGCGAAAGTTTTTGGGAGTAGGTTTTCTTGTCCACCGACGACTTAATTTCCAGAGGAAAAATTACGCGGTAAGTATTTTTTTTTAAAGCTGTCTGTTCGGTGCCACGTTGTGAAGTGGAAGATCTGTCGCCGTGTAAACCGTTCACGCAGGTTCCATCCATGGGAGCGGATACGCGTAGATTGCCGCGTGCGAGGGCGCGACGGTGTCCCCTTGCAGCGGGTCAAGGTCTCCGCACGAATGGGGAGTGGCGGCGGAGGGTCGCTACGCTCGTTCACTCTCGAGGAGAGAAAAGTGAACTCCCAGCATGCGACCGATTAAAAAAAAAATAAAGGGAAAAAAAGGAGAGAAAAAAGGCTGCGCGAACAATTCGATGCGCGAATCTCAAATACTTTATTTCGAATGTATCCGAGGAAAAACTTAAAAGATAATGGGAAGTACAAATTTCGCAGAAAACCTTCTGGATACCTACCTATCCTTAAATCACCAACTACTCTAAATAGAAGTTTCGTAATGCTTATTAGTTTATCGAAATATGTCAATGGTTAGAGATGGCAGTGATGCACACCTGAACAGTGTGTTAAATTTCTCTGCAGATTCCTTGGTTTGCTTTACCTTCCGTAAGCACTTAAAATAGTTTCGCTGTCGCGTTAATGGAGGAAACGATAATTACTGTTGAGTTGTAAACAATGGAGTTTTCTCACGCGAAAATTAAGTTAGTCTTCTTGGAAATTGAGGGAAGAAGAATGTGGAGGTGGATGATCGCAGATGTTCGTGGGGACGAGTAGAGAATTATTTTGACGGAGAACTGTTGCTGGGAGGGGACGAATGAGCAGGCATGAGCCAGAAAAAGTCCTTAGTTAAAATAATTTGCAAGTCGCAATAATTACAATAATTGAAAGTCGTTTAACGTTTAAATTTTTGCAAACTTACACGGTAACCTACGAAAGTTTGATAAACATTCTGCAATGATTAATAATTTTTGCATAAGGTTAATTTAAACATGATTAGATTTATTTTTATCTAGTTGTGAATGTTCTGATCATTTTACTTTATCGGTTAATAATCAATCCTGGCGGAGTCAAAACGACGTGAATTAGTCTTGTGCTTTTTCTGACGCTCCCTCCCATCTTAGTTCTTATCCTAGGTCACCGTTTCAAAAGATGGGGTACTCCCAACATATTTTTTTAAATTAATTTTAGGAAGAGAACCTTCAGTCCCACATCACTCTGTATTACTCCCTTGGTCTGTTCCTTTTTCTTCCACGTGTTGAGCGCTCCCTTGTGCTCGTGTTGCAGGGCATCATGGTGGGCATGGGCCAGAAGGACAGCTACGTCGGCGACGAAGCGCAGTCCAAGCGAGGCATCCTCACCGTCAAGTACCCCATCGAGCACGGCATCGTCACCAACTGGGACGACATGGAGAAGATCTGGCACCACACCTTCTACAACGAGCTTCGAGTCGCCCCCGAGGAGCATCCCGTCCTGCTGACGGAGGCGCCGCTTAACCCCAAAGCCAACCGCGAGAAAATGACACAGGTGCGATGGCTACCTTCATCTCGAGCCGGCCGTACACGAACCAGCGCGGCTTGCCAGCCTGGCTTGCGCCGTTTGTGAATGCCACAGTAATACAGGGATGGCCAACTTACAATCGGCGCAAGATAAGCTCGCAAGACGTTTGACGTAGAACTACCTTAAGAAGGCAGAGGGGCAGGGAAGACGGGAACGCCGTCGATGCGAAAAGTTTCAAAGGCAACTGGAATCCTCAGAACTGTTAAACGCCAAAATTACTTCAAAATTGAAGAACATTACGATTAGTATATTCACGAGTCTTTCAAAAGTAACAATATAATCATGCTCGCACTTTTGTTTTCAAAGAATCGGATCTGATTAATTTACAAAGCAATTACGCTCATCTCGGTGACTGTTAATAACTTTTGAAAAGGCCTACGAATGTTATTTGTTCAAATATTTTACTCAGTTTTTCGTTTTATGGCTGCATTCCAGAAAATCGGCATTTTCCTGCATAAATATAAATGAATATTCTGCAGTATACTATAGATTTTTGCAAAATGTTCCTTAAATATTTAAATATGGATATCGTGAAAAACGGATTTTCGATACTATACTTTTAAATTTACAGAAAAAAATAAGTTTTAGAAAATCCACGAAATTTTACTAATGAAAATAGTTCACAAGGCAACTCTTTAGTGACCACGAAAAGGACAATTCCGGTCAGATTAAAACATTCTCCCGCAAAAGAACGAATTTTGAGTAATCACTAGCGATCGAGAACGTGACCGTTACCATAAAAGAATTGCCATCCGTACTTGTTCTGGCCCACTGGGGCGGGCGGGGCGGGGTCGGGACGGGCGGCCTCGTGCGGCAGGCGGGTTGCCGCGGCCTCAAGCGGTCGCGCCTTATAAGGCTGCGACCCCGGCCACTCTCCGCACCGCGAGGTTGCTCCTTAGCCCTGCTCACCTTCCCTCTCGCTCGGACCTTCCCAAGTTCAACTCGGGAGTGGATGACTCTTTAGCGGTCAAAAAACGGGAACTGATTTAAAACAATGCTTGGCATTGAACACGCTCCTATCTTCAGTTTTCGTGGGCAGCTTCGCAAATAGCGGAATGAGGGAGGGTTCGTAATTTACACAGTATTCTTGTCTGAAATCTATCGATAGATTCTCGATGCGAATAGTTTGTATTAGTCTAAATTCAAAATTTGTTATCGAAGGTCAGCATCGCTCTTTGCTACCTTTAATTTGAATTTCAACTAGCATTGGTAAAGGAGTGGGGAAGAAACTTCTGGTACTCAAGAAAACTTTTCCACATAACACTGTCTGCAACAACTCCCCGTAGAAGAATTAGTTGTGAATTCTGGTTTTGCACAAGGCGTTGAAGATTTCGGTATACAAGACAATAGTGCTATTTCGTAATACAAAAAATGTTGTCTTAATTAAATCGTAATTACTTAAAACCTTGTATCAATAGACCTGAAGATAGAAGTCTACTAGACTTCACAAGTTGCATAAAAATCTTCTTCACGATATTTTAGGTAGTTTCTATACTTCTAGATTTATGAATAATTTTAGTGGATTAGGTTTTAAGCCTGACATTTTTAATGCCAAATTAATGGCAAATACAAAAAAGTAAACGGATGTGAACTCATTTTTAGTATTACAAAATATTCCATGCTCTAATTTACATTTCGCTCACTGCATCACATTGAGCGATATCATTTTGATACGGAGATGTACGGCGGTGTAGATTTGGTATCCCACTGGGAAGCACGAATTTGATAGTCACAGCTGTCATCTAATTAAAATCAAATTGCATAAAATAGTTACATTTAAGCGAATGCTGGTATAGTTCTTTGTAATGGTTAGTTTCAACAGGCCGTATTTGTACATTACAATTTATAGTTTTGGGATTCACATCGAACGATTCATCCCGCCCTTCTTATTGAAATCCGTCACAAAACGGAGACGGTTACCGAATGTCTTCTGTGCTCTCAGATTATGTTCGAGACGTTCAACACCCCGGCCATGTACGTGGCAATCCAAGCCGTGCTGTCGCTGTACGCGTCCGGTCGCACCACGGGTATCGTGCTGGACTCCGGCGACGGCGTGTCGCACACCGTGCCCATCTACGAAGGCTACGCCCTGCCTCACGCCATCCTGCGTCTGGACCTGGCCGGCCGCGACCTCACAGACTACCTCATGAAGATCCTCACCGAGCGAGGGTACTCCTTCACCACGACGGCCGAGCGCGAGATCGTCCGCGACATCAAGGAGAAGCTGTGCTACGTGGCGCTCGACTTCGAGCAGGAGATGGCCACCGCCGCCTCGTCCTCGTCGCTGGAGAAGAGCTACGAGCTGCCCGACGGACAGGTGCGTGCGCCGCGCCCTTGGCTCATGAAGGGCTTTGCGGCGGTCTCCTCGCTCGACCGGGCGGATGAAGGGTTTTTAAGCAAACCGTTCGCCTGGGAGGAATTAGTTTCCGATAAATAATGCTTGTGCGCATTCGTAAGAGACCTATTTAAAATGCTTGAATTTTTCATGGTTGTTTGGTCATCAGCAGTCGTGTACCTGACCTTCACTGTTATATTATGTACAGTGTAATCTAATAATTGAATTATTTTTGAGAAAAGCAGTTAGTTTCTAATATTAAGTTTGATCGGAATTAACTAAATGAAAATTGGTCAAAATATATTTGGCTACTCCTAGAAAATGTCATTTGGTAAAAGATATTACATATTAAGAACAACTCATTAATATGTATAATTTGTTCGTTTCGAAAACAATTAAGAGTAGAAACATGTTTTTTTTTCTTGACGGTCTGCGCAGTCTTTCGGGTTCACGAGATACTCAATTTTCACTTGTATGAAGTCTTTTATAAAAAGAATACTTCAGCTTTGTTTCGAGAGCTCTTTATCACGCTTCCGGTAGGTAAGTGGGGTGACGAGTGCCTCGTCAATAAAGCGCTGTGTGTATCATACTTACAGTAGAGCAGCAAATATACACTTGGGTTCCCACGAATTCACACCACATAATTTTGAAACTCCACAAGACTGTGATTTATAGCAAGTGGAAAATTTTAAGTAAATCTGGAATTTTAAACATGTTTGGTTGGGCACTCCAAATTTCTATACGAGCGCTGGATACTTCATTAAATTTCAATCGGTAAAATTTGAACGCAAATTAACTTTCTTACGGGATATAAAGTACCCGGGATATAAAGTCCGTGCTATAAAGTACCCTCCGGAAAATTATTTAGAACCTAAAAGCTAAAAACCTCTGAATTTGGTTAGTAGCCACAATATACAGTATTGAAGCAGCTGCTTTCGATAGCCATTAACTCACTTCGTTTCCTGCTACTAATGTAATATCCTGGAAAACGGTTTACAGCTTAATGACCAGGACAGATCGTCGCGAAACTCTCCTTGAATGTTAAAATGCCCTCCAGCCTTAGTTACGCGAGTGTAAAAGCGATCGATTTTTCTTCCGCAGGTGATCACCATCGGCAACGAGCGCTTCCGGTGCCCCGAGGCCATGTTCCAGCCTTCCTTCCTGGGCATGGAATCCTGCGGCATCCACGAGACCACCTACAACTCCATCATGAAGTGCGACGTGGACATCCGAAAGGACCTGTACGCCAACACGGTGCTGTCCGGCGGCACCACCATGTACCCGGGTATCGCCGACCGCATGCAGAAGGAAATCACCGCGCTCGCGCCCTCCACCATGAAGATCAAGATCATCGCGCCCCCGGAGCGCAAGTACTCCGTCTGGATCGGCGGCTCCATCCTGGCTTCCCTGTCCACCTTCCAGCAGATGTGGATCTCCAAGCAGGAGTACGACGAGTCGGGCCCCTCCATCGTGCACAGGAAGTGCTTCTGAGCGCGCTCCAGGCGCCGGGCGGCTAGCCCTGCCCCTCCCCCCGCCCCTCCGCCCCCGCCTACGCCTGCGCCCGCCTCCCTGCCCCCGCCCCCACGCCCCCGCCTCGCCCCCTCGCCCCAACTACGACGACCACGCCATTCCCAACGTCCTGCTCTCTCTTCTAGTCTTTCTACTCACGACGTGCGCATCTTTTCTTTCAATTATATATTTATTGTATGAAACTTTGTATTGTATTTATATTCGTATTTGGAGCACGCAATAAACTGTTGTTATAAAACGACTGTTCTTATTTTCCGAACTTGCCTGTTAATAATCAGCGTCATTGTCGGAGTAGAAACATTCAATTCGGTACAAATTTCTGAACGTAAACATACGAAACACAAATATTAATCATAAAGGTCTCAAAATTTACGCTATGTACTAATTAATACTTCTCTTCATTTCAAATCAACGAAAAATGAGAAGTAATTATCACCCCCTTCTGTCCTCTCGACGTACAATAGAATTTCCCCCGTGAGAGGATGCTGTATTCGAATCGTAAGTCGTTGTCGAGCTCTGTCGCGTTAATGGCGTGGAAAGTTCTCATGTTCGCCAAGCAAAGAAAGCGTTGAGTCTTCAGGGAAAGGCTATTGTTTAAGAGGAGAAAACGTATAGGCATGGGAAGAGAATTAAAATTTCTCTGAAGAGAATTGGGTTATTCGGATTCATAAGTTGTCCTCGATTTGAACATTGGAATTTTCATGAACGAAGTCGGTTTTTTCATTGCGTGCAGTATTTTCATGGGAAAAGTATTCGTCTAAATCGGAAGAACTTGACGAGGGGGGGGCATTTTAGTTAGGACTATTCAACAAATTCGTGCAAGAAAATACAGCTCTTTCGTAGAATGAATTGTTTTTCTTGAAATGTAGGCTCGGGTTCGGAACACTTTGGAATGTGATTTATATTTGGGGTTACGGGAAAGCTACAAGTTTTAAATACTCATGACACTATTCAGTTACACATTTCTGTAATTGTTTTTGTAAAGATTTCTCCATGTAATATTTTTCGTTGATTTCCATAGTGACGACTCAAGGGCAAAAGATGGTTGCAAACGTTGTCTCAAGAAATGTTCTGTCAAGGAAATTACTTACCCACTACCGAAATGCGTAAGAGGAATGAAGTTACTAAACAAAAAATGCAATACGCTTGATACGCAACCACTGGTAGTTTGTTGTGCATTGCAGAAGTACATGTTTTCTAAAACGAGCCACATTCGGAGCGAGTTTTCAAATTTGTAAGAATGAGAAAAAGCAAAATTATAAACGAGTTGCATACGCAATTTCTTACGACAAAAGTATTAGAAGGGATAAATTATTTCTGAAACTGTAACTTCTGTGGCGTGCCGTACTTAAACTAGACTAAAGATCTTGGTTATGTATCTATTGATATTTGTATTGTTTCTTGTTCACATGCGCGATCGTATATAAATGAATTCATTACTCAAGGAAATTATTGATGGTATTGATTGTATTGAAAATTCCAAAATTAATTCGTTTTTTCTATATTCTACAATTTAGATTTCTCAACGTCAAAACATCACAGTTTACAAGTGATGAAGTGGAATTCAATACTCACAGTATTTGCTAATCCGCAAACTTTAATTGAAAATAGTTCATTTTCGTTCTCTGTATTAAAAATACGGTTTCACAGAAAAATTGAAAACATTGCGTACAGTGATTTTATTGTCGTTATTTAGTTGGTTAATTAGTAATAGAGTTAATTATTTACCAGGAATTGCCACATAAATCACAGTCTTGTCATTAATGGACGGCGGCTTGAATGGGAGAGGGACGAGATAAGGAGGCTTCATTTACTCAACATTAATGTTACAATACACCTACGTTCAATAAAATGGTACATTCAACTATATAAATGAATATGTACTGTGTACAGGTATAGGTATGCAGGTACGCAAAGTTGGACATTACGTAATGATACCGTAGTTTCGTATGGATTCATTAGATTGGATAGTCTTTAGATCTGGATGTTCAATTTACATGTGGAATTATTCATGCTTATCTGTATAATGCGTTGCAAATATTATAACAGTTGAGACCATGAGACCTATACATGCTTTTTATTTATTTATTTATTTATTTATTTAATTTATTTCAGATCTCTGTGAAATGTCTTGGTCATAAGCGATCAAAATCTACTTTACAGTTCTATATAATAAAATATTACAATTACATAAACATACATTACAATGAGATATTTAGCAAACACTATAAAACATTTAACTCTGATTTCATTCAATATTACAGGCATGTGCATTTTTGTAACAATAAAGGAACTATTAAATATATTTATCTAATTTTGTGTCACATAGGAATTTAATAATTTTTTTACACTCTGAAGTGGAATTCAATAGAGAATGGATATCCAAATCAATTTGTAAGTTTTTTCTGAGGTTAGTAGTGAAAGGACATTCCACTAATAAGTGGGATGTAGAAATAATTTGACCACAATTTGGACAGGGAACTGGATTCGTCTTTTGAAATAAATAACAGTGACTCAAATTGACATGGCCAATTCGGAGCCTTGATAAAATGACTTGGTGTTTTCTTTTAAAGTTCAAAAGAAGAAGAAGAGGAGGTTCTAGTACTGAATTTCTAACTTGACATAATTTTGAATGTTTTGATTTCTATACATGCTTGTTTCTTTTGTTGTAGTGAGAAAGGGATACTCTTTCTGACTATTGAATTAATTGTAGATATGCACCACCGGTGCCTTGTTTGGATTTACGTATATGGACTTCAAGTGATGACTGTTTTGAGGTCCTCTGATACCCAATTTTTTTTCAAAATGTCCGTCGGTCAGTTTATCCGTCCGTCCGTGAACATCACTAGCGCCTGAACTATTCGTAGGATTATTTCCAAAATGAATATACCCTTGTCGAACCGCGGTGGCGGTGAATGAAAGGTCGACGATTTTGAAAAAAAATCTTTACATTTTGGGAATACTTTACATGAAGTTCCTAAAACATTTGCAAAATATTCTTTAGAATTACTCCATATTTATTCTTCATATTTTTTTTAATGACAGAGTGAATACATTTATAAATATGACAGTGGTCACATTTTCACTGTTAACTAAATTTTCGAAAATTGTGAAAGTTTGAAAAATTTTCGCCGTCTTCCTACAACTACAATATTGAAGACAATTTTTTTCTTCCTACGTCGATCAAAGAATGGTACGCCGAAACGAGCAATCCATTCTTGTAGAAATGTGTTGGCCACTTTTCCAGCTCTCATTCAACGTAATTTCGATTGTATAAATCTATCTACTGCAGTTAAGCAATATTTATAACCATACTAGCTGGTACCCGTCACGTCCCCCACTTTCTCTCTTCCCTCCCTCTCTCTTCCCCCTCTCTCTCCCTTCTCTCTCTTCCCTCTCTCTTTCTCCCTCTCTCGGTCTTCCCCCTTTCTCTGTCACATTATTTCCCTCACTTTTTCTCCCGCTTTCTCTTTCTTTCCCCATTGTCTCTCTTCACCCCCTCTCTCTTTCCTCCCTCTCATCACCCGTTCTCTCAATTTCCCTCTTCTCTCCTCTCTCTTTTATCCCTCTCTCTTTCCCCTCTCTCTCATTTTCACCACTCTCTGTCCTCTTTTCCTCCTATTTTCTATCATTTCCCTCCTCTCGGTCTCTTTTCCCCCACTCTCTGTCTTTCCCCCTTTCTCTATGTTTTTTCCTCACTCTCCGTCTCTCTTTCCCCCCCCCTCTGTCTCTTTTCCCCCACTCTCAGTCTCTTTTCCCCCATTTTCTCTGTTTCTCCGTCTCTCTCTGTCTTTTCCCCCACTCTCGGTCTCTTTTCCGCCACTGTTAGTCTCTATTCCACTTTCTCTCTTTTTCCTTCGTGTCTCTTTTCCCCGTTGTGTCCCTTTCTACCTCTGTGTCTCTTTCTTCCTCTGTGTCCCTTTCTCCCTCTGTGTCTCTCTTCCCCCCTCTCTCTCCTCTCTCTCTTTTTCCCTTGTCTCTCTTTCTCTCTCTTGTTCCCCCCTCTCTCTCTTTCCTTCCCTTTTTTAACAAATATTGATTTTCTATATATTAGATAACCATATTCCTCTCTTTTCCATCTCTTTTTTCTTCCCTCTCTTTTTCCCTTTCTCTCTTTTTCCCTCTCTCTTGTTCCCTCTCACTCTTTCCCTCTCTTTCTTTTCCTTCCGTGGAGGTAACTGTCGTATGCATTCATTAGACATATGCATTCGTTGGACAATATATGCTTATCTGTATAATGCGTTGCAAATATTATAACAGTTGAGATCTTGAGACCTATACATACTTGTTTCTTTCGTTCTGGTGAGAAAGGGCTTGTTGCATTCATTAGACGGAAACGTTACATTCGTTAATCTCTTCTTTCTCTATTTTCTCTTTCTATCTTTCTCTCTATTTTCCCTCTCTTTTTCTCTATTTTCCCCTCTCTGTTTCACTCTTACTTTTTCCCTCTCTCTTTTCACCTTCCTCTTTTTCCCTCGCTTCTCAACAACTTCGCCGCACGGTCCTCCTGTCTTCCTCGACCTCGCGCCGAATACTGACCCCTGTATCAATCAGGCTTTACATTGAAATGATTGGAACGTCTGCATGGATTCTATCAGTGGCGGCCAGTGGGTGGAAAATCAGGAGGGGCGGCATCTACGTCCAAGAGATTACATACATTTTGCCTCTTCAAAATATTCCTTGAACGAGGAAATTTGTAGTATACGACCGATATGCACGCATCGAGATTTTCATTCTTGCGAAAGACAGCTTTTACATTGATAACGGAAGATACAATTGTGCTCACCCGAAAAATAAGTGATTTTTTTAAAAATAATTCCGGCAACCAAAGCAATTTGTGAAATCAGATTAAAGGGTTTCGTAAGGGATTCGTAATTTACGTAATAGGCGTGGACTCTGCCGAACAAAATTCTAATAGTTGCACGCTGCCCCCAACCAACTCCCAATACCCCCACTCTTCCTCAAGCTTCCAAGCATCCATTTTGGAAGAAATCGCACGTATGGTTTACGCGCTAGTGTTGTTCACAGACGGCCAGACAGACGGTTAGACAGACGGACAGACAGACGGACAGGCAGACGGACAGACAGACAGACAGACGGACAGACAGACAGACGGACAGACAGACGGACAGACAGACGTTTTGAAATGACCCACTTTTTTGGTATCAGGGGACCCAAAACGTGTATTTCCGTTGAAATCTCGAAATCGATTTTCCGCAGCATTACATAACTTTTCCTATACTACGTATATTACTCCGTATATACGTACGCATACGGGAAAGTAAAAATAATCCTCGTATAAAAGGTCCCATAATTTTGGACTCAGCTACTTTTAAAAAAATCGGCAAAAAACTAATCAGAACAGCGCAAATTTTATTCTCTCTTCAATATTTCCGAAATTATAGAATTGAAATTACGTGACTTTCGCTTCCAGTAATCCATGATTGTATAAATACGTATGGCGGACTAGGAAAACCCGGCAGACGTTGTTCTGGACTTCTTCTCCCTCTTTCCCCTCCCATCGCCGTTTCTCACTGTCTCTCCCTCCCTCCCTCACCCTGTCCCTGTCTATCTCAGTGTGTCTCTGTCTCTGCCGCTCTCTGTCCCTCTCATTCGCATTTACTTGCAGATTCTGCACGTCTCTGACCTGGTGAGGTAATATTGGGAAGCGTCGGACCATCAAAAACGTAATAGAATGTTCAGGAAGAGTTCATTATGTAGATTACGGTGTGAGAAACGTTTCTTTGAGGCCTTTGGCCTAAAAATGTTGGTTTTTAAGGCTCTTGAACGCCTCGTTTAAGAGTTATTTGACATTATAGATTCAAAATGCTGGTGAGTGTTGCAGGTTGCATTTGTCGTGGATATGTAGTGAAAATGTAGCGCCATGTAGTGGAGTTACAACAGAATAACCTTCTAGGTGAACCTTACACACATAAACCTTCTAGGTGAAAAAACACGTAGAAGTGCCAACTTTCATGGAGATCGATCCAACGGTGTCGGAGTTTTGCTCTTATATACATACCAACAACCTGTTTTATAGAGATTATACCAAACTCGAAAAATTATTTTGGACTCTTGTCCAATCCTTTCAAGACATGAAAAATCCTAAAGTAAACAGTGATAGAATTTCTTTATACTCCTGGCCAGGATGTACACATGACTTGCATCGGTTCGAATCTTCATCTAAAACCGTGCTTATCTGCCATATGCCTGGGTTAAGTCTAAGGGAGATGCCGGTGTAAAGCAAACGGTGGTTGGTTTGCACCGAAGTTGACGGGGCATATGCAGCTAAGGTCTAACGGTTTTGCTTCTTATAAAAACTATGGTGGAAATAACATCATGATAAAAACAAATGCTCATATAACCAACGATTTCATCTTTGGAGCGCTCTAGTAGCAATTATTTAGCATTGGTTAGCACTAGAAGTTGAAAACCACGCTACAAGAGGGCTCCAACGGTTCCTGTGCGCGCACAAATGCGGCAATGAACCAGCGCTCTGCGCACAAAATTAATTTGGGCGTTAATGGGTTAATTGCGGGGTTATGAGGTAGCAAAAATGTTGTGGTGTCATTAATGAGTCCAAAATTATCCCAAATTATGAATTTTTGATTCTTGAGAAATTGGGGAGGATTAAACGTTTTGTTCTCGTAGTTGGCGATTAGTATTGAGTTTGGAAAGAGGCCCTAAGGAATCCAAAATTCGTTTTTTTAACCGTAAAAAAATTCAATTCAGAGTAAGTGGAGAAATTATCTTGATTTACTACTCCTCATTTTAGAAACCTTATTTCGGGGATTGCCAGGAGCAGAAAACTTTCGCTGTATTTAATGAGCTCAAAATTAGCTGAAAATAATGGATCAAACATTTTTTCGTTTTAAAAAACTGAGGTGGTTTTCATTTTTTAACACGTAGATGTGAGTATCGAAAATGTGAAAAGTTGCCAAAGGTGCCCAAAATTCTCTCGTTTCAATTCTAAAAAAAATAATTTTGAATGAGTATTATATCGTCACATCCTCTTTTTTAAAACCTAAATTTGAAACAAAAAATGACTTGATTGCGTTAAAGAGTCAAAAAGTAGCCCATAATTACGAAGCGAATATTTTCGAAATTCTTAAAAATGGAATGGATTACATTTCTTCTTCCCATAGTTGGAAGTGAGTTTCCAAATTTGAATAAGTTTTCCACAGGACCCCAAAATTTGCTTGTTTTAATACTAAAAGTTGAATTTTAAATATGTAAAAGGGCTAGCTTTAACATTAATATTTGTGACAACTACATTCGTAAAATGGTGGGAGCAGCAAAAAATATTTTTGGAGTTATTAATGATAACAAAATTATGCTAGAAGAACTATTTAGTTTACAAAACATGCAATATTAAAAATTTGTAATTAAGCGTAATTTTTAACGAGGTAGCGGATTAAAATATGGGAAACTGACCCCGGGGAAAAAATTGTTTTCTTTAGATATGGCAATTAAAGCGTAAAAAAACGAAATTTTCACTGCAGTATTCAGTACAAATAATAAAAGTAATACTTAGATTCTTATATACGTTTCTTAGATTCAAATTTGGACTTCCGTTTCGACTATCGTCATTAGCTTCACACCGTCATTCCTTCGTCTTCACCGTCATTCGTCTTTGCCTTACAACTTCGCCTGTTGTCATCGTGTTTCGTTTTCGTCATTCGCTCATGTGTGCCGTCATTAATTTTCGTCGTCTTTCAGTCTCGACGCTTTTCGTCTTCGTCATTCGTCTTCATTTTTCGTCATCATCTTCATTTTTCGTCATCGTCTTCATTTTTCGTCTTTCGTCTTCGTCATTCGCCTTCGCCTTCGTTTTTGACTTCTTCTTCGTCTTTCATCTTCGCCATCGAATTCCCCTTTCGTCGTTCGATTTCTTCCTTCGTCTTCGTCTTCGTCTTACGCCTTCATCTATCGTTTTTGTCTTTCGTTTTCGTCTTTCGTCTTCCTCTTTCATTTTCGTCTTCACCTTTGTCTCAGTCTTCGTTCCATGTGTTTGTCTTCCTTTTTCGTTTTTCGCCCGCGTCATTCGTATTACGTCTTCGTATTAGGTCTGCGTTTTTCCTTTTCGTCTTCCAGGATCGACTTTCGTTTTCATCTTCGTCTCTCGTCTTCGTCTTTCATCCTCGCTCTTCGTCTTCGCCTTTCGTCTCCGTGTTTCCTCTTGGCCTTCCGTTTTCGTCTTCGACTTTCTCTTCATCTTTCGTCTTCATCTTCCGCCTTCGTCTTTCGTCTTCGTCTTTCGTCTTCATCTCTGTCCGTCATCTCCGTTTCCGCCTTTCGTCTTCGCCTTTCGCCTACGTATCACGTCTGCCTTCGTCTTCGCTTTCGGTCTTCCGTCTTCATCTTCCGTTTTCGTCTTTCGTTTGCGCCTTTCGTCTTCGTCATTCGTCTGCCGCCTTCGCCTTTTGTCATGGTCTTTCGTCATCATATTCGTCTTTGTCTTTCGTCGTCGAGTTTCGGCTTCGTATTTCGTCTTCGTCTTTTGTCCTCGTCTTTCGTCATTGTCTTTCGTCCTCGTCTTTCCTCTTCGTCATTTACCATCCTCTTCAGTTTTTTTGCGTTTTTCGTCCTTGTCTCTCGCGTTCTTCTTTGGTTTTTGTCCTCGGTCATCGTCAGTAGACTTTCTTTTTCATCGTCATCTCATCTTTCGGCATTGGCTTTCGTCTTCATATGTCGTTTTCGTTTTTATTCATCGGATTTCCACTTCGTCTTTCGTTTTCATCTTTGGTTTTCGACTTCGTCTTCCACTTTTGTCTATTGTCTTCGTTACTCGCCCTCGTTTTCCGTCTTCGTCTTTCGTATTTGCACTCTTCTTCGTTTTTTGTCTTTGTCATGTTCGTCTTTCGCCTTTGTCATTCGTATTCGTATTTCATCATCTCCGTCTTTGTTTCGTTATTCGATTTCGGCTTCCGCTTCGTCTTTTGTGGTCGATGTTCGTCTTTGCCGTTCGTCTTCGATTTCCGTCTTTCGTCTTCGTCTTTCGCCTTGATCTTTCGTCTTCATCTTTCGTCTTCCTCTTTCGCCTTCGTCTTCCGTCCTCATCATTAGTCATCGTCATTCGCCTCAGTCTTTCGTTTTCAGCTCTTGTTTTTGTCATTCATCTTTCTCTTTAATCTTCATCTTTCGTCTTCGTTTTTCGTGTTCCACTAACGGCTTCCTTTTTGTTTTCGTCTTTCGTCTTCTGTATTTGTTTTTGGCTTTCACTTCGTCTTTCGTCTTCGTCTTCTCTTTTTGTCTTTCGTATTCGCCTTTCGTTGATCATCTTTGTTCTCCGTCTTCGTTTTTCGCCTTAGTTATCTATTTCGTGTTTGTGTTTCCTCTTCGTCTTTCGCCTTAGTCTTTTGTCTTTGTTTTCGTCTTTCGTCTGCGCCTTTCCCCTTCGTTTTTCGTCTCTGTCCGTCATCGTCTTTCGCGATCGTCTATTTCCCTGAATTTTCGTCTTCGTCTTTCGTCTTTTTCTTTCGTCTTCGCCTTTCCTCTTCGTATTTCGTCTTCAGATTTTGCCTTCGTCCATCATGTTTCACTCACTTCTCTTTTTGTGTTGGACTTTTGGTTTCGCCTTCGTTTTTCGTCTTCCTCTTTCGTCTTCGTCTTTCGTCTTCGTCTTCGTCTTTCGCCTTTCGCCTTCGTCTTTCGTCTTCCTCTTTCGTCTTCGTTTCTCGTCTTCTTCGTCTTTCGTCTTCGTCTTTCATCTTCGTCTTCGTCTTTCGTCTCCGTCTTCGTCATTCGTCTCCGTCTTTCGTCTTCGTCTTTCGTCTTCATCTTTCGCCTTCGTCTTTCGTCGTCGTCGTTCGTCATTTCAGTTTTTGTGTTTTTGAGATACTGAATTTTTTAAGTTTTTGAATTATTGAAATTTTGCAATTTTGCGTTTTTGCGTTCTTGAGTCTTTGAGTTATTTGGTTGATGAGGTTTTAGAGTTCTTGTGAGTTTAGAGTTCTTGAACTTATTTATTGAACTTTCGAGTTTTTTAAATCTTTAAGTTTGCGTTTTTTAATATATTAAGTTTGCGTTTTTGAGACTTTAAAATTTTTAGATCTTTAGATTTTTAAATTTTTAGATTCTTAGATTCTTAGATTTTTAGATTTTTAAATTTTTAGATTTTTAAATTTTTAAATTTTTAGATTTTTAGATTTTTAGATTTTTAGATTTTTAGATTTTTAGATTTTTAGATTTTTAGATTTTTAGATTTTTAGATTTTTAGATTTTTAGATTTTTAGATTTTTAGATTTTTAGATTTTTAGATTTTTAGATTTTTAGATTTTTAGATTTTTAGATTTTTAGATTTTTAGATTTTTAGATTTTTAGATTTTTAGATTTTTAGATTTTTAGATTTTTAGATTTTTAGATTTTTAGATTTTTAGATTTTTAGATTTTTAGATTTTTAGATTTTTAGATTTTTAGATTTTTAGATTTTTAGATTTTTAGATTTTTAGATTTTTAGATTTTTAGATTTTTAGATTTTTAGATTTTTAGATTTTTAGATTTTTAGATTTTTAGATTTTTAGATTTTTAGATTTTTAGATTTTTAGATTTTTAGATTTTTAGATTTTTAGATTTTTAGATTTTTAGATTTTTAGATTTTTAGATTTTTAGATTTTTAGATTTTTAGATTTTTAGATTTTTAGATTTTTAGATTTTTAGATTTTTAGATTTTTAGATTTTTAGATTTTTAGATTTTTAGATTTTTAGATTTTTAGATTTTTAGATTTTTAGATTTTTAGATTTTTAGATTTTTAGATTTTTAGATTTTTAGATTTTTAGATTTTTAGATTTTTAGATTTTTAGATTTTTAGATTTTTAGATTTTTAGATTTTTAGATTTTTAGATTTTTAGATTTTTAGATTTTTAGATTTTTAGATTTTTAGATTTTTAGATTTTTAGATTTTTAGATTTTTAGATTTTTAGATTTTAGATTTTTAGATTTTTAGATTTTTAGATTTTTAGATTTTTAGATTTTTAGATTTTTAGATTTTTAGATTTTTAGATTTTTAGATTTTTAGATTTTTAGATTTTTAGATTTTTAGATTTTTAGATTTTTAGATTTTTAGATTTTTAGATTTTTAGATTTTTAGATTTTTAGATTTTTAGATTTTTAGATTTTTAGATTTTTAGATTTTTAGATTTTTAGATTTTTAGATTTTTAGATTTTTAGATTTTTAGATTTTTAGATTTTTAGATTTTTAGATTTTTAGATTTTTAGATTTTTAGATTTTTAGATTTTTAGATTTTTAGATTTTTAGATTTTTAGATTTTTAGATTTTTAGATTTTTAGATTTTTAGATTTTTAGATTTTTAGATTTTTAGATTTTTAGATTTTTAGATTTTTAGATTTTTAGATTTTTAGATTTTTAGATTTTTAGATTTTTAGATTTTTGATATATAAATTGTTAATTTTTTAGATTTTTAAATTTTTAGATATTTAGTTTTCCACATTTTTAGATTTTCAGATTTTAAGATTTTAAATTTTTTAGATTTTGAGATTTTCTAGTGTTAAGATTTTCAGATTTTCAATATTGCAGATTTTCAGATTGTCAGATTTTTAGATTTCCAGATTTTAAGATTTTTAGATTTCCAGATTTTAAGATTTTTAGATTTTTTGATTTTCAAATTTCTTGGATTTTTTAGATTTTGAGATATTTAAATTTTTAGAATTTTAATTTCTGGATTTTCAGATTCTTATGTTTTTATATTTTAAGAATTAAGTATTTTAAGATTTTGCGATTTGAAGATTTCGATATTTCGAGATTTCGATATTTCGAGATTTCGATAATTCGAGATTTCGATATTTCAAGATTTCGATATTTTGATATTTCGAGATTTCGATATTTCGATATTTCGAGATTTCGATACTTCGATATTTCCATATTTCGAGATTTCAATATTTCGATATTTCGATATTTCCAGATTTCGAGATGTCGAAATTTCGATATTTCGATATTTCGAGATTTTGGGATTTCGAGATTTCGATATTTTGATATTCCGAGATTTTGAGATTTCGTTATTTCGAGATATTGATATTTCGATATTTCGAGATTTCAATTTTTTGAATTTTCGAGATTTCGAAATTTCGAGATTTCCATATTTCGATATTTTGATATTTCGATATTTCGAGATTTCGATATTTCGTGATTTCGATATTCCGAGATTTCTGTTTCGAGATTTCGATATAACGATATTTCGAGATTTCGAGATTTCGAGATTTCGATATTTCGACATTTCGATATTTCAATATTTCGAGATTTCGAAATTTCGATATTTGGAGATTTCGAGATTTCGATTTTTCGAGATTTCGAATTTCGGGATTTCGAGATTTCAAGATTTCGAGGATTTCGAGATTTCAAGATTTTTGAGATTTCGAGATTTCAAAATTTCGAGATTTCGATATTTCTCTCGAATATGGAGATTTCGAGATTTTAAGATTTAAAAAAAGAAATCTCGAAATATTGAAATCTCGAAATATGGAAATCTCGAAATTTCGAAATCTCGAAATCTAATCTCGAAATCTTAAAATTTTTAAATCTTCCGATATTTCGAGATTTTGATATTTCGATATTTCCATATTTCGAGATTTCGGTATTTCGAGATTTCGAGATTTCGTTATTTCGTGATTTCGAGATTTCGATATTCCGAGATTTCGAAATTTCGTTTTTCGATATTTCGAGATATTAATATTTCTAGATTTCAGTATATCGAGATTTCGGGATTTCGATATTACGATATTTCGAGATTTTGATATTTCGAGATTTCGAGGTTTCGTTATTTCGAGATTTCGAGATATTGATATTTCGAGATTTCGATATTTCGAGATTTCGAGATTTCGTGATTTTGATATTTCGAGATTTCGAGATTTCGTTATTTCGATATTTCGAGATATGATATTTCGATATTTGCATATTTCGAGATTTCGAGATTTCGATATTTCGAGATTTTGAGATTTCGAGATTTCGATATTTCGATATTTCAAGATTTCGATATTTCGAGATTTCGAGATTTCTATATTTCGAGATTTCGATATTACGATATTTCAATATTTCGATATTTCGAGATTTCGAGATTTCGAGATTTCGATATTTCGAGATTTCGATATTTCGATATTTCGGGATTTCGATATTTCGAGATATCGAGATTTCGAGATTTCGTTATTTCGATATTTCGAGATATTGATATTTCGATATTTCCATATTTCGAGATTTCGATATTTCGATACTCGAAGTTTCAAAATTTCGATATTTCGATATTTGAAGATTTCGAAATTTCGATATTCCGAGATTTTGATATTTCGATTTTTCGATTTTTCGAGATTTTGAGATTTCGAGATTTGATATTTCGAGATTTCGATATTTCGAGATTTCGATATATCGAGATTTCGAGAATTCGATATTTCGATACTTCGAGATTTCAAGATTTCGATATTTCGAGATTTCGAGATTTCAATATTTCGAGATTTCGATATTACGATATTTCAATATTTCGATATTTCGAGATTTCGATATTTCGATATTTCGATATTTCGAGATTTCGAGATATCGAGATTTCGTGATTTCGAGATTTCAAAATTTCGAGATTTCGATATTTCGATATTTCCAGATTTCAAGATTTCTTTTTTAAATCTCAAAATCTCAAAATCTCAAAAATCTCAAAATCTCAAAATCTCAAAATCTAAAAATCTAAAATCTAAAAATCTAAAAATCTAAAAATCTAAAAATCTAAAAATCTAAAAATCTAAAAATCTAAAAATCAAAAAATCTAAAAATCTAAAAATCTAAAAATCTAAAAATCTAAAAATCTAAAAATCTAAAAATCTAAAAATCTAAAAATCTAAGAATCTAAAAATCTAATAATCTAAAAACCTAAAAATCTAAAAATTTAAAATCCAAAAATCCAAAAATCTCAAGATCTCAAAATCTTATCTACATCATTTATATGTCAACTACAAAACTGCTTTTGAAATTTGTTTTAATAATTAATAATGTTTTGCAAAAAAAAAAAAGAAAACAGAGTATGCAACTCATTTACAATGTGATGATAACTAACGACGAAGGGTAAAGACGAAAAACGAATGACAGCGATGAGAAAGACGCGAAAGATGAAAGTTTTTTCCTTTAACGCATTCAAACTCACTCTTAACGTCGCTCGCGTACAAAAAGGTATGCAATAAATTATAGTAATAGCTGCATTACTATCATATATCCCCACAATTATAATTATAGCTGCATTACTCTCATATATCCCGCACCCTAGTAGCTGAACACCACACAGATTCTAGAGTTATGAACATCAGAATGAAATTTTCTTATGGATTCGAAACAACCATATTTTTACCCAGGAATTCGAGAGAAAATTGATGTAGTTTAATCATAACCGTAAGTAGATTTTACATTTATTTATTTATGATCGCATCAACTTTGTGGTTATTAGCAACTATTAAGTATGCAACAGCAATTGATATTACTGTAGCTATGATATTACATACATGATTGGATATGGAATAAAATCATAATATAAAGTGAAAGTAATTTTACAAGTAACAATGGTTTCAAATGTCCAAAACAATATTTATGGTTTTACAGAAATTAATTATAGTCCTATTATTTTGGAGTAATTGTGGATTATTAATTTGGATTATCTGTGGAGTAGAGTAATGCTTCATGATGAAATCTAAATAACTGCCTTTGATGATTGGATCTTGGATTAACTTTAAAAATGTGATTTAAATTTAGTTGGACTTTGCACAGTTCACATGTGGGGGTGGTGATTTTTGAATTAAGTAAAGATGGCTTAACTTAAGTGTCCAGATAGGACTACTTGCTCCCTGTGGTGCAGTTTCTTACTAGTAATTAATGAGGTAATTGAGTTTATATTTTTGTGTAATAAGCAAGTTTTGTGATATGTCCAGTCAGGGTTTCATTTATTTTGCATTTCTTTTCCAATGTATTTCAAACTATCTTCTGTAGAACATGATATGTTGTGAACATTGGTAGTCATTTTTAAGTGATTTGAAGATATTTTTTTACCAATGTCTTTACTTGTTGACAGTTATTTGATTGTTAGGGATCCATGCCAAGGCTAAATTTAACCCTGCCTTGTTGATCTGGGCATACATTTCAAGAATTACAGTATTAATTTCAGTTTTTGTACTGTTGCACCAGTTCTTTGATGATAGTGAACTTGGAAGTAGGATCACATTAGGGCAGTGAAGTTGTAATATTTATTGAGATAGTTTTTACTTTTTCCATTATATAAAGTATAATAAATCTTCCTAATGGGGTAAAGTAAAAATATTCATTCAATATTTATTGAGTGCTGAGTATACACCACAGATCTGAATAAAGCAACGTACTGAAAATATCAAATTAAAACACTTTCAAATTCAAAATAAAAGATAACATTTACTCATAATAAAAAATTAACTTACACAATATTCTTTTCAATGGAAATAATAACAAAACATTTATGTATGTAAATTATTGAATTCACATAAACCTTAAATTCACAATTTTAAATATTGATACCTATGTACATGTCGTCTTCATGTTTCAAAACAATAGTATGTCCTTCAATCAAGTCAATCCCATAAAGTCAATTCACTGCTTTCAAATATAATAAATCCAGTAGCCATGGGGATTTCCAACATGTAAAACAGTATGACGACTCTTCCAAATATTTAAGTCTATTCAATTTCTCACAGTAACTGCAACCAAATAATACTACATCCAATAGGACATTCTGTCTTTGTTCACTGTTCCACTTAATTACACAACTCTGCCTGAAGCATTCTACTTCATCTCTGTCCAAAAACGCTTTGCGCAACTTTATGCCCTCACTCAAATACATTCGATTCCTTTCTATTTGTTGATATTCGCTCTGTTTTACACGTTGGAAATCCCCATGGCATCAAACAGTGCCAACATATAGTGGGCTGTATCTATATTTTATATTCCCATGTACATGGAGTCAACCATAGATGAAACTTACAAATAACATAATTTTGACTCATTGTACAATTATAATTATTAACAGTTCTACAATGTTTGATACAACAGTATAAACAACAACATACAAAATATTGTGGAGTCATTTTAATAATAAAATTAGTACAAAACCTGTAACATAAAAAACATCATAATAATGTAGAAAGAAGGCACACAAATTGTCATTCTAAACTTCAAACTATTTTACAACAAGAAGTTTTGAGACATTTAAGATTAAGAAACAAAATTGGCCCTATAATTTGTCCATTATTTTGAGAAAAATATAGAGAAATTAAAGGAATTGTCACTGTTCAGTTCTTTCTAACTACAAGTTCAATGGTCTCCTAAAACCCAGTTTTTTTAAGAAAGATTCATTTTAATCATAACTATCATTCTAATCAAAACTAAATTTCTCAAGAACAAGCCATTAATTTCAGTTCTTGAAAATAAATTTCTTGACATAAAACTATACAACCTACAGCCATGTGAGGTGTCTGGTTTATTAGACAATAACTCTGGAAAAAATCCAAAAGCAAAGAAATTGTTTTGATTTTGACTAAAAAATACAAACATCTGATTCTATTGTTCTTGTTCTAATACAGTATGTAGATGCCAACTGAATTCTCACACTAAGTACTTATAGCAAATTGTATTTGATTTTAGTATGTTTTGGAACAGAAGATTTTTTATGTTAATTTAAATAGTTTATGATCTAAATTTGTAGTGATTTTAAAGGGTACCAATATTTACTAAAACATTGTTGGTTCAACGAAATGACTGAGCAAAAATGTATGAGATAACAGGAAATTAATTCTTAACTCAAAAACTTTTAATAAATGTAAATTGAACAGAAAATTGTTTTAAATAAGATCTACTCATCTTAAGCGATTCATCGATAAACGTGCAATGGCAAATTTCATAAGTACCATATATTTCTGCATACTAGACAACCTGCAGATAAGGCAAGGTATACATTTTCATCAAGGTTTTATAGTTTTAGCTATTACTATCCTATAAGAAGATCCTGACCAATGGCTCATGAAATCCAGGTCAGAATAGAATTGATATGAGTGATCCCTATGATATATGATCCCTATGATGACAGAACAGTGAAGTATATTTTGTATTTCAGGAACTATTTCCTCAGTTTATGAATGTGAGAATTTTTAATTTCTTTGGAATTGACTTAAGACAATTCAGTATTTTGGGGATCTTGTTTTTGTGAATCATCTATCATCGTATCTGCTGAGGTACATATTACCTACTTTCAATATATTTTCATAAAGAGTGTTCTTTCATACACACTTTAATCATAATAATTTAAATTATTTAATTCAAATGAACCATACAGTTGCATAGGATTAATTTATTACCTTTTTGCTCTCATCTTTTTTCTATTGTATTTCTTTCCATTTTTAAAATGCTTATTAAAAAGCTTGCAATGCATAAGTAGTGACTATCACTTTTATTACTGATGAAACAACGCCAAGCAAAAACCAAATATGTTTGAATAAATGGAATACAAATACATGTGAAAAAAAATCAATAAAAATATATGCATGTGGAAAATAAATATATGTGTGGAAAAAGACTACAAATATATATACGGGTGGAAAAATGACTAACAATATATATACGGTGGAAAAATTACTACAAATATATACAGGTGGAAAAATGACCACAAATAAGATCTGAAAATATACATGCGGAAAGACTTACATATGTATGTGTGTGAAAAAATGACTAGATGATTACATGTTTATATACATATGGAAAGAATTACATTGTGTGTGTGTGTGTGTGTGTGTGTGTGTGTGTGTGTGAAAAAATGACTAGAAATATATAGTGCGAAAAAAAGACTTACAAATGTATACATATGAAAAAATGAATACAAATATATATGAACGAAAAAATGAATACATATATATATGAACGAAAAAATGAATACAAATATATATGAACGAAAAAATGAATACAAATATATATGAACGAAAAAATTAATACAAGTATATATGAATGAAAAAATTAATACAAATATATATGAACGAAAAAATTAATACAAATATATATGAATGAAAAAATGAATACAAATATATATGAATGAAAAAATGAATACAAATAAATAAACCCTTTTCCCCTGAATTTAGTTTGAATTCTCTCCATTTAGGAAGTCATGAGAAAGGGCCTCTGCAGGACAAATACGACATTCCTGAAAAAGAAACATTCGTTAATGGAATCAGCAAATGTATCAACAGCAATGGAATACAATCTATAAACAAAAATTGTGTTTATTTAAATGACAGCAAAGACAAAAATTGACAATTTTAATTAGAGAAATACTGATGAAGGAATGCAATACTACATTGTTAAAAACTTTTGCTTGATTAATTTCATACCTGATATATATCTAGCATTTTCCCTAGCAAGTCTCTAAAAAGTACTGTTTCCACATGAAACAATGACTTTTCTTTGCGTCTTAGCTTTGCATAGTGCTTGAGGCAGACATCATCCAAACTTGTGAAGCCCTCGAACTCATTTGGAGGACTCAATTCCTGAAAATAAAAAAGGAAAAATTATTGCCAAATGAAAGGACATTCTTGTTCAATAGTAATATCATGACAGTATTGATACATGTAGATAATAATATTAACATAGATGTAGATAATAAACGTACACATTCCAATGTCAGTTTTTCATTCTCCTACTCTCCCAGTTAACACAGAAAAACATGATTCAAAGGAAACAGTAGCATACTGTTGATTTTTTTAAATTGTATAGCAAGCTTTTGTAAGACTTGTGATGTACCTACATCTGCACTATATAAATAATAATCTATTTTAAATTTTGCATTTTAATCGTGTGCTCTCTAAAATTTAGTCATCCCACCTTCAAAGAATAGGAAGCATTTATACTCTTAATGTTGTAGAAAATGAAGACAATTTTCCTTTGAAAAAATAAAAAGATCTGAAAATAATCAGTGCTGTACAAGAATCAATAGTGACAGTCACTATGCCTTTCACCTGCAACCCAGAGAAAGTAGGCTGTTGTAGAACCAACATTACTAATTACCTACGCAGGGATTGCAAGAAAACTTTGGAACCTGTGATCTTACGAAATGCCTGATGTCATGCAACAGTAAGGCTCCAAGGAAGAGGCCACGTGTCCTTAAATATTTGCTTCTAACTTGTGTTACAGAATAGAAAGTCCTGTAAGTTCTTGGTAATACATAATGAAATGTTGAACTGTATGCATACCATATATATACTATATATAATACTGCCATGCATATCATGGCAGTATTTGTGAACACTGTTTTTGTTAAAATAATTTATTGCAGTGTTGTAGAAGAGTTTTATTTGTTGTTTTTGAGCAGTGACCACGCTACGTTTTGTAAAATCCATCCAGAGTGATTTTTGTTCAATAACACGTTTGCTGCTGCAGACTGCTGTTTTTACAACATTGCTCTAAAATTAACCCAGGCTTCGAATGATTGATTGATGGGTATATCAACTGCTGATGTCATTAGTGCTATAAGTGTAGTGCATGTTCTTTCCCCATGATGTGGCTGTGATCTTCCCCCGCTGGATGGCGAGATCCGGCGCCGACTTGCCGTTGTCAATGACTCCCACCAGCGGGGCACCGCCGTGACAAGCTCGAAGCTCTCGACCGGTCTCCCGGCGTGTGTGGTAGTGTAGAGTGAGTGTGTGTGTGTGTGTGTGTGCGTGTGTGTGAGAGAGATAGAGAGAGAGTGTGTGTGTGTGTGTGTGAGAGAGAGATAGAGAGAGATAGAGTGTGTGTGTGTGTGAGATAGAGATAGAGTGTGTGTGTGTGTGTGTGTGTGTGTAAGGAGAGAGGATAAGCCAAGGATGAGGTAGGGAAGATCGTGCGCAGTCCGTGGCCCGTTTGTTATGGTACCGCTCCGGCAGGCGCCTGGTGTTGATCGGACAAACCACGGAAAACTCAGAGCGGCCTGCCACTAGAATTCTCCTCCACACAACGACTGGATCCGACCTGGCAGACAAGCTAGTGTCGAAAATCCTGCCACAGTCGGGGTTCGAACCTCGGACCTCCCGGCCAGAGGGACTGCAGTGACGTCATCGTGCGTCGGCTAGGAATGAGATCTCACCTTGAGAGTCCAGCAGCCC
>JAHLJT010009419.1:56138842-56151720 GCA_031308135.1 Acheta domesticus
GAACTATTTGCGATACTATTGGTATTCTGTCAGCCATCTGATCCAAGCAGTTTGTGGTGTGAATTCAAGGAAGTCATGTGTGAGGATATTCTTTTTCAAAAGCGTTTGCATGAAGACAACCAAGATTTACCATTCTCAGTGGATGTATTCAATGAAGGATTAATTATTCTAGAAGACATTATTGCATCTTTCAGTGATAAGCGACTTCGTGATTTTGGTATTCTTGAGCCAAGTAGGCAAAGTTCTGACTATACAAAAGATACATATAGTATGTGTGATGTGCATCGATACCTAAAAGAAAATTTGCCAAAATTAGTTCCTGATCAAAGAACAATCTTCAGCGCAGTTATTGACAGTGTTCAAAATGACAACGGTAACCTGTTCTTCATTGATGCCCCTGGAGGCACCGGTAAAACGTTTGTAATCAATTTACTTATTGATAAATGTAGATCAGAGAGAAAAACTGTCATTGCAGTCGCGTCTTCTGGAATCGCAGCAACATTATTAAAAGGTGGGAGAACAGCACATTCTACCTTTAAATTGCCTTTGAACACAATTTTTATAGAACAAGCAACATGTAATGTTAGTAAGAATAGTTCTATTGCAAAGGTTTTTCGTGATTCAGTATTAATTATCTGGGATGAGTGCACCATGAGCAACAGATGTCACATAGAAGCTGTTGACAGAATGTTACGGGATGTACGATCATCTTCCAAATTAATGGGAGGAGTTACTGTTGTATTTTCTGGTGACTTCCGGCAAACCTTGCCTGTAATTGTTAAAGGCACTAGAGCTGATACAATCAAAGCAAGCTTAAAGACATCCCCAATTTGGCAGAACGTTAAAATAATGACTCTCAGTACAAACATGAGGACTTTGTTAACTGATGACTCAGATTCTGCGCAATTTGCAGCATTGCTTCTCGCAGTTGGAAGCGGTTCAGTTACCAATATCAATAGTCAAAATATATTAGTAGATCATCGGTATGGTCACGTGGTTCACACTATAGATGATTTAATTCAGAAGATATATGAGGATGTGCAAACAATCCTAAATAAGACACACTCATGGTTTTGTGAAAGAGTTACACTGTCTCCAAAAAATGATGTGGTAGATGAAATTAATCATCAAATCCTACAGCGCTTTCAAGCAGAAACAAAAGAATATCGATCATTTGACACTGTTCTGAATGATGACGAGAGTGTTCATTATCCACCAGAATTTTTAAACTCGCTCAACCCAGCAGGTCTTCCACCACATATATTAAATTTGAAAATTGGTACACCTATTATATTGCTTCGTAACCTCAATGCCCCAAAACTTTGTAATGGAACACGACTTCAAATAATTAAGTTTGCCAACAATATTTTACACACCAGAATTCTTACTGGTCCAGCATCTGGTGAAAATGCTCTAATACCCAGAATTCCAATGATTCCGTCTGATTTACCTTTTCAATTTAAAAGGCTGCAGTTTCCAGTTAAACCATGCTTCGCTATTACAATAAATAAAGCTCAAGGACAATCCTTCAAGTTTGTTGGTGTCGATCTTAGAGAAAGCGTCTTCTCTCACGGTCAGCTGTATGTAGCACTCTCCCGTGTTGGGTCAAAAGATAACCAATTCCTGCTTCTTCCAAAAAATAATGAAACTGCCAATGTGGTGTACCCTGAAGCTTTGGTTCAATTTACAAAATGTGTCGTTTTACATAAAACATTCTACAGTGATTCTGTACATTTGTTGTAATTACATTTTCTTCATATGCCAGTTGTCTTCTTTGCAGTTAATTTTGACCCTGTTGAACTTTGTTTTAATGTGAGCTAGAGACTAAGTAGTGCAGTGATATGTAATGCAACAATGGTTCTTTACATGTGGAGACTAATAAATGTGTTGTTTTGTATATCAATTTCTCACAATTAATGCAATCATCCATTTTTTGTACAAAAATAAGCAAATATTAATTTATACAAAAATATTTGTCGATGCAAATAAAATATTCTTGGAGTCCTTGGTTTCTATTTTATTATTCAAATTTCAATATCAGTAGTCTCTAGCACTTCTGATGAAGTTAATATTGTTTTGTTAAGTGGTTCAGTACATTGTCAATTTATTGTGTACTAGCAACACATTGCTATCGGGACGGAGACGGACAGATCATGGCAGGAAGGAGTATAGCGGAGAAGAGATACAATGAAAGATATAGATGTAGGCCCAGCCGCAGGGCATGAAAAGATGGAATTAGTCTTCCTGTCTAATAATATTCTGTAATAATTCCCGGGCAACGCCGGGTACTTCAGCTAGTATTTATATATAAGCAAACGGCCCTTACTTTATGAACGCGCTTCGTATCATTTAATCATGAGATTTGACCTGCATATGTATGTATTTATTAGTGAATTGCAGAAGCCCATAATCAGGGTACATCAATTCTATTTTTGAGCTTTTAATATCAATCAATGTTTACATTTTTAATGAAATGTTATTTTATTTTTTCAGTGGAGGCGGAGGTAATTTTGTACTTTCAACTAGTCTTTTGGGTTACACACCAATTGGAGGTGGTGTTAGCCCAATGTGCCTGAATGGTTATGGATGTTTCTACAATCTTATGAATGACAGGTGAGGAATGAGGAACAAAGAAATGTTCATTTTTAGAACCTTATTCTTCTCCCAGTCTCTTTTAAAAACTCTTTATGCGACTTCTTTTCTTTCTAATATACACACACGCACACACACACGCGCGCACACGCGCGCGCACACGCGCGCACGCACGCACACACACACAGGGTGTCCGGGGAGGAAACATCAAAATTTCGAAAATAAGCTCTTAAGACAATTCTAAGCATATTGTGTCTAATAAACTACATGGATATACCGAATGGTTGACCCACAATAAGCACTCAAAAGTTGTTTGAAAAATTGATTTCTAGGCAAAAATTGGCGTTAAAGAAGCATAGAAACACTCCAGAAGCATGTAAATTGTTTATTATTTACAAAAAAAATGAATATATTTGCTCAGAAAGAAAAATTAATCCAGAAATAAAGCACCCAATTTACAGAATTCAGCTCATTTTTTATTTCTCGCTTAATTTTTCTATCTGAGCAAATATATTCATTTCTTTTGTAAATAAACAATTTACATGCTTCTGGAGTATTTCTTTGCTTCCATAATGCAAATTTTTGCCGAGAAATCATTTTTTTCAAACCAACTTTCGAGTGCATATTCCGGGTCAACCATTCGGAATATCCACGTAATATATTAGTCAAAATATGCTTAGAATTGTCTTAAGAGCTTATTTTCGAAATTTTGACGTTTCCCCTCCGGACATCCTGTGTGTGTATGTTTATGAAGAAAAAACCAGATATATATATAAATATATATATATAAATATATATATAAATATATATATAAATATATATATATAAATATATATATATAAATATATATAAATATATATATATAAATATATATATATATATATATATATAAATATATATAAATATATATATATATATATATATATATATAATATATATATATATAAATATATATATATATATATATAAATATATATATATATAAATTAAATATATAAACATATATATATATATATAATATTATATATAATATATATATATATATATATATATATATATATACAAATATACGTAATATAGCACCTCCTATACTATATGAACTAAATTATTGCAATATATTTTCACTAGTGCATAGGGGAAGGGGCTATTAGATATATTAATTTCTATTTATCACTTGTATTTTACTTTTTTAACTTTGTTTTTTCAAATGGAACTATACATATTTTTTCAGTCCACCATGACGAGCGTATATAAAGACGAATCCAATGATGTACATATTGTCATATGTTAGATAAGCATTTTTTTGATTAATTTTGATTTTTGCGACTGGGGTTTAACGGACATTTGAATAGTCACCACACAAGGTCACGCAGCGCTCCACCAGCACACGCGCGCCCGAGAAGGGAAGGGAGATTTGAAGATACGAAACATATTTCCAAATATTCACAAAACCATTGCAGTTTTTTCCTGAACTGTGCTTTCCATCCTTCCGCATTTTCAGATTTTCGACTTTCTTTGATTGAAGGAATTAAAGGATGGAAAATAAGGATTTGTCATAAGTTTGTATCGTAATAAAATTGTTTATAACTTCAACTCCATTTAATGGGGTTTCATAAGATACGTATTAATGGGATCTTGAAACAAAGCACAATAAGATAAATAATTAAAAGTGTACAAAAAATATTGCATATTTTGAGCAACAATTTCATGTTAATAAGAATATAATAATAACTTAAGGATAGAAATAATCTTATTTCAATAAATACTACTTAAGATACATCCGTATTTTCAATCCCTAAGAAACACAATATATCTGAAAATGGATCAGGATGGAAAGGAGAGTTCAGGAAAAAATGCAACAGTTTTGTGAATATTTTCGTATCCTCAAGTACTAAATCCCTTCCCTTTCCCGACCCCGCGTTTGCTGGGCGAGCGCTGCGTGACCTTGTGGGGCTGACAGTTACAAAAGAAATATCCGTTAAACACTAGTCGCAAAAAAAATCACAATTTCTCAAAAAAATGCTTATCTAACATATGACAATATTTATATCTTTGGATTCGTCTTTTTACGCTTGTCATGATAGACTGAAAAATATGTATAGTCCCATTTGAAAAAACAAAGTTACCTCAAATATCTCGTAAAATACAAGTGATAAAATAGAAATCAATACACATATCGATTAGCCCCATTCCCTCATTCACTTCCGTGAAAACTGCATTGCAATATCTTTAACCGTTCAAAAGTTACAGGAGGTGCTAAAGTTACGTGACTCACCCTGTATATATATCTCTTGATATAAGAATTTCAGGAAGATTTGAAGAAAACCAAGATCGGTTTTTGGATTTTCATTATTGATTATGGTTTCTCTCAGATGGCTTTTATTTTTGAAAGTGGTTGTGTATTTAAGAAAATAAAAAGCAATTTTAATGTAAATTTCTGGAAAGGATTTAAAATTATAAGAAATCCTTAGCACCTCCAGGGCTGTAAACAGCTGAATGGCTCGGTGATAACATTTGCTGCTGCATCATTTCAAACCTGGAGGTCCTAGAGTTCAAGTCCCCACAAAAGGAGATTTTCAACACTAGCTGTATAGCTAGCTCAAATTCAGCTGTTGTCTAGAAGAGAATTATTGTGGTCACCTGCTCTCATTGTTAGTTTTCTGTGGTTTCTCTGGTCTGTACCAGAATGCCAGAGCAGTTTCCTTACAAACGGGCCATGAATCTTCCCTTCCTTATGCACATGTATTACGATGCCCTGCTGGGGCTAGGGAAAATGCCTGCAAGACAACGAATAGTTACACCACTTCTCAGCTGTCATGGAACTAACAGTTACAGTAGTTTATTGGTCACATGCATCTTTAAAATGTTAAAATGCAACCATAGTCCTACCTACATGTTAAGAAATTTAATATCCCTTGAGTGCACTTGTGCCTACCTATATGTTAGGAAATTTAATATCCTGAGCAACATTAATAACCAACCATCGACTCATTGCAAGTTAGCTGTTTATTAAGTAGAAAACATGGCAATGTACGAAACAAATCAGGTTTAAACAATTCAGAATAAAAGTAACGCTTATTAGTTTTTGGTATAATTGTTAATTGTAACATTATTAATAGCACAATTAGAAAAATGTATATTAAGTAAAATAACCTCATTTTCCTGGCATTCCACCAAGTCAAATTCTTGTGCTGTAATCATATCATCTGATGATGTGAAGGTGTTGCCACTGGAAGTCGATATGTAAACTTCCTCACCGAAAGTCATTTCTTTAGGTACCTTTATGTGCAGGAGAATGTGTCCATCTTTCGTGAACCACGGTATACAAATATTGTTGAAATAGATGTATCGCAAGCAACACTCCATTGTGTTCAAGTGCTGCAACAACAGAATTCGCTTAGTATTGCAGTAATGTCATTAATTGTCACAAGAGTCAAGAGATTTTATAATGCTCAACATTCTACCAAATGTTGTTGTTATTACAGCCTCATCCAAATTAAAAATCTCTGGTCTGCTTCACCACAATTTTTAACTTTTGGCCTCTGCAATAATAACATTTATAACTTTACCAGGTATGTTAATAGCTACAAAACGCTCAGAAACAAAATACTCAAAAAACTCAAATACTCAACTCAATACTCAAAATACTAAGGTTGTGATGTCTCTCTTTTGAGTAAAATAGGCACGTCCACTGGAAGGTTAAACTCAAGTGCACAGATTTTAGACAAAGGCCAAATCTGAGCTGTGATGACATCAGAAAAAAAAAATGTAATTTTAATTTTCCTAATGTGGTACCCGGCAAATGAATGACATTGTTGGTGCTATAGGCCACTAAACAAGTTATTAATCTCAATCTTTATTTATCTATGCCTGTTAACAATACAATAACAAAGCTTGCTGTTTGTTTTGGCATTGTTAATTCTTTTTTATTATTTTTTTTTTGTAATAAACACAAAGTTGTTTTGTAACTTTGTTTCATGTTATGCATTTGTTACTTTATTAACCACACATAATATTAATTGTATAAACACATTGTTTGTTTCAGATTGTGCTTCACTGTTTCAGTGTTTAAAGCAAGTCGAGAGACTAGTGCAACCAGATTCTACCAGAACTTACATAGGTCTTTGATGGACATGAAGAATGTGTTGGAACAACCAATTTCAAAAATGTGATGCTTAGTTGTATTTAGTTTGTTCCTATTAGTGTGTAATTATGCTGTCTCAAATGGGAGTTGTATGACTTTCCCTCCCTTTTCCCAGTATTTTTTAAAAGATGTAAACATTATTGACTTGATTACTTAATATCTCTTTTATCATACATTGCATTTATTTAATTTGCATTGTATTTATAATTGTATGCATAATTTTAATATTTCACAGGTGTTGTGACTGTAAATAAGAGAATTTTGTACTGACAATTTCTGTATGAAATATATTAGACTGATTTTATACAAATCAGATTAATACCTTTTTCTTGATACATAGGGCCTAATGCAGTAAAACATCATGTACTGTGTTTCTGTAGATAAGACGACTTTTAGATACCACGAGGTATAATTTTTGTCTAGGTTTTATAGTTTTAGCTTATATCTGATCAATAAGATGACTCCCTAAACTATCAATGGCTCATGAATTTAGTTTAAATCAGTGATCATCATTTCTTGCAACTGGCAGCACTGGCTTTGGGCAAACATTTGCACTGATTAAGGCTTTCTCATGCTGGGGCTGCTTCACGTGATGTGCTGTGTGATTTTTGTGATCAAATCATGGAAAAAAGTTAAAGTGGAAAGAATTATCAAATCCTTCAATAAGTGTGGGATTGCTAATATTTTGAATGGCATTGAGGACGGTTTCTTATGGGATACTAATGATGGAGGAAAAAATAATTCAGTAAGTACGGAATGAGATGTGTATAACAAATGACAAAAATGATTATGTACTTCAGGTACTATTTGCCTAAGATGATGAATTTTTTAAAATTTATTTTGTATAAGACAACCTTGTATTTTTGGAACCTTTTTTAGTGATTCATCTATCATCTTTTCTGCCGAAATATACGATGTGTTTTTTGGGAGACTGTAGGGAAAGAGAATAAGTGAGAAAAATGCATAACTGAAAATGAGGAAAATGTAGGTGGAAAATAAAAACTAAATATTTTGCCAAAACTGTTGTATTAGAAAATAAAATGCATATAATATACATAACATTTTCAAAAAAGGTGGTTCTCACTTTTGAAGAATCGGATCATAGACTATTGGCTGTATTCTGCACCTAATGTATAAATTTCTCCCTCAAAATGCCCCATAATCATCCATATTACTTGATTCCTACTTTGTTCATATAGGTGAAATGATTTCTGTGCAATTTCAACAAACATTACCCAAAGCTGTTCTGGGCAACATGCACTTATTATGCAAAGCCATTGGAACACTAGTGAGCACTAGCATCATTATCCTTATGCGCTGTGGATTTGTTCAGTCTCCACGATTCCTAACGAGTGACAAAAAAAAATATTTGCTAATGAGAAGTATTCGTACAGAAATTTGATGTCCTGCATTTTCAGGGGCAGATCCAGCTGATCGTTTTTTTTGGGGGAGGGGGCTGGGGCGGATCATAGATTTACGTAAGGAATCCCTCTTTAATAAACACTTGAATCATAGGAATTCTCGCAACTTTTACAAAATCATAATTGATTCGTTGTTTGAAAACATTTATAATCCAACTTCTCCTTATCTGGCTTACAAACAATACAATACTATACTGTAACGGGACGACCCGCGAACGAGATATCATCGATATTAGTTTAATTTTATATGAATTTTGATTCGATCGGACGAGGAACGGCTGAGGGGGCGGTCCTGCCACTCGCGCCGGCCGAGCCAGGTCACTTTCGAAGAGGGACGCGTTTGGATTTTACGACCTTACCTCCCTCTGCCGAGGCGTCCATGAAAGGCCGCCGCTTTAGGAAACCGACCGGCGCTGCGACTGCTCGATGTTTTTACAACTAAACGATCTTCGCCACACGTGCTATCCCTGTAATGTAGGTCGCAACGACTTTTTCGCTGACCGCGGAACAAATCGACGCTTCGCGGCTTCAACTGCCAAAATTGCAACGGAAATTTTCGACTGCGAGGAGGAAAGGCATTGGCCGGAACTACGCCCCGCCACTCCACCAAAATTTGATTTCCTACAATCACGGCGAACCTACAGAAACAAGAGGGGGAGGTACCGGAGCTCTCAGGTCGGTAGAACTCCGTGAAAAACACTTATGAGAGAACTAGCATCAGGGAGAGAGGTCATCTTCTCCCGAACACTTCGGAGATAATTAGCATCATGGAGAGACGTCAAATTCTCTTGCACTTCTTCAGAAAGACTTCCGATAGAACTTATTTGAAACTGTGTTGCAGGTTTCCGCACTAGTTGTTGCGTGAAACCAAGTCAATAAATCGCGATCAGAGCCATACCCGATCTCGACTTTGCCACCCGGCATATTTATAATGCAATGACCGACCGTGTTCGCGATCGCACGCCGTCATACGTAACCAGCCGTATGCGCCTGCGCCACCCGCGTGAGCCATTCGCGAGCTGCCGAGTCGGAGACCAAAGCTAATCTGCCGCCGCCACCGCCAAGGCACCTATTTACATTGCAACATCACAAAAGTTCCTTTGAGATGTGCGGCATTCGGCGTATAAATATTTTCCAACATTCGAGGTGATCGTGCTAGAAATCTTAGAATTAGTTACAATGTTTTTCCATATTCCAAAAAATGCATCCAATCGTTGGTCCCTTTCAAACCATTATCTATTTTCCAGACGTTTCAGTGCCACGTAACCATCGTAGCCTTAAGGTGCCTTGTTTTTTGTTTTTTTAGAAGGACCACTACGTCAGAAAAACCTTAACACCCCCGCGAAGTGCAGAGGTGTTTTTCCATCAGAGTCTGCTATTTTTAGATTGGCTTCGCCTTCCAGCAGAACCAATGTTAAATTATAGATGGCATGCTCTAAATCATCTGACAGCTGGTCCGAATTCCCATCCACATCTTCACCTGATTCCATTAACTGACGTTTCCATTTCAAACACCTTTGAAAGACATAGTTGAAAGGAGTCTGTTGTGCAGAGTCCAAAACTGTAGGATCCGCACCATGTTCTAGAAGCATTCTTGCTCTACGAACCGAAAACCACCCAACGGCCAGGTGCAGTGGTGTATGCCACTTTCTATCTCTTTTGTTGACTTGAGCTCCGTGAGCAACTCCTACCATCTCATGAGCTCGGCTGTACACAGCCCAGTGGATAGGAGCGCGACCCTCTGATCGCGTAGATTGGGGTTTACCCCTGCCTTCAGTAATAGAGCCGCCGAACCCAAGTGGTCATCTGCTGTTTCTTCATCTACAGAATAATTTTTTCTCTCATTTCTTTCCTTGACTTGTGGTATCCAGGATTGGCAAAATACGTACGACACCGTTCATCGAATTCGTCGTTTTGACTAGTGCTTCACTAAGTATTAAAGGAGTCCATCCATGTTTGTCCACAATATTAATTTGTTTATTGCGCGCGAAGCGAGGCACTAAAAGTTTCAACTATTGACTTGTTGCCTCTCCCAGCCGCTAGGTGCAAAGCTGTTATTTGGTCATCGCGAATCTCCACATCGTAAAGCCGCAGCAGAGTTTCCATCGCACTGTAATGGTTCAATTCTGCTGCAGGCTCACTCGGCCTAGTTTATCTAGTAACCTAACGTCTATCCCGCATTCCAACAGAAACTGAACAGTAGCCTCATCATGAGCAGTGTTGAAATCCTCGACCACTCTTGTCCGTGGCGTAAAGTGCGTCTTCGTTCTGGAGTAAAACTTCCAAGACTTGTCTTCCACCAATTGATGCAGCACTATGGATGGCAAGATTTCCCTCCTCATCTTCACAGATGGGATTTGCCTCATGTCTAACACGAAGACGTACCATACGAAGCCGACTGTCATCATCTATCAATTTACTCCTAACAGCCCAATGCAGTGGTTCCAATCCTCCTTTAGATTTTGCCCTTACATCAGTACCTTTCGTCAGAAGGTTATCAGCTGTATTGAAACGACCTAACATTGCAGCAGTATGAAGCGGGGTGTGACTGTTAACTTAACCTGAAATCCATATGCGTTCCGAAAAATTCCGAATAAAATCAAAAGTTTCATTCTGAAGGACAATTTGCACCATTTTAAACTCCGCTGAAAGATGATCGCCGCCTCGCGCGCAAAAATCTTGTCTGATGCTGCCTTCTGTGAGCAAGTCGCTGCCCGCGTCTTCGTGCAACGTCTGACGCCGTCCATTCGGGGAGTCCTCCATCGACGGAAGCTGCGATGAAGGGGCCGACCGCTTGAATGGACGTATACTTCGGTTTTCCTTTCTTGGCGCACGGTTGTGTGTCAATAAAATGGAATATCTCATAGTATTTCGCGTCGTTCTCGGTTGTGTCGCTAGGAGTCGCATGATTGCGACTGTATCGAACAGTGCTGGCGATCAAGCGACTCCTGGCGGCATAAAGGAGAACGACGCGAAATACTGTGAGATATTCCATTTTATTGACACCCCCCCCCGTGCGCCAAGAAAGAAAACCGAAGTATAGTTCGTCGCACGCCGCCACGCCTCCTTCCAACAGAAGCGCGTGCGCACGCGGAGAGGCCTTCAGAAACTGCTTCGTGGAGAGCTTCTTGATAACGACTTTCTCCAGGTCCGTGACGCACCCAAAGCAGCATCAGCTGTGGACAGTAAAACTTAGACATCAGAACGCCTGTATCCCATACAATTTATTTATAATAAAAAAACAGTCAGGGTTGGGCAAAATACTTGAAAAATGTATTTTCGATACAAAATACAAAATACTTCGCCGAAAGTATTTTAGATACCAGATACAAAATACTTTCATAAAAGTATTTTAGATACAAAATACAAAATAGTATTTTAAAATACTTTTGAAAATACAAAATACATTCAACCAATATCTTCTATCCTATTTTTTCTCTTTTAAACAATCATTCACGTTCAATAAAATATCACATCAGATTTAAATTTTTTTTATTAAAAATGTATAACATTCTTTATACAAAAATGTTTCAAATTAAATTTTCAACCCATTTCACGTATCCGTATGGGGTCATCCATAAATTACATAACGCTAAAGGGGGAGGGAGGGGGTCTGAGGCAACATTACGCTGCTTTACATAGAGATAGGGAAGTGCGTTACAAGGGGGGAGAGGGTATTGAAAATACTCGAAATTTGCGTTACGTAATTTATGGACGGCCCCTATCATTTGTGATGTATGTTAATATTTTTAGTCTGAAAGGCATCTTGTCCGTGCTAAGAGCCGAAAGAATACTTGGAGTTTAAAGATCTCACCATGAGTTCTTGCGAGGTGATAGTTTGGGACAAATATTGCAAGACAATTAACCAAGATGCCTTTCAGACTTCAAGTATGAACATACATCACAAATGATATGGATATCTGATGAATATTGCGGATTTTTAGGTTTTGAAATATGCACTTTAGGTGCCTAAAATAGGTTCTTTCAGCATCTTTTAGGCTTTCTAAATTGTAGAATAGGCACTAATAAAATTCGAAACTTAGAAGAAAACTCACTTTTGACCATTTATTATATTTCTCAAAAATAAAAACATAAATCAATATTACGTAGAATCAGTATTGAACATTTTGCGATAATACTATTTATGAACATGTTTGTTTATAGTTAGAATTATTCCTACCGTATTTCGCCTCACAATAAATTATTAATACATTCTCCAAGTTTTCAAGAGAAAATGAATGTTTCTTATCGGTCAAGATCACTTTGCTTTCGGGGAAATTCAATCGCTTTATCTTAGAAACGGAGGCAGCTACTCCACGAAGTCAGGAAGTAGTGGCGTGAAGACGTTTATCGCTAGATCCTTGTCCGGTATATTCATTTCTTGCTCTCGTACAGGCGACAAAATGAGAGAAGAGGATAAAAAGGTGCGAGGACAAATACAATTTAGGTTGTTAAAGTAACTTAAAATTAATATCATCCGTGTCTGTTGTGCCGACACAGAAGAAAAAAGATAAAGAAGTCATAGACAAAAGAAATTAGGCATATTAGTTTCATTTTAGGTTTTTAAACGTAAAATAGGCACAAATAGTTATTAATATTGAAATAGGCTCTTTTAGATGCTATAAAATTGACGGGTTTTAGTGCAAAGAAACTTAAAATGTTTATAAAAAGCTTCATTTAGTACAAGGTACCCAGAAAAAAAAACAGATTTTTACCTAAAT
>JAHLJT010009419.1:56152720-56206042 GCA_031308135.1 Acheta domesticus
GTGGATATTCCGAATGGTTGACCGGAATATGCACTCGAAAGTTGGTTTGAAAAAAAATGATTTCTAGGCAAAATTTGCATTATGGAAGCAAAGAAATACTCCAGAAGCATGTAAATTGTTTATTTACAAAAGAAATGAATATATTTGCTCAGATAGAAAAATTAAGCGAGAAATAAAAAATGAGCTGAATTCTGTAAATTGGGTGCTTTATTTCTGGATTAATTTTCTTTCTGAGCAAATATATTCATTTTTTTTGATAAATAATAAACAATTTACATGCTTCTGGAGTGTTTCTATGCTTCTTTAACGCCAATTTTTGCCTAGAAATCAATTTTTCAAACAACTTTTGAGTGCTTATTGTGGGTCAACCATTCGGTATATCCATGTAGTTTATTAGACACAATATGCTTAGAATTGTCTTAAGAGCTTATTTTCGAAATTTTGATGTTTCCTCCCCGGACACCCTGTGTGTGTGTGCGTGCGTGCGCGCGTGTGCGCGCGCGTGTGCGCGCGTGTGTGTGTGCGTGTGTGTATATTAGAAAGAAAAGAAGTCGCATAAAGAGTTTTTAAAAGAGACTGGGAGAAGAATAAGGGTCTAAAAATGAACATTTCTTTGTTCCTCATTCCTCACCTGTCATTCATAAGATTGTAGAAACATCCATAACCATCAGGCACATTGGGCTAACACCACCTCCAATTGGTGTGTAACCCAAAAGACTAGTTAGAAAGTACAAAATTACCTCCGCCTCCACTGAAAAAATAAATAACATTTCATTAAAAATGTAAACTTGATTGATATTAAAAGCTCAAAATAGAATTGATGTACCCTGATTATGGGCTTCTGCAATTCACTAATAAATACATACATATGCAGGTCAAATCTCATGATTAAATGATACGAAGCGCGTTCATAAAGTAAGGGCCGTTTGCTTATATATAATACTAGCTGAAGTACCGGCGTTGCCCGGGCATTATTACAGAATATTATTAGACAGGAAGACTAATTCCATCTTTTCATGCCCTGCGGCTGGGCCTACATCTATATCTTTTATTGTATCTCTTCTCCGCTATACTCCTTCCTGCCATGATCTGTCCGTCTCCGTCCCGATAGCAATGTGTTGCTAGTACACAATAAATTGACAATGTACTGAACCACTTAACAAAACAATATTAACTTCATCAGAAGTGCTAGAGACTACTGATATTGAAATTTGAATAATAAAATAGAAACCAAGGACTCCAAGAATATTTTATTTGCATCGACAAATATTTTTGTATAAATTAATATTTGCTTATTTTTGTACAAAAAATGGATGATTGCATTAATTGTGAGAAATTGATATACAAAACAACACATTTATTAGTCTCCACATGTAAAGAACCATTGTTGCATTACATATCACTGCACTACTTAGTCCTCTAGCTCACATTAAAACAAAGTCAACAGGGTCAAAATTAACTGCAAAGAAGACAACTGGCATATGAAGAAAATGTAATTACAACAAATGTACAGAATCACTGTAGAATGTTTTATGTAAACGACACATTTTGTAAATTGAACCAAAGCTTCAGGGTACACCACATTGGCAGTTTCATTATTTTTTGGAAGAAGCAGGAATGGTTATCTTTTGACCCAACACGGGAGAGTGCTACATACAGCTGACCGTGAGAGAAGACGCTTTCTCTAAGATCGACACCAACAAACTTGAAGGATTGTCCTTGAGCTTTATTTATTGTAATAGCGAAGCATGGTTTAACTGGAAACTGCAGCCTTTTAAATTGAAAAGGTAAATCAGACGGAATCATTGGAATTCTGGGTATTAGAGCATTTTCACCAGATGCTGGACCAGTAAGAATTCTGGTGTGTAAAATATTGTTGGCAACTTAATTATTTGAAGTCGTGTTCCATTACAAAGTTTTGGGGCATTGAGGTTACGAAGCAATATAATAGGTGTACCAATTTTCAAATTTAATATATGTGGTGGAAGACCTGCTGGGTTGAGCGAGTTTAAAAATTCTGGTGGATAATGAACACTCTCGTCATCATTCAGAACAGTGTCAAATGATCGATATTCTTTTGTTTCTGCTTGAAAGCGCTGTAGGATTTGATGATTAATTTCATCTACCACATCATTTTTTGGAGACAGTGTAACTCTTTCACAAAACCATGAGTGTGTCTTATTTAGGATTGTTTGCACATCCTCATATATCTTCTGAATTAATCATCTATAGTGTGAACCACGTGACCATACCGATGATCTACTAATATATTTTGACTATTGATATTGGTAACTGAACCGCTTCCAACTGCGAGAAGCAATGCTGCAAATTGCGCAGAATCTGAGTCATCAGTTAACAAAGTCCTCATGTTTGTACTGAGAGTCATTATTTTAACGTTCTGCCAAATTGGGGATGTCTTTAAGCTTGCTTTGATTGTATCAGCTCTAGTTGCCTTTAACAATTACAGGCAAGGTTTGCCGGAAGTCACCAGAAAATACAACAGTAACTCCTCCCATTAATTTGGAAGATGATCGTACATCCCGTAACATTCTGTCAACAGCTTCTATGTGACATCTGTTGCTCATGGTGCACTCATCCCAGATAATTAATACTGAATCACGAAAAACCTTTGCAATAGAACTATTCTTACTAACATTACATGTTGCTTGTTCTATAAAAATTGTGTTCAAAGGCAATTTAAAGGTAGAATGTGCTGTTCTCCCACCTTTTAATAATGTTGCTGCGATTCCAGAAGACGCGACTGCAATGACAGTTTTTCTCTCTGATCTACATTTATCAATAAGTAAATTGATTACAAACGTTTTACCGGTGCCCTCCAGGGGCATCAATGAAGAACAGGTTACCGTTGTCATTTTGAACACTGTCAATAACTGCGCTGAAGATTGTTCTTTGATCAGGAACTAATTTTGGCAAATTTTCTTTTAGGTATCGATGCACATCACACATACTATATGTATCTTTTGTATAGTCAGAACTTTGCCTACTTGGCTCAAGAATACCAAATCACGAAGTCGCTTATCACTGAAAGATGCAATAATGTCTTCTAGAATAATTAATCCTTCATTGAATACATCCACTGAGAATGGTAAATCTTGGTTGTCTTCATGCAAACGCTTTTGAAAAAGAATATCCTCACACATGACTTCCTTGAATTCACACCACAAACTGCTTGGATCAGATGGCTGACAGAATACCAATAGTATCGCAAATAGTTCACGAATATGTAATGGTGACTGTGTAAGTGCAGCATCACTCAGCGTGTGTTTCCAATGCTCATCATTTTCTATGAGGCCCAGTTTCTTACATGCTGTCTGGTAGAAGGCTGTACAATACTGTTCACTGTTTTTAGCATAGCAAAAGAAGTTGGACCACGAATGTGATGTAGAAGCAGACGAAGGTAATAGCATTCTGTGAAGTTTGGATGCACAGTGTAAACTCTTCCAAGAGCAGCATCTTTCCTTACACCCAAATGCCCTGCAACCAGTTGTCCACGTTTCCTTCTCTGCCAATTTTTATTTCTCCAGACAAAATGCGGGCACTTCACAATAAAGCAAAGTTTTTGCAAAATCATCATCTTGGTACAGTTTGAAAAAGCCAGTTAATGTTGTCTGAGGAGGATTTTCTAAAACTTGCAGAATATTATGCTGGTTGAAATACACCCTTTGACCATTTTCTAAGTGCACCGCCAGATGAATTACAGCTGGGTATCTTTCATGAATTGGCAGCTCAAATATTCGCCAGAAGGCTTCCGATGTGCTCAAGTAGCGACCATTTATGTACTTTTCAATTTCATTGCAATCATTTTGTACAGTAAAAGTTGCTCGATCATTACCTTTGTTAACATACTTAGTAATGTATTGATTGCTTTCACAGAGTGACAGTATTCTACATTAATATGAGCTGAAAAGCATCTGCTTAGGACTGGTGAATGCGGAACAACCCATCGATCATCCACTTGTGTATCAGAATGTCTACCCAAAACTGCAATGTGACCACCATCTTCAGGCGAACGTCTCCTATTAATGGATATCCATCATTGTCTGACTGAGTATGAACAGTGAAAGAGCGTGGGAATCTCTTATTGCATTTACCATTGACCATACATGGCGATCGTGAATTGTATTCTCCACATGGTCCATGAATCATGTGTTTGGAAACAATTTCGTAAAGAAGAGGATCATCTTCTTTATTGGGTATCTCAGCACTAATAATTAAGTCAATTTCATCTGGTTGTATTTTTCTTTGAAGCCAAATCAGAATATGAGCATGGGGCAATCCTCTTTTTTGCCATTCTATTGTTGACATATGGCATACAGTTGCGCCAAAAATGTGGTTTTTGGTGATCAAATTCATCAAGTTTTGGTATTTCAGATGAAATACACGTGAAATAATATCATGTCTGTCATGAGGATTCTGTCCCACATACAATTCATGTCTGATTTCTGGCCATTCGGGGTTGCATGTCATTGTAATAAAAAGATCAGGGCGACCATGGTGTCTCACGTATGTCATAGCATCCTGGGTTTTCTCATGGAGGTACCTTGGTGAACCAGTAAAAGTAGATGGTAAAATGACCTGCTGTCCAATATTTAGTGGATTTATGTTAGCGTCATTGTTAATTGCATCTCGAAGATGAATGTAGTTCTCTGCTCTTAATGTTTTTTGATTTTGTTTGATATATCCAAGTCTTTCTGTAATCATTTTAGCAGCCATGTCAACAACAAACTGATTCAATAATTGCTGGAACATTAGCAGAAAATTTACTGTACCTTCCCTCACCATAAATCTATAAGAATAGTATTGCATGCAAGATATTTTCTTTGAAAGGTTTTGGTTTGCTCTTCCTGAAATTACTTGTGGAATATTAATAGAATACCCATCTTCTCCATTAACAAATATGAGAGGATACTGAAGAGGGTCGTAAGCACGATGTAACTCTGAAACACGCTGTAACTTTCCATTTCTACTGTGCAATACAATATCTCGGTGCCCTTTATATTCATCCACCAGTAATATAGCCACTTCATTTGTTGTTGGTTGGTTGAAACAGCCTCTATGATAATTGACAGGGATAATGTCAGCTCGGATAAGGATTTTGTAATCCAGAATATTTGGAGGTGCTTGTTCTATGGCGGCCTTGAAACTTTTAATATACTGATTGTGTGTGTGCAACAAACTCTGTATCATTTGTATAATTTCTGGATTTAAATTAGGTACAATATTTTGACGCAAAGACATTTGGTCTGCTTCAGAAAGGAAATACACCTGCAGAAATCCAGGGTTCGTTGTTGGAAGTAAACTACCAATGCGATGATAAATTTGGCCCTGAATTTTGAATGTAGGCATGTAAAATCCTTCTTTATGTTCTGTACAGCCAAAAGATGTCATCTGAAAAAGACAGTTGTATTGTCTCAAATGGCGTAGGAAGTGCTTTGATAATGGATGTTCACCAAGTAGCAGGCTTTTCAAAATGTCAGGAGGCTCCACCAAAGGCCTTAACTTTACTTTCCCATTAGAACAACACATGCTATTATGTTCGAATGCCCATTTTTTTGCTCCACAAAACATACAAACATTTTCCATATGACCAATCTGAATATCTGAACTATGCAAATAATCAAATTGGGGGTCATAATGAAAAGCTGAGCCGCTTCCTAGGGAATTGTTGGTATTGACTTCTCTCCTTGTAGTATTGTCGTCTTCAGTAAGTTGCTCTTGCCGTTGTGTAGCCGATTCTGAACTTTTATATTCTGCCCATCTTTTCGCACTTTTAGTATGTTTTGACAAATGCGTCTTCCGCTTCACCATTGTTTTCAACAATTTAGAATTCACAAATTTCTGTAAATAAGAGGTTATTTTATAATTTTATAAATAAGAGGTTATAAAATATACGATATCTATGTTATGTACATTGTACAATACTATACATTCTGTACTTTTTACTTCCTCAACCTTACTCAACTACATTGTATATTATTGTACTTTTTACTCTCTCAACCTAACTCAACATTATACTGTATATTATTACTTAATACATCTACATTGAAATTCCTTACCACTGTTGTTACGGCTGTCTTTCAAACGATACACAAACGTTCTGAACTAACATTCACGGACATGTGTAAATAGCCGTATTCAAACCCCAGCGAATTTCGTAATAATTCTGGCTGTTGATGAAATGAGCAGTAGCTATCAGACATCCTCAGTTTTCACGAAGAGTGCGCCTCAGGTGGCGCAAAGCTAAACTATTAACATTGATGCATTCTTGAATCTACGATGTAATGCTAGTCGAAAAATGTCCAGAAAAGTAATTATTTTGTGAATATGTTAAGGTTTATGGTTGTAAATCATAGCCTATGTTACTCCAGACCTTTAAAGGAAGCTAGTATAAAAGTTTCATCAGTATTGGTTCAGTAGATTCAGAGATTATCGCGTTGTAAGTCAGTGCAGTTCTGTCTTTATGTATTAGTATAGATTGGCGCTTCGAAGCACAGTTTTACTACTGCAACGTCCATCTACTGACTCATTGCGAAGCTACAGCGTCATTTGTTTTGATTCTGAAGTCGTATTGTTGTCCGTCACGGTGTAAGATATATAGGTGTGTCAACTAGCCGCCTTTTGGACAAAATTTTTGAAGCCAGTTTGAGGCTAGTTCCTCGCTTATCCGTACGGTGCGCACGATCGAGTTGGGCATTCATGATGGCGTCTCGTGATTTAGTGGCTTCCACCCGAGAGTATGGTTTCCACAGTGCAGCATTTTTGTTTCAATCGTAGAAACCGTAATGTAAATGTATTAAAGTCTTTTAAGAAGTATTATAATATTTGTCGGAGGTGTTATTTTTTTAATGTACCACAATATGAGGATTTGTATTTTAAAGCAGGGGGTGATGTTATTCTAGAGAAAAAATAATAAACAGATTACTAGGAAATTTGCTAGGAACAGCTTCCGGTTTAAGCTTTTTGCATGTGAATTCTGAAAACTTTGAAATAATTTAGTATTATAAAATATTCAATTATATTCTTTGATTATACATTTTAACTCTCGGGCAATTTTGAATGTTTTTTCTAATTGAGATTAAAAAGTTCACTTTTCTATGTACACTTCTCAATATTGATTGTGTATGATTTTACAAATTATTATAATTATTTTACAATTAACTCATTAACAGTATATGATAAATTCTTGAAATGTTACTTACAGCATTTTGCATAACAATTATCTCTTCACTTTTGAAATGTTTTTCGCAAACATAATCGTCTTGTCTCAATTTTCTTTTCTTCTGGGTAACAATTTCAACCCGTTTCTGTCGTAAATCTTCTCGCTTCGGAACACGAAATAAAGTTTTTTCCTGCGAATGACATTTTTCACTGTTGCTATCACAGTGTTTTATAAAACACCTTCTACCCATGTTTTTAATTTATTCACTCCAGCCGACTAGAAATTCCACCGCGAAATGACTATTAACTGCGTTGAAACCAATGGTTACAAAGCTATTAAATGGATCACCATCTTGTCCCAAAAAAATGCCCAAGTCGTTCGCAGCGCTTATCTAGCGAGAACTGTGAGAACTAGCCTCACATTAGCTTCAATTTTAAACCGGGAGTGAACCCACCTATATCTCTTACACCGTGTTGTCCGTGAATGCAAAGAACAATGGCCGCGAAAATCGTTGATCCCGCCAACTGTGAAGTGCGTTCTGTGATTCGTTTATGTGCAAAAGGATCGTCGGCTGCTGAAATTCAACGGGAGTTATGCCGGGTTTACGGACGTACAGTTATGAGTGAAGGAAAGGTTAGACAATGGTGCCGTGATTTCAAAAATGGCCGAACAAATGTCCATGACGAAGAGCGGAGTGGCAGGCCCAGTATCCAGACCGATGAAATCGTTTCACAAGTGGACCAAACACTGCGATCTGATCGTCGATTGACGATTAGTGGTCTAGCTGACAAATTTCCTCAACTTTGACGCACTACTGTTTACAATATTGTCACAGAAAACCTCGCATACCGCAAATTGTGTGCAAGGTGGGTACCAAAAATGCTCACCGACCACCACAAAGAGCAAAGAATGTCTAGTGGACGAAAGTTTTTGGCCCGTTATCAACAAGATGGAGATGATTTGTTTTCTCACATTGTTACTGGGGGCGAGACGTGGGTATCCTACGCCAACCCAGAAACAAAACTGCAATCGATGCAGTGGCGACACTCATCTTCACCAAAACCGAAAAAGTTTAAGCAAACTCAGTACACAAGTCGAAAATTGATGGCTACAGTTTTCTGGGACAAAGACGGTGTTCTTTTGGTTGAGTTCATGGAACGTGGGACAACAATTACAGCTGAGGTGTACTGCAAAACGCTCAAAAAATTGAGACGTGCGATCCAAAACAAACGCCGCGGGAAACTGTCATCTGGCGTAATCCTCCTCCACGATAACGCGCGTCCTCACACTGCTGCCAAAACCAATGAGAAAATTCAAGATTTTCGTTGGGAACTTTTTGACCACCCACCGTACAGTCCCGACCTTGCACCTAGCGACTACTTCCTCTTCTTGCATTTTAAACAGTGGCTCGGTGGACAACGTTTTGAAACCGAAGAGGGACTCAAAAACGCCGTTGTCAACTGGTTCAACTCTCAGGCGGCAAGCTTCTATGCAGAGGGGTTAAAGAAGCTGGTGCAGCGGTACGAAAAATGCTTAAAAGTGAACGGCGATTATGTAGAGAAGTAAAGTAAGATTGTACCTAACTAAATATGACAATAAAATTTGTTTCTTATGAGTACATTTTTTTCTGTGACCAAACGGCCCTTACTTTATGAACGCGCCTCGTACAATTATGGTGACAGTACTGGGCTACACTTTTTCCCTGAATCTGCTTTCCCTATATTCTCTATCTTATATTTACTTGTCTGTGGTAATCGAGTTAGGTTCAATGTTTATTTCTATAAAAGATGGTTTTAAATTGAAAGAACATGCCGTATACATCTATCTCCTAAATTATGTTATGGAAACACCAAGGAGAGTTTCTAAACATAATGGGCAATTTTGGGGAAATATTTGGCATTCTTTCTTTGTGTACATTACATGGGTTTTCACACATGGCATTTTCAAAGGAGCACACTTTCCTCTCTCTACTTGTTGCTGCATGTGACCCATTAGCACACATTATTCTTTTCTTCTGATTGGGGACAGCTTCACATCAAATGCATATTTCACAAGTCGTTTTTTTCAAAACGATTTTTATACTTGCATCAGCATCAGCCAGATTTCCAAGTTCTTGTTATTGTTTTTCCTTCAGAAATCACTGACATTGAAATCAGTTAAATTGATGAGGGAAGGTTCAAGAAATTTTTGTGTTACATTGTAAGCAGACATTTCGCTACTATAGGTAAGTTTCACAAAAAACGACTGAGAAATATATGGCACAAAGACCAAACCTAGTAGAGGAATCAGGGAATGAACAAGACAAAGATGATCTTGACAAAGACGGACTCTAGCATGAATACAATTAGACTGTGGTTGACATTTGGATGTGGACGGGGTGGCATTGCCACATAATGCACACTACTATGCGCTCTCAATACTCACTAAGCAAACGTAAGAAAGGAATGTTGAGAAACTCGTCACAAGTTTGTTTGTAACACTTGTTCATACCATTTGTTTGCTAGTATCATTTGTTCCCCAAGTTTAAGGGACAACAATGTTGATTGATTGAATAGGGTTTAGAGGGCGCTTCAACTACTGTGGTCATTTGCGCCCATGCCAAAGTATTTAGAAAAAAATTATTAAGTATGATGTAACTTACCTGCTGATTAAAAGCATGTACATTGCCTAACTAGTAGTGCTACTGAATGGCACAGACTTTCCTGTATTAGTTTTCTGTTTCATTTGGTCTTGGCTAGCTATTCAGACTTGCCAATACTCTTGACAGCTGCCATCTATCGCCGCCCAAACTAGATTTTTTCGACATTTTCTTAACTTTTTTGGTTTTCCAATTGTAGAGCAAAACTATTAAACAATTAAACATTGCCCTAAATGGCAATTTTCGTTGAAAAATTTGGAGCCGTTTCAAGAAAACGGCATTTAAGCTCTACTGTAAATGTGAAATTTGAAGCTCTTTTTTACAGAAAAGTTTTGAGTTTTCGAAAAACTTCATTTGAAGTCATTTGAAGCACTTACACTCACAAATTCAATAGGGTTTACAAATTGCTGGAAATGTGCATTTTAATCATATGAGATAACTTTAAAAAAATTACATTTTTGTAATTTTTGAAAAAACAAAACAATACCCTAAAATTAACCTAATGCCATATTAAAGAGTGCAATTAGCACTATCCATTCAAAAAGTTTGAACAAAAAATTTGAAACCATTTTTGAGAAAATGGCATTTGAGCGTTTCTGAAAATGTGCAATTTTGAGATAGTTTTCACAGAAAACTATGCAATTTTCGAGAAACTTTCTTTGACATTATTTAAAGCACATGTACTCATTAATATAATAATGTAAACAAATCGCCGTTACTGTAAATATTAACTATGTGAGAGAAGCCCAAAAAACATTTTTGCAATTTTTGAAAAAACAAAAGAATAGAGAAATATGGCGTTAATGTCATCTCATAGAGCACATTTAACACTATCTTTACTAAAAGTTTAAAGAAAAAATTGGAGCAGTTTTGAGAAAATCTGGTTTTTGTAAGTTTTTAAAATATCAAATATAGCATGCAATATTGCGCAAAAACTAGTAAAAATTTCAAAAAAATGTACATGACTTTAATGAAAGAACTCACTTTGGACAACCAATTTTATTTGAAGGAAAAATCTCTATCTTGAATTTTGTAGTTCTAGGAAGACACCGAAAAAATTTCAAACTGGCGATTTTCGAAAAGTTTAGTGTTAACCGTGAAAATGGGACTTACACCACCTTAATAAACAATGGTGAAATTTAAAGAAAAATTTGGAGCAGTTTTGAGAAAATTTTGAAAATGTCCGGGGGCTTCATGTAAAGTACCCTCAAATTTTGAGGAAAGTTTTTCAAAATCAAGGCGCCACGAGTGGACCCAGATCGACCAGGGAATATCCATTTTGGAAGAAATCGCACGAATGGTTTACAAGCCAGTGTTGTTCACAGACGGTCAGACAGACGGACGGGCGGGCAGACGGAAGGATGTTTTGAAAATACCCATTTTTTCGGTATCAGGGGACCCCAAAACTTGTATTTCCGTTGAAATCTCGAAATCGATTTTCCGCAGCATTACATAACTTTCCCTATACTACGTATATTACTCCGTATATACGCACGTATACGGGAGAGTAAAAAGAGGCCTTGAATTCTGCATCGAGTATGTATGTAGAAATGGCAGGAGAAAAGAAAAAGGGCACGTAAAATTTATCTTAAAACGTAAAATTGTCTGTAAAGGGGCCAAAAAACAAACACATAAACATTGTTATTATCTTTCAAATAAAATTATATATTCCGCTTTCTCTCAAAAAACAAATAAAGTTTTGAGAGCGCAGAATCGTCATCTCCGAGCACCACTGGTAACGAGTTGCCCAGGTCATGTCTTCGTCGGTTGCCAACAAATGTCGTGCAGTGCAGGAGGACGTGTTTCAAGAAAGAACCGTCCTGCACGAACAACAGATGGGAAGAGTTTCACTTCCAAGTAGGAAACTGTGAGAAAAGTGGCAGTGTCCGATACGAAGACGGGTTAAAATAACTTCCTCACGCCTAGAGGAGCGTGGAAGGAAGTCATCCCTAGAGGAACACTAGGGATGAACAGAATTCTTTATCGCACTTAGTTTGAAAGTACTACTGCGCCATTTTGTTTGCCCTGCTCTAAACACGGATAGTTTCAAGAAAGCCTGAACATCGGGCAATGGTACAGAAGGAATGTCGATACGAGTTTTACGAGTCACTGATTTCGCCGCCTAGTCGGCCAGTTCATTCCCTGTGATACTCACGTGGCTGGGACCCAATTCAGTACCAGGACATAGCGGCGGGACTGAAGACGATGAATCAGGCTTTGAACAGATAACGTCAGGTGGTCTGCCGAAGGACGGGAGACAACTTGAAGAGAGCAGAGAGAATCATAACAGATAACTACTCGCCGCAACGTCTCTGATTCGATGTATTTTAGGACCTCGAGAATTGCATACATTTCGGCAGTGAATATTCTGCACTGGGAGTGAAGCCGAAATGATTTGGTGGCCATGATACAACAAAAACCACATGCCACCGCGTCGCTGCACGATGAACCATCCGTGTATAAGAATAAATGATCCGGATAGGATTCTCTCATATCCTGAAACTGCTTCTGGTAAACCAGAGGAATTTCTTTGGATAGATTGGAGAGTCTGAGGTCAATATTGGTAAGGAGGAGTTTCCAAGGGGGAATCCGGTCACTTGTGGGTTTCACAGGAGTGGGATGATCGACATTTAGTTCCCGCAGAACATTTCGCAATCTAATACCTGGGGGATGGAGTAACGATGTTTGAAGAATATACAAGGACTCATAATTTGGGTGGGTGATTATTCGACGACAAGGATGGTCGAAGAGTCTTGACACTTAGCACCATAAGAGGCTAATAAAATATCTCGCCTTCGGCTCAGAGATGGTTCTCCAGCTTCGGCCAAGAAGCATTTGATGCGACTCGTGCGGTAGGCACCTGTACTAATCCTTATACCAGCTTGCGAATGGTATTTAATGGTTGGAGGGTTGATGGAGACGCTGACCCATATACAATGCATACATAATCCAAAATAGAGCCGATGAGGGTTCTATACAAACGCAAGAGACACACACGGTCTGCTCCCCAAGAGCTGCCTGTAAGGGTGCGGAGGTTCAGAGGTGACACACATCGGCTTTTCAGTTTACGGATGTGATTTCGCCAAGTTAGGCTCTCATCGAAAGTACGCCCAAGGAAAGTTGCAGATTCCACAAAAGGAAGAAGATGGGTCCAAAGGAAAAGATCGGGGTGGTTATGGAGACGATGAATCCTGCAAAAGTGCAGACAGATTTTGATGTGGAGAATTTGAAACCTGTCGCATCACTCCATTCCTGCAATTTGTTGAGGACGAGAGCCGGTGATGCTTTCACCGGCTTTCATATTATGGATGACATACTATTGATAACGATCGCAGAGTGACACTCAGAATTGAGCCCTGAGGGACCACGTTTTCTAGATGGCTGGCGGATACCCTGTCACCAAGGCGGGCGCGGAAGTATCTTGAAAGAAAAGCTACTAAAAAGAGGGGGAGCCAGCCCCTAAGACCCCAAGAATGTATGGTACGAAGAATGCCGTACTTCCAGGTGGTGTCATTTGCTTTCTCTATATCGGAGAAAATTGCTACCAGGTGTTGACGTAGCACGAAAGCAATGGAGATGTGTGGCAAGAGTGACAAGGTGGTCCGTGGTTGTACTGTTCTTCCTGAAACCACACTGATGAGTGTAAGTAGATTTCTCTGTTACAGGAGCCAAACCAGATGAGTGTTCACCATGCGCTCTAAAACCTTGCAGACACAGCTTGTGAGCGAGATAGGGCGGTAGGTTGAGAGGTTTGTCCTGTCCTTTCCTTCTTTGGGAATTGGAATGATAAACGCTTCGCGCCAAGTCCTGGGAAATGTATGCTCCATTCAAATCTTGAAGATACGGAGAAGAAAAAGACGTGCCCTTTCCGGTAGGCGTTTCAACATTTGGCTGTGTATCTGGCCTGGTCCTGGAGCAGAATCTTTCCCACGGGCGACGGCAGACTGTAAATTCGTCCATAGAGAAGGGCACGTTATATTCCTCGTCCAGGGAAGTTGAAAAGTCTAATCTGCCATTCTCCATTCTTTTAGTTTTCAAGATGCTAGGAGAGTAGTGTAAGGAGCTGGAGGTTTTTTTGTAGTGACAAGCCAATTCCGCAACTACGTCTTCTGGAGAAGTGGTGACATTTCCCGCTTTCTTTTGTAATCAATTAGGTTTGCGGAGGTGGGGAACCTATTGAGTCTCGCCAGTGCTTGCTTTCGGCACCAGTCAGCATTCCACCAAGGCACAGGTACGTGTCGTGGCCGGCAACCAGATTTGGGAATTGCAGCGGTGGCTGCGCGTAGAAGGGCGTCAGTGAATTGGGCCATCAAGGTATCGATGTTGTTAGAACAATTGTCTGAAACTTTAATTTCCTTGCTGAATGTGTCCCAATCAGCTTGATGAATTAGCCGGCGAGGTGGAATGTAATGGCTAAATTGGGTATATCGAAGTAGACTAGAGTAGGAAAATGGTCACTCCCATGTAGGTCATCGAGGACAATCCACTCTAAGATGGTAGATAGAGATGGACTGCAGAGCGCCAGATCAACTGACGAGAAAGTATTTGATGCTATGGAATAGAAAGTATGATACCCGGAATTCTGAAGAATAAAATTTTGCTGGTCAATAATATTATCCAGGATAGAACCTCTCAGGCAGGTCCTCGCGCCACTCCAGAGGGGATTGTGGGCATTAAAGTCCCCAACAAGAAGGAAAGGCTGGGGCAGCTGGGAGATTACATCTTCGAGTTGTTTCTGCGTTACGGTTTGTGTAGGTGGAATATATATATATATATATATATATATATATATATATATATATATATATATATTCCACCTACCAGACTGCGCGGACCTGAAGGTAAATTTGCCCGTACGCACACGATCTGGAGATTTGTTCGAATGCTGTGTTGCTCTGACTGCAGGGAGTCGCGAATAGATACCGCGACAGCGACATGAGCGCGAAGCCCATCATCTTGGTCGAACCGGTAAGTGTGAAAACCGCGAAGAGAGAGGGGATGTTGGGGAAGAAGATAAGTTTCTTGCATGCAGATAATGAATGGGTTGTGGCGGGAGATTATTAATCTTAATTCTTGTAAGTGGGAACGGAACCCATTCATATTCCACGACAGAGCCATTGTTTAAATTTAGGGTGGGCGATTCTTCTTTTCTTCTTCCTCACTTTCTGAAAGGTGCCTAAAGCACTCGCAGGCACGTCCTCGTCCACGGCGGAGTCGTCCTCATTACTGCTAGAGAGGGCGGCCGGCGTTAAGGTGGAATCCAGATCTCTTGAGATGGGTGACCGAGATCTGGAAACTGGTTTTGGTTCCGACTTTGTTGGCGCACGAAGATGGGTATTAGTTACTGCAACAGAAGTTTTGTTTGGCCTACTTACCGTTGGAGCAGCAGAGTTGGAGGTTTGAGTAAAAACGCCAAGGGAAACCTGGCAAGCTACGTTGCACATGGATGGTAAGGTTTCAGTTTGGCTGCTCGATGTTGTCATCACAGGCTTCATCACTGTACTGGCAAAAGACCGAGAAAGATCCACAGGGTTTCTTGCCAAGTACCGGCGTTTGGCCTTGGGAAATGACACCTTCTCACTCACTCGGATCTTTTGGATCTCTCTCTCCTTCAAAAGTGTGGGGCATTTGTTGAAGTTTGACGCATACAGTCTCCTTCGCAGTTCACACAGTGCACTTTCGTGATGCAGGATTCTACCCTGTGTTCAGAGGTGCCACACTTGACGCATACAGGTCTTACTGCTATGTAGCATTGTTGCCTATGCCCGAACTTGGCATTTAAAACAGCGCAAAGGATTCGGGACATACTGCCTCACAAGAAGATTGTAGTACCAGCAGATGCTCCTTTGTGGGTGCGCTGGGAGGTTGAACGTCGAGATCAGAGTGGGAGTGGGGATCACTCTCCCGTTCTCCTTCCTCTGGATCCTGAAAACCTTAGTAACTCCTTCACTTTTGAAAAAGGAGAGCAGTTCCTCCTCACTCTCAGACACAAAATTGTCAAGATTGACCACACCTTACAGAGATTAACGGTAGGGTAAGTGGTCACTTCCACCTGGAGGCCGGCAATGTGCTTCGTTTTTGCAATCTTATCAATCTGCTTGTTGGTGCACGCTTCAAAGAGAATCGTGTGACAGAGATATGGTACCATTCTCTTGTGTTACTAATATATTTAATTATATAAATTCAATTTCTTAATAATATTGTTTAACCAATAGTCCTTTTACTGGGGGTAACCCATGGAACTTTTATCTTGAAAAATAAATAAATAAAATATTCTACTGTGATGAACAATAATATCTATTATATTCATGTTCACAAATTAATGGGGTGCACATGCTTATATGAACCTTAACACAAATCAATACAGAGTATAAAGATGAAACAAGTAATTCATGACATATGATACAATCAATGCAGATATTATCATGAACATTTTTTTTTTTACCTTTTGATATAAGCTGGTTGAGAATAAAAATCAGGTATAGGTAGTCCCTCTTCCACAGCCAAGCAGTAGAGGCCAAAAAGATGACGATCACATCCAGCATTGCCTTTGGCTTCGGTCATGAGCTGGTCATGCCTTTGGATGGCTCTTTTCAGCAGTGCCTTCTTGTCTGCTGCCTGCAATTGCACTTCATATTAATTAAACAACTTGGCAGTACTCGGAAATTATCAAGTTTTGTTAAGATTCTGGATGTAATTTTCTAAATCTGTCTAAACACACAATTCTGAAGCCAAATCTATCTGTTGGTCTGACTGTCTCCATTTCTCAATAAATTACATAATAATAATAATAATAATAATAATAATAATAATAATTACTCCCACATTAACTATTATTATTGGTATTTTATATTAAGTATAAGTTTTGTAGACACACAAGTTACAAAATTTATGGCCCAAAAAATGTATAACAGAGTTGAAGATCTGAGCTACCTCAACCTCAATGCATTATACTGACATAGTGTGTTCATATTTGTAGATCATAATGAATAATTGTAATAAATGATATAAGATTCATGAAGTTCATAAACAAACTCTGAAGTCATTTTTATATACTTTTGTTTCTCTTGCTGTCAATGGGCTTTGCAGCTGGCCCAGGTAGCCCAGAATTATCATCACTGGTGTTTACATACACAGAGAAAAATGTATAACAAAATCCCAATAAACAGATTCCAACTTTAGCCTTTCTGAGATATTCACCATACATTCACGAGATTGTACATTGTGCAAGTATTATTCTATATTATGTTGAACAAATATTATTTTGAATATACAACACGAACTACAGTAAATATACAAACACTTATGTACTCACCGATCGCTTTGCATCCAACATTGCTGTCACCCAGTCTACAACCTCCATTGTGCAGGTGCGTAGAGTCTCTGTGCGACCGTTGTAGAAAGCACGGGTAGTGGCAGTCTCATATGTAGCAGCAGGTCTGCATAATATGAAATAGAGAAACCTTAGGATTCTTTTCAAAGTATGAAAAGTGCTTCTATTCCAAACATGACTGGCTAAATCACTGTTAGCTTCAATTTATGATTTCCTAGAGCAGAGGGGTCTATATTTGTAACGTGCAGTTCAGGGCATGGATGGTTGAAGTTTGATTCTATAACTAAGCTCATTTCACTTTTCAAACTAAAATTACAGAGTATGGAATATTTGCACAGGTCCAACCAGTTATATATTATATTAATAGTAAATACGAAAAAAAAATAGTCCTTGTTAATGGCAAGGATCAGGAAATTAGGTCTGCTCTTCAACCTAGCATCAACCTTCACTTAAATAATTTATTTTATTTTAAATATTGCACAACAAAGATGAGGGAAGGCACAACTTTACATTTACTTCTGGGAATGTAAAAGAAAGACTCTACCCCAGACCAATTAGGATGTCAGCTGAAGGCAAGGCACATTGTAAACAAAGAAAACTCACAATTCCTTAAGTGTAACATTAGAACAACAACAGAAAAACTTCAATTATTAAATATTAGTCCTCAATTTACTCAGTTTTTATAAAACATGTGTTCTGATATTTGTTTTTAATCAAGACCATGGGTGAGTCACACTGACACTCAACAGGGGGCATTTGAGCCCCTGGGTTTGCAAAGCCTGCAAAGCAGATACTACTTTCCAGGTGTTCCTGGTTATGTCATCCACAAACTAAGAATAATATTATTACACCCAAAGGAGAGAAAAACATTTTTTCTACTCACTTGCCATGCATACGATAGTAGGCCAATTGCAAGGCCATTTGGGTAAAGGAGTCAGGATGCAGTCGATGGCTCTGAACAAAGTCACGCCCAAATCCAGCAAATTTTTCATGCACAACAGCCACCAGGGATGTCTGAGCAAGAACACACAACATACATAGTAACACACAATGTGGTAAGTTACTTCAACATTGTTACAAAGCAATTAAACAATTATCAAATTTCCAGGTAATAACTCTAGTACACATACTTTCGAAACTAATTCAGCTTCGGCTCTCTCCAATTCTGAGTTCATCACAGAATCAAGAGTAAAAGTGAGCTCTTCCGGATCCAGAGCTTTCATCTGCGAATCTGCCACCATGTGTTCTGGACCACCTTGCATCAAAGCCAGGAACACGAAGTACAGAGTGGTCACACTGATGGCTCCATCAAATGCAGTATGCTGTAAATACATCATTCACTCTGACTGTTTGCAGTTGTCCTATGTTTTACACATCAGGCATCTTGTTGGTGATATGGACACTGATTAGAAAATACACCATAAATGGAATTATTTAATATTTTTTGAAGGCAGTCAAGTGGAAATTGTGTAACTTAACAGAATGGATGACAATGAAAAACTTTTACATTAACTGCATAATTGAAGAATCTTGTGGATGAACATGTTAAGCCAGGGATAACCAAATTCCTACTCTCTAAGGGCCACTTTTATTGTTTAAAATGAAGGGGAGGCCCGCGCAACTAATTCCAAGAAATGTGCACAGATCAATTAACAAAATATGTAAGAATCAGTAAATGTTATGCAAAATACCATTACATACATTTTAAGGACAATTTCAATAATAAAATGAAGTAAGGATAATAATAAATTTAACAATTATATTTTAGTTTCTTTTTCATTATGTGGATCACACAAAAACCCAAAAAAACTTGTATGTAAGTTCCTGCCCTCTTCACTCTCAACCGGCAAACCCCCAAACCAAAGAAACACTGAAACTGCAATATAACCCATAACATGTTCACCCACTTATCTCTTCAATTGTGATTTTAAGAAAAAAAAGATGAAATTGTTCCATAAAAACAGTTGGAATTTAACTTGACAAAGGTACCATATTTCATGAAGCCATTATATAAATACAACACTAATGTGCACTGTAGAGGTATAAATAAATGAGAATGGCTTACATCACAAAGTCCTCCAACAGAACCATTGTTGAAAAAAACAGGGCATATGCTTTTATCAGCCCATCTATTGCGATAATTTCCATTCATTGATAAGAATATTGTCTCTGTCTCAGTTAAAGGCTCATCCTGATCAAGTGCAGCCACAAACATAGAAGATTCAATTTCTAGCATATTGACCTTGTTTTGAAGACTTAACTCAATGAGATGTTGCCTGTTCTGCAACAATAAGAGAACATTAGGAAAAGGGAAAAAGAAACTGTAATTAAAAGTACTTTAAAACAATGAATTATTTTAATAAATTGAAAAGAAAATAAAAACTACACAACAAGAGCTTGAATCTTTCTCATGGAAATAAGGAAGGGAGGTCGCAATCACTAAATCCAGGCTTTAAATGCATCATGCTGCCATTTCCTTATTCTTCAGAAGGCAAATAAATGTTTCATTACTTCCTCAATTTTCTCTGAAATCATTTGCATTCTAATAGAAGTTAAAGGAACTTTTGTTTGACGTGACTTCATTAAAGCAAACGTTTAAAAAAATAACAATTACAAAACTATTTTCTGATTGAATTATGCCTATGATTGACAGCTTCATGCTAAGGTATTTCTACAAAAACCACCACTCACAGCTCAAAAAGCAATAAAACAGGTTAATGGTAACTGAAATTCCTGCAAAATGTTATCATGAATAGGCAGCCTCAAATTCAATTGAATTGGTGAGATAGTTTGGAAAACATTTGGAAATAATGAAATTATTATTTTTGCGGTAGAAGTGCTGAACATACCTTTGCCCATACGGCTCTTTTATCACATGTCAAAATAGGAATACCTGGTCCCTTCTCTTCTGAGGTTATGGCTGCAATTTTTGTCAGTATTTTCAACCATTCGGAGAATGATATGGGGGCACCATCTGGGGCCAACGCATTCACTCGAAATATTCGCCCATTGCTTAAAATAATTACATGTGACGGGCAATCGCCTTCCTTCTCTGCAAAGAGTATTGATATTACCAAATGTAACAAAAAAATCTATTTGTTAAATCCAATACATGGTACTTCTTGTCTTAACACAATGTCCTTTTAAAGTACTGACATATTAAACTTTTGCTGCATTTTACACAACTCGTTTTAAGAACATATTTTCAAATTCATCCAGTTAGCAAATAAATACTTGTAGTCTATATGTATTTTACATCCCATGAAAATAATGAAACAAAAATTGACAAGCAATTGAATGGATCTTAAAATTGTTAGAAACGTTCATGAAATGAGAAATATATATGAAAATTTGTAATATTAATTCTGAAATTAAGAATGCATGTTTCTAATGTCCCATTTCGAATATTTTTCACAATCTGCTTTCAATTTGTTACTCACCAGTTTTAAAAAAGTTAGCTAGATTATCACAATGTTCTTGAGGCACTCGATTAGTGTTAAATAAGAAGCGGAACTGTGACATGCTGAAGTATGTCTTCTTATCAGCACTTGTTGAAGGTAGCAACAGTTCTTTGCGTAAGATGACCCAAAATGCAACAAGACAGTGAAGATACTGTGCTGCATGCTGTTGGGCATAAAGAAAATGCTTCACCAAAAGAGATACAATTCAAAAGTACTGTTAAAAATTTTAACTATTGCTCTAATACAGAATATTTCAAAAAGTACATATGCAGATATGCAGCCAAATGCTACTCATTCACAAGTAAATATTTCTAATTTCTTCAATTCTCCTTCAATGTATTTTTCAGTAATAATAAAAAACCGGATTTTTGTGCATTAAAACTCTCTAAAACATGGAGTAAAAACACAAAAACATGCAATAAAAATATCCAAATTTTGCAAAATTGTGTTATGTAGCCTAACACTCCAATTAATCCAGTTATCAATTTATTTTATACTTTTGTTGTGAAATTTACGGTAAATAAAATATTATAATTTTAGTGTTTTTACTATAATTAGTTAGTACATATGTAGTTTAAACAAATCATATTTATCATTTTAACTATTATTCACACACAAAATTAAATAAGCACAAAAAAGTAAAAACAAAAATTGAAAAATATAAAAATATCTTCAAAAACCAAAAAGATTCATGTTGTACATGAAATGTTCTTATTGTTTTCTTTATAATTTACAATTATGTACATTCGCAAATTTTTTTCTGTGACATTACTATATCTTCTAACATCTAATATACGTTTCAGTCAGAAAAACTTTGTTCTATATTTACACGTCTATGTGTTGAGCCTCACTCTGATGTATGTGTGCACACAGTTAAAAGCAGTCAAAAACTGCGTTCATTCTCACGATTTTGCATCTGGACGTAAGGTGAAATGTGACTTGCGCAATTTCATGTTGGGAAGTTCAGTGAAAATAGATTCAAGATCCGACTGGGAAGATCAACTCCATTGACAATGGCTGAGCAGCCACAACCAAGAAATTTTAATTAAACAATAGGCATGAAAGAGATGGACAGTCAGATTTTACGGCAACAAAATGCAGAATTGATAATATTAAAGGACACTGTAGATTCACAGACCAATTAAATGCACTGCCAGGTTTTCATAAATATTTTTTTCTTCAATGAAACCTTTCAAAAATGTAAATTAAAACAAGTTGATAATATACGAATTGTATTTTTTTTGCAATAAAATTATGAATCACGCAAATTCATGCAGTAAAACCTCCAAATGTGCTATTTTCAGACAGTTTTACCCAAAACGTGCAGTTTCATGCAGTAACCCTCCAAGCACAGGAAGTAGTTACACAGGAATTCGGTCTTTAGTAATAACATTTGCAATTACACTCACAAAAATACTGATCATTCAGAGCATGTGTGATGTCCAAATGGAAAATTAATATTTTTAAAGTATTCATTTCTGAAATTAAAAACTTGACTTTTCTTGTTTCCTTGAATATTGTATCCAAGTTCAACATTTATCAATTGTCATTAAAATTTATTTTTGCCTGGAGTAAAAACAAACAAACAAACACTCTTGGAAATGTACAGTGGCTCGCATAGTATTTGACCAGTCTTCGCGTATGCAGAAAAGTGTCTATGAGCATTTATAGCATTATAACAGAACACTAATATTTTCTGTTTTGTAATTATAATTATCATTATCATTATAATTATCATTATATAACCACCATCATAATCATCATCATATCATATCATCATATATTAAGTCATCATCACATCATATTATGTCATCACCATATGATATCATCATATCATGTCATCAACATATCATATCACTTATTATTATACACAATATAATATTCTAAAACTTCAATATTTCAATGTTTAATCCATTTAACTTGCCACAAAAACAAAATCTTTGCTCTTGTAAAAGTATTCTCTAGTAAAACAAGATTCAAGGAAAGTATTTGACCCCCACCATTCTCAATCGAATTCTAGCACAATTTTCTGCTGAAGTGATCCAACTGTCTGACAAGCATCAAGCTTGATCTAACACCAAGCCACTCGATGGTCTTCAAAGTGAAGAATTGTAAGAATCTACTTTTTGCAATATTATTTAACTTTCCTTGATTTGTTTTGTAGAAGAGAGGAGGTTTTGGAGAGGCAGGGTGCCAGATTGATGGGGTGCGAAAATTGGAAAATTATTTCTATACTAATTGGATTATTTTCTGTGTTCTAATGTACCTCAACAAAAGTAATTCCGAGCTAAAAAATAATCAAAGTAATATTTTTACCATTGAGTACTAAATACCATTAGAAACAATTTAGTAGGCTTAGAATTCACTTCAGTACATGGAAATGTTGCTCAAACAATGTTTGCGTATTGAATATCTTAAAACTGTCACCTTGAGTTTAATTTCAAATGTATTATTTACAATACAAGTTTACAGCTGGGAGTTGATGTACATGCTTGCAGAAACCGCCAACATTTAAATCGTGCGTTTGGACTACGATCGTCGGCAGTGTCGTGTGACTTACACTTTAGTTTTTATTTCTTGGCCTGTGTCCTGGCTTGTCTTAACTACGGAATATCACATGGCATTTTGAGCCTTTCTCCATCGTGCCGTTAGATGTCCCATGATCACCAGCACTGCTTGATACAGTCGTGATGAGGTGACTCCCAGCAGCACGACTGAGAATGACGCGAAATACCGTGAGATATTCCATCGTGAAGAGAAGCCCCCACACACCAAGAAATAAAAACCCAAGTATACGCTATTCTTTCTATAATTTTAAATTTTGTTGCATTTTTAAATTAATTCACGTAGTATTGTATGCTAGCGCGTTTTGATTTTTGTTTTTCATTGATATAAAGATAATTTACTTTAGCTAATTTAAAAAGTTTGTTCTTTGTGTTCTGCCATACCACAAGTTTTCCCCTACTACCTCCGCCTAGCCGTGCGAGAACTCTCGCATGTTAAACCTCACACTCATCCCTTCTATTTCCATTCTAAAAGGGAAATTTGTTTACGAAACGTGTTTATTTGTTTAAAAATGTATAAAGATAACTTGCAATGAACTAACACAATATCAAATAAAAATAAAAAACAATGCAATTGACGTTTAAAAGAAATTTTCAATTAAGATTTATTCAGTATTATGGAGAGTTTTCTTGAAACAATTCACAACACTTTCTTGACGACAACATTTGAAGTAATTATTCAATATGTTTTGACAGTTAGCTTTCAGATTTTTGTGATAGTCATAAATTAATATTAGCTTTTGACTTTAGAGAAAGCTATGTGTCTGAACCCGCTGACTTAAAAATTTCAATGAATCACTGCTGATAACGAAAATACCGGTAAAGATAAAACACAATCACAGTCTTCATGTACAACCCACATCGCTCCACAATTAGGTGCATAGCACTTACAGATCATGGCAAAACATTAATTTTTCACTTTCACTTCACGTGTAAGACAATCTTCTTAGGTATCAAGAAATTATATTAATACTTCTGGTTGTTGCTGGAGAGCAAATCTTGAATTAATGATTATGCAAATAAACCTCATCAGACTGCACAAACCACGGTGTATACAGAAAGCGTAAATATAAGATTGAAGAATCTAAGCCTTCTAAGCATGTTGTCACAAAAATGGTTACGAGAAGGAAGGGCTGAAATATTAAGATGGCCTTGATAGTATTGAAGCGCAGAACCAAATATTTAATTGAAAGTCAAGGAATTTCTCACCTTATAGATTATGAAGTGAAAAATGTTTCTTTGAGGCCTTTGGCGTCAAACTTTTAGTTTTTAAGGCCCTAGAACGCTTTGTTTCGGAGTTATTTGATGAAAACTTTGGCAAGTGTTGCGGGTTGCATTTGACTTGAATATTTAGAAGTGTTTTTTAAAACAAACACTTCAGATTTTTAAAGTCAAAGTGCAATTCGTCACGTCTCCGTGAAATTCTCTTTCTTTAGAGACCTCATTTATAAAGATTGGTTGCGTGTGAGAGCCACAATGGAAAGGTGTACTACTGAAATAATACGGGAGACGATGATAATAATAATAATAATAATAATAATAATAATAATAATAATAATAACTATAATGATGATAATAATTATGATAATAATTATTATTATAATACTTATTATTATTATAATAATTATTATCTTCCTTATATCAGGGTCATTGAATGGAGGAAGGCACAGAAAGAAATGTGTGTCCATCTGTGAAGAATAGTGGTTGCACAGTGATGGTGTGAGAGGGGGTATTATCAAAAGGAGTCGGCAAATTAAATTGAATTTTGTACAAGGTATTATGAAAAAAGACTAATATCTGTAAACCGTAAAGCATATCTACAAATAAGTGCTGTTAATATGAGCAGAGCACCCTTGACTCTTTAAGGCCTACCAAGACAATGACCCCCATCACCCTCTCCCCCTTCAGAATAGATAACAGGTACTCCACAACATTCCTAAAGCGATCCAGACATCTGCACAGTCGAGATCTTAATACAATTGAACATGTGTGGCAAAAGTTGGAAAATCGAATATGCCAACACACATTAAGAAGTAAAGAATGTCTGAAGTAAGTTTTGGTGATTGAGGAAAAAACTGAACGCAGAGAAATAAAATGTTGGTGGATTTAATCTCAAGACTCTTCAAGGTATTATTGAAGTTAAAGGACAAGATATTAAGGTTTTTATTGACACTATTTAATTTTGATTTTGTTTATTTGGTTGAATAGTTTTGCAAAACCTTATTTCTTTATACTGAAGAAATTCCATGCAGTTCACACTAGGATGTTAAATTTTTGAGACCATGATTTTGTATATGATTGTGTAATAAAATGCAGTGTTTGCTTTTCTACAGTGATTTATATGCATTTTATCACACATTCTGGGCACAGAGAGGAGGGAGGAGATATTGGTCGAGTGGTAAATTGTACAATGAACAATATCCTGTAAGATACTACGCAAGTGGCCACTTCTGTGAATTACAACTTTTATGCAATACAAATTGTGTATCATTAACACAATTACGTACTTAAGCAATTCAAGAATAATTTAATTGCTGCTGCTTGTAAATTACATCAAATAAATATATAAATAATTTTTTTAAAAATCAGCACATTCCCCAACACCAATCAATAACTTATATTTCATTGCAACTATTTTTATAATTATATATGAAACTGTTCATTTGATTTTTGATATACAAAACTGTTCATTTGATTTTCCAAAAATTGGGCAAATCACACAATTTTCTTGTGCTTCTTGTGTTTACTATTTTTTTAACAATTAAAAATGACAATAGCTCCAAAAATCAAAAGTGAATTAAATGCAATAATGTAAGTCCCTATCTCTCAAACACTAATTAACCCTTGCAGAACCAGAGGGATGATCATTCTCCCACCATTGTATTTCTTTACCACTAGTTTTTCAAACAAATTCACAGATCAAGTACAATTAATGCACAGCTTAATTGTGAAGAGATTCACAAACATCAACACACAGATTTCACATAAACCTTTTCATCATTACACTTTGTTTTTCTTTTCTTTTCTGATGGCATTTCTCCTATCAGTAAATAAAAGAAAGAAGAAAACTGGCAACATTTTTATGAACATATTAGTAAAGACAAAATAAAATATTGATTTAGCTCAAAAGATTCTGTGTGCAAAATTTGCCCCATTTGATAATCCATCAGACCAAACCCAAATTTGATGCTCATGAGTTAGGAAAAAACAACCAAAAATAAAACAACCCACTACCAAAGGACTCACATGTATTCCCTTGCCACTTCCACGTGTCCAGCCCAAGTCATCCAGCGGCAGAGCTCCACACATACTATAGAAAGGAATAAGAGGCTCTCGAAGGCTGAGATAAGCTCCGTGCAACCACCATTTTTCCACCTGTAAAAAAGCAAACATACAAAGTCCTTCACTAACTATTATAAACAATCTTTAACATACTCTATGCTACCTATATAAATAAAAATGAATTGCCGAAATGTATGTGCGTGTATAACTTCTAAATGACTGCTCCAAATTAGATTTTTTTTTGTTTGTTATTGTCAGATCAAGGTTTGTATAAAGGAAAATCTTTAAAAAATCGAACAGAAAAAATTTTAAAAAATCTATTATACGAAAACCAATGTTTGTTTGTTGGTTCGTGCTTTATCCACTGCTGCACCGTTCAACCAATTCCGATAAAACTTTGTCGACTTATTGCTTGCGCTTGTGGGAAGAACACAGGCATAGAACAATTATTGAAACTCCACTAAATGGCGCTGTAGCACAATATGGCGCATCTGTTATATGCAATTCCCAATCAACGTGAGCTCCATTGCAGCTCGGCATTGCCGAGTGACGTAGCGCGAGATCGAAGAGGGCAGAAGGAGCGGGCGGCGCAAGTTGATGAGAAGAGAGGGAAAAAGAGAGATAGGGAAAATGAGAAACAGAAGGAAAGCAGAGACAGAGGGGGGAAAAAGAGACCCAGAGGGGGGATAAGAGACCCAGAGGGGGAAAAGAGACCCAGAGGGGGAAAAGAGACCCAGAGGGGGGAAAAGAGACCCAGAGGGGGGAAAAGAGACCCAGAGGGGGGAAAAGAGACCCAGAGGGGGGAAAAGAGACCCAGAGGGGGGAAAAGAGACCCAGAGGGGGGAAAAAGAGACCCAGGGAGGGAAAAGAGACCCAGGGAGGGAAAAGAGACCCAGGGAGGGAAAAGAGACCCAGGGAGGGAAAAGAGACCCAGGGAGGGAAAAGAGACCCAGGGAGGGAAAAGAGACCCAGGGAGGGAAAAGAGACCCAGGGAGGGAAAAGAGACCCAGGGAGGGAAAAGAGACCCAGGGAGGGAAAAGAGACCCAGGGAGGGAAAAGAGACCCAGGGAGGGAAAAGAGACCCAGGGAGGGAAAAGAGACCCAGGGAGGGAAAAGAGACCCAGGGAGGGAAAAGAGACCCAGGGAGGGAAAAGAGACCCTGAGAGGGAAAAGAGAGAGAAAAGAGGAGGGACATACAGAGGAAGAAAATGACAGTTGAGGAAAAGAGAGGAAGGAGGAAAGAGAGAGGGGGGAAAAGAGTGTGGAAAGAAAGAGAGGGGGCGAGGAATATTTCCACAATTTTTTCTTCTGCGGCAGCAACAAGCCGGGTACCAGCTAGTATAGCGACGAGAGGAGCGAGGTTTCTTATTTACCACGAGTGCAATTATCCAGGAGATATGTTCAATATTTTGTTTCCATTTAAGAAGAATTTAAATTTTAGGAAATTCAAGCACATCTTTACCATTCGATGCATGCATTTAATGACGTCTTACTGCTTCTGAGAAAGATATACTTTACTGGGCCTTGCAATGTGTTTGTTTGCAGGAGAGTATTAAACATATTCTGGATGAAATATTAGAAGCTGGCAAAGTCATGAAAACATTACTTCCCACGAAAAGTTAAGATGTTAAGTTCAACATATAAAAAAAAATATTCATCTTAAATAAATATTTTATGTTGTTGCATGAGTTAGCTGGCATGTTAATTTCGCCAATTTAGTTTTATTAATTATTATTTAGTTTTACAAATTAATTTGTTATTAATTTGTTTGTGTTGGTTCATTTCACACACAGCTACCGACCAGCGCCATTGAGCTAGGGAAAGAAAGGATTCCTGAACCACCGCTTTGGGCGCCAGCCGCCTCGTGAAGTCAACAAATAAGCTCAGTGGTGCTTCCAAGTGGCCTAATGAAGAGGCAAAACGGCCACTCCGGGGCTCCCTTCACACACAGCTACCGACCAGCGCCATTGGGCATGAGCAGAGCATGAAGCGCGCCCGCCTTACCCAGTTGCGCTGGTTCCGCGCGCGCTCCTCCAGGCGGCGGTGCAGGCGGGCGCCGTCGCCTGCCTCGAAGGCGCGCGCGGCGCGGCGGGCGTCCTCCTCCAGGTGGCGGGCGCCGTCGCCGAGCGCGTGCGGCCGCACGCTGTCCAGCCAGCGGCGCAGCGTGGCCGCGAGCGGCGGCAGCGGCAGCGCCGGCAGCGTCGCGTCGCGCGCGAACGTCGCCTCGGCGCTGGTGTCGCCCGGCGCGCGCACGAACGCCCACGGGCTTCCGGACGCCGACGCCGACGCCGACGACGACCCGCCGCCGCCGCCCGCCATCACCTCGGGCCTGCTGCTTCTGCATCCTGGATAACAGAGGGTTAAAATGTTCGTTAACGCGGCTGAATTTCTCAAACTGCACAGGAAGGTTTTAGGCTTGGGGTGCTACAACAGCACATACTTTCTCGTATCATGCCTAAATTTGAAATTTTCGAAATACATAGGGGTGAATGAAAATGAGAACTGCGACATTCTTATAAGCGTCTCTTGGTTATCCGCAAAAATAAATAAATAAAAATGGAGCGGTTTTCGACAAAATGTGTTTTTTATCAATTGCATTAATTTCATGTTCTGCTGAGGTTGCGAATCTAGCTTGAGTTGTTTTGGGAGAGCTTATGAAAATACAGGACGTCCAACCAACTATGGACCACCCCAATAACTTCTAAACGGTTCATGATATCGAAATGCAGTTTTCGCTTAACAATGCGGAATCGTCGGACAAGTAACATGCCGTATAGAAATTGTCTATAATATTTTTTATTTTAGAGGAATTTAATCATCTCTGATTTTTTAAATGGAACTATATTTCTTTTACCACCAATGGATATACCATGAAAAGAGGAATAAAATGATGCATCACATGTCAGTATTTCGGTAGTAATATAAAATTAGACTTTCTTAAGTAAACGGTCCTTTCCTGTAGCAGCCCTTGCAACATTCGCCTTTGATGAAGGTGGCCTTCGCGGCGTCGAGACTTATGTGGAGACAGGGAGTGAGAGGGGTGGCCGTGAAGGATGGGGGCGTAACTACAGCAATTCATGGTCTTGACACGAAGATCATATGAACAAACATCAATACTAACGATCAGAATGTGAGACTTTTCCCATTTGTTCATCTGAATTGAACTTTTCTTCTACTGAAATTCCAAAGCAACGATTATCGAAAAGAACAAAATAAAAATAATTAGCAGCGGAAGGTCGATAATAAGCGATAAGCAGCGGTCGGTCCTTTTCAAACTTACAAAAATCGAGAACCGAGCTAAGTGTGTTGTTTACGCACGCTAGCGGCAGGAAAACGCCCGCGCCGCTGGAACGCGGTGGGGATTCACTCCCAGGCAGCCGAAGGGTACGGACGTGTCCCTCCCTGCTCCGCCAGGCGACCCTTCGCCGCCTCTCACCGCCCGCGCGGCAAGTGCTTTGCGGCCCCGGTCGAGCTCCGCTCCCGTGGGCCGGTCTACAGGGAGACCGGGCGGGACATGCTCGCCCGCTAGTGACAGCAATACGGAGGACGACGACAGCATGTCGCACTCACCGCAAAACGTGCCAACCTCGGCACCCCCGCTACCACCCCGACAGGGAGACGATCCTGTAACCCCGCGGCGGCGGAGCATCGTGCTACACCTGGCGCGGGAAGAAGGAGAATCCTGGAGCAGCGCTATGGTGTCGCCACTCGCGGCTGATGCGCAGCCCTCGGGCGACTCCGGAAACAGCTACAGCGAGGTGCCTCACGAGGTACTCCTGGCCTTCGCCCGTACGAAGGAAGCGGAGCTCCTCCAGTTTTGGAGGACGCAGGCACCGCCAAACCACTCCCCATCGGTCCGGGAAAGGGCGCGCGAAATCAATGCGAGCACCCCGCCCCCGGCACCGATGCAAAAAGCGGCAACGTGGCCGCGCCACTCCGCCAGACGCAACGCCTGGGCTTGACGCTCAACCTCGCGAGCGGCTTACGGAGGAAACCGCCCCTCCCACCCAGCAAAATGACCTGGCCGCACCCGGGACCGAGGGGGTGGGCTCGCCCTTGGCGCGCTCACCACCGGAAAAGCGGTTCTGCACTGAGGGCAGTGTGCCGCCTCCCAGAGCCGACTCGACGCCCCCTAGCGGCCACGAGACACAGCACGACCCCAACCCCTCCGAACTCCCGCTCGAGCGAGAGAAAAAGAGGGGGAAAGAAGAAGAAGAGTCTAGCTGCCCAGGAAGCAGCCGCTCGCAACGCCGCAGCCGCCCGCAACGCCGCAGCCGACACCGCGGAGGAGGCGGCGGGACGGGACCTCCAGCAAGGTAGGTAATGCGCCCACGGGCTCCGAAGCGCGCCGGCCTCCCACCCCACTCCCCGACAAAGATCCTCCTCTCGGCGAGCAATCGGCCGCCTGGCAGACCGACTCCGTGCGCCAGTGCGGCCAGCCCCGCTCTACGAATGGCGAGGCGGGCGCCTCCGCGCAGGCCCCGACCGCGGAACCTGAACCGTCCAGACGTTCCCATTACTTCCGGCTGAACATACATCCAGACGCGGTAAAGCAGCACGCGAAAGGAATAGGAGATGTCACTGGGAAGTTGGCCACAATCGGCCGCGTCAAAACCCTAAAGGGCAAAATTGGCTACCAGGTGTCAACCTCCTCCCCAACTGCTTATCGTGAAGCAGAGAGATACGCCAAGCTTCACAACATCTTTTTGTTTGGGCTCCCACCCCCACCTCCCCAGAGTGAACGTACACATCGCGTGAACATTAAACAGGTTCCGCGCGGCTTCACTGCTGACGAGGTGCGCGAGGAGCTTGTAGGCGCAGGCCTCCACCCGTTGGGCGTTCATCAACATGTTCGCCGCGAACTCTCCGAACCCGCCGGAACTTCGGAGGGCAGTGAAGCCGTAAGTGGCGAAGCCACCGAAACTCGGTCCGTGCCCACGGGGACATTTCGCGTCACCCTCCGCGCGGACGAGTCGCGCAAAGCTTTTAAAATTAGGGCCATTGCTTCGTGCGACGTTCAAGTTGTTCGGGAACAATGGAAGCGCCCTCGCTTCTGCGAGAGATGCTGCAGGTGGGGACACACCCGTAAAAACTGCGAATATCCCTTAAGATGCAAGATCTGAACGGGTGAGGGCCACCCGACAGACAAGCCCGGCACGAAGTACTGCCCCATACGCGGTACCTCGGCCCGCCCGAAATGCTGCAATTGCGGCAGGCAGCACACAGCATCATATACAAAATGCGGAAAATGCAAGCCGTTGCAGCGCTCATCAAGCACTCAACAAGAACCTGCCGAGAGGTCCACAAGCCGCGACGCCCCATCGGGCGCGGCTCCTCGGCAGAGAGCAAGCGGCGAGGCGACCTGGTCAAAGGTGGCGGGTTCGGGCCCCGCTCAAGCCCCCAATGCGCAAAAGAAAGAGGCGCAAGAGACGCGGTCTCGCGCTCTCGCTACCCAACTGGGTGCACTCTCCGAAGACCAGATTCGGGGAATGATCCACTTGCTTACATCACTACTGCCCAACAATGGCGCGTAATAATCAAAATTATCCGTCTCACTGCGAAGCACCGCTGCGAACATGCACCTGGAATGTTCAAAGTGCGTGCGAAAAGACCTAGGTAATACAAAACTTTGCCATCGAGAGACAAATCGATATTTTGGCGCTGCAGGAAACGTGGTTTCACGAGCATCACACTGCCCGTATTCACGGATACGCAGTGTATCGCCGAGACCGCGAGATCAAACGGGGGGGCGGTGTTGCGCTCTTGGTCCGACGCGACATCCCCCAGCTCGAAGTAACGATCCCACCAGGCGCCTTGCGTTCTCTAGAGGCGGTCGTGGTAAGAGTTTGGACGATTGGTGGCCGACTTACAGTCGCGTCCGTCTACTGCCCGAACCAGCAACTCGACACTGCCTGTATCGACGCGATACTCGCGTTAGATACTAAAGTTCTCATCCTAGGAGACTACAATGCAAGGAACAGACAGTGGGGCTGCCTCGGTGCAAACCGAAACGGCACCCGTTTAGCCAACTACATTGCGACGAGACGTGGCGTATACGTATGCGCCCCGAAAGAACCCACGATCTACCCGTCGACTGGAAATCCGGGAATTATCGACCTTGCGATCGCGAAAGGAATCGATTGCGCAGTCCCGCTCTCAATCTCCTATCTGGTTTCCGATCACAGGCCGGTGACATTCGTGGTTTCGTCTCTCGCCGCAGCACGCCGCAACAAATTAAAAATATCTCACAACACCAACTGGGCCGGTTTCACAGCTCACATAAGCACAGTGCTTGAGTGGAAACCGTTAAATTCACAGGACGAAATCGATAGCGCGGTGACCCACATCACCTCCGCGATTCGTACGTCCTACAAATTAAACACCAAAATTACTCGCGAACCGGAATTACGTCCTGAGCTTACAGATGAGCAGAGAAGGACGCTGCGGGAGCTCCGCAGATATTCTAAACTTCACAGTCGCTACGGCGATCCCGCGGACGGAGCGCGGGCGAGAGCTCTCAGCAGAGAATTCCGCAAATCTCTACAAGACGAGAGAACCGCAAAATGGTCGCGCACGATCGAAGACTGCAATCTTCGTGAAAGAAACCTCTGGGGATTATCAAAGGCGCTGGGCCGCAAGGCGGGAGTTAACCGCCCGCTCCGCACCACCTCGCCAGCACAGCAGCCAGGCCATACCGCTCAGCCGCCGGAATACGTGTGGGAGGACGCCGCCAAAAGCGAACTCTTCGCAGAGACGCCTGAACGGCAATTCCGCCCACTCGACTCTGGCATGTTCGGAGACCAGAGCACCGTTGCACGCCTGAGAGAGTACCTGACCGCCGCACCGAGCACCTCTGCGCGACGTGTGACGGGAAGGGACCTCCGTGACGTGCTGCGACACTTCAACACGCGCAAGGCAGGCGGGCCGGACGGTATAACAGCCGCCCAGCTTCGCGCGCTTGGCGCCAACGGAGTGGAGTTTCTGCGGGAGCTTTTAAAACGCGTGCCTAGCGCTAGGATATTTCCCCAGAGCGTGGAAAATCGCGACGGTATCCATAATACCAAAACCAAATAAGGACCAACTTCTTCCGAGCGGTTACAGACCAATTAGTCTCCTCTCGCTTCTTGCTAAATCTTTCGAGCGCCTGATCCTGGAGCGCCTGCAACAGGAAATACGGCGCCTTAAGCTTCTTAGAGATGAGCAATTCGGATTTCGAATTGGCTTCAGTTACGCGCAACAACTGACGCGGCTATGTACCGAGATTCGTCTCTCTCTCGAAAGACGGCAGAACTTGCCGGTGGTTTTTCTTGACATGCGGTCGGCTTTCGATTCTGTATGGCACGAGGGGGCTCTCGCGTGTTGTTCCGTACACCACACAAAGCCCTCGGAGGCGTCTCTTTTCCTCCTGCTGACACCCGCCGCACGGAGCCGGCGCGCCCACGGCAGCCGCCTCCCCCTTCCCCGGCGGCCACCCACAGGTCACCGAAGGGCCTGCGACCCCCTCCAGAAGGCCCTTCCCCCCGTGTCTGCCAAATAGCTCTAACGGAACATCCCCCGGGAGAGGGGACTCGTCGACGCTCCGCCAGCCGGGAACAACCGTTCATGTATTCTCAGCGCGTGATCGAGCCAGTGCGCTTCGCGCGTCTCGCCAAGCTGCCCTCGGCAGTTGAGAATCATCAAGTATCGAATTAGTTAGTGCGCTTCGCGCGTCTCGCAAAGCTGCCCTCGGCAGTTGAGAATCATCAAGTATCGAATTAGTTATTGCGCTTCGCGCAACGCGCAACTCGGCCCGCGGCAGTTCGGCACTAGTCACACTTGTCGGTGCGGGTGCCATTTCGCGTCAGCGTGAGCTTCTCCAAACGGTGCCGCTCACACCTGAGGGTGCCGTGACCGCCACCACCTGAGGGTGGCGCATGACCGTGTGGGGCTCCCTGGTCCTACCCATCGCAGTTGGGCCGCGTGCGCTGCAGGGAGGCTGCTTACGAGCCCGAGAAGTGAGACACTGTGCGGGACCTGTGTTCCTGCAGCATCACAACGCAGCACCGCAGCGGCAACACAGGCAACGCAGATCACTCCAGCCAGGAGAAGTACCGCACAGCTGTAATTAGTGCAAATAAACATGTGCAAGGTCAATTTCTTGATTACTTCACCCCGTCAACTCAGATTCCATCCATTCAACCAGCCCAACCCCTCTCCCCCCGTCCCGGGCAGCACGGTCCGGCGCGGCGTGAATCACGTTGGATAGAGAAGGCCCCATTACAGTCCTCCGCATCACCACCCCCACTTCGCTTTCTTCCCCTTCTCTAACCAAGTTGGTCCTCCGGGCCGGATATCTGAGTTGACAATGTTTGCTAAATTCTAGTCATTGCACATGCTTATTTACTTTTCAGAGTTTCAAAGGATAATAATGTTTTCAATGTTGAACAGTGTATTTTGTGTTATTGTAGTGAGATATAATCGTTAATTTCAATTCTGTGTCTTAAAGTAATTGCTTGTCTGTGGGGAGTTCAATTTATTCATATGATTTAACTTTGTTAGTGAACACTCATTTTGTAATCGTCGGGGCAAGCTTAATTTGTAAGTAATCATTCTAATCAGTAGTATTTCCTTTGCTGTAATGCAAAGTCAATGCAGTGTTATGTTTCAACTCAGTATTAAACCAATTCATTATTAATTTAGATGTTATGCGATATGCAATTCAAAGTTGATTTTTCGTTTCTGTGTTGACGCAATTGATTGGTAATTTATGTTTGTGCAAAGTCAATGCAGTGTTATGTTTCAACTCAGTGTTAAACCAATTCATTATTAATTTAAATGTTATGTGATATGCAATTCAGAGTTGATTTTTCGCTTCAGTGTTAATGCAAGTTATTGTTAATTTACGTTTGTGCAAAGACAATTCATTGATACTTTTTCTCTTCAGTGTTAACGCTATTTATTGTTAATTTAGGTTTGTGCAAACACAATTCAATGATACTTTTTCTCTTCAGTGTTAACGCTATTTATTGTTCATTTATGTTTGTGCAAACACAACTCATTGATACTTTTTCTCTTCAGTGTTAAACAAACTTTTCATTAATTTATGATGATGCAATTCAGTTTTGTTAGTGAATAAGTTTAGTTATAAGGTGTGTGGCATGTGTGTGTTCAATATGTTACAGGAATGCAGGCTCCCGCACAGTCATTGATCGATTTCTTAGTCATAGTTTTCAAGGTTATTCCCAGGTGTTCGGGTGCATGTTAGCGTACCGCACGAGTCCTAATCTTAGTCCAGAAATTAATTATTAATCATAGTTAGAAACAAGAATTTAATATGGCAGAAAAGGCAGAAAAACTCCGGAAAAAGCTTGAAGCCGCATGCTCGGCGGCAGTTAAAATCATAGACAACCAGGCACGTTTTATTCAAAGCTTCGAAGTAGTCGATGAGGAAACGTACGAACAATTAGTTTCTCGTAAAGAACGTATCCTTAAGGTTTGGCAAACCTATGAAGATGATTCCAAACAGCTATCAATTTCCCAGATGCAGAACAAGAATTCGATTTTGAAAACCGTTATTTCGCTTTAATCTCGAAGGTAAATGCTTCATTACGGAAACATTCTGCATTCCGTGAGACTACACCATCTGTGGCAGACTCACATCGCTCTTCACATGAAATGCCGTCCAGTGTAGTCAGGCATCCTGAGCTTCCTAGTCCTCGGTTCTCCGGCCGTGATGAAGATTGGCAAGGGTTCAAAGATCTATTTACTGCGCTGATAATTGAAAATAAGAATGCCACCGATCTTGAAAAATGGCACTACCTTGTCCAAGCTCTTCCCGCAGAATGCAAACAAATTGTTTTACAATTCCCCAGTGGGCCGAATAGCTTTGCATTAGCGTGGCACGCTCTAAATTTGCGATACCAAAATCCGCGTTTGCTAGCTACCGCCCACATCACCGCATTAGAATGCCCTCCCGGGTTGGACTCTACTAATCCACAAACATGGCGACAGTTCGTTGACCATTATCAAACCCATGCCACGGCTCTCGACAATTTAGAGTTAGAAGTTCCTTTGAGTGAATTACTCATTCTTCATCGCATTCTTGCGCATTGTCCTCCCGCAGTGGTGCAAGAATGGGAACGAAACGCGCCATTAGATAAAAATCCTCAACTGAAGGACTTTTACAACTTTTGTGAACGGCAGTACAAAATCGCTGCAATTAACAGTGCCGGTACACCTATCCAAAACAGTAAACCGCCCCCTGAACCCAGACAAGACGTGTCCCGTAATTGGCAGGGACCACCTAACAATGCGAGCAACAATAGCGGAAATAAATGTTCCTTTTGTGCTAACGTGCACATGCTTCATCAGTGTCACAAATTCCGCGAAATATCACAAGAGGCAAGGTTTTCTCATGTCCGTCAACAGCGGCTGTGTCATAATTGCCTTAAGAAATACTCAAAATCACATAATTGCTCATCATTCACATGTCGTCAGTGTAATGCCAATCACCATACACTGCTGCACGGGTATTTGGAGTCAAAAGTAAATATTGCGATTTGCAACGCTCAGTCGCCGGCGCTAGGAAACTACGCGCCTTTCACTTCCACGTGCAGCCAACAGCGCCCGCCCGCAGTCTGCGAAGAAGGAAACTTTTCGCCGGCTATTGTTTCGCGGCCACCGGGCCCAAGTACCTGCACCCAGACATTGCCCCCCGACGGTCATTCACAGGAATTCTGGAATGCTAGGGGTGCTCAAAACAGTGTCGCCGATTTGCCCGGGAGAGCTGTAGAAAACAATTCTAACAGCTCCGTCGCGGTGCAATCCCCGCCCTCGACGCACGTAAATTCGTTTAGTGCGAATGTAAATTCTTTTTCGAGCCGCCTTACACCGTGTCTTTTACCGACAGCTGAAATTCTAGTAAGCGATCGCTGCGGTAACCTTCATGCATGCACTGCCCTGTTGGACAGTGGTTCGAATTGTAACCTAGTGTCAGAGGCACTAATCAAGCAGCTTGACATTGCAAGTACAGCGGGATCGGTTGAGATCCAAACTGTTGGTACAGGCACTACGAGCTCGCGAAACATCGCTTCACTCATGATAGCTTCGCGTGTCACCCAATGGCATTGTCAAGAAGCTTTCATTGTAATGCCCGCTATCACCACAGACCTCCCACCGGTCCTCATTCGCTTGCGGGGAGTGGAAAATACCTCCAACCTCCCGCTTGCGGATCCGCGGTTCAATGTCAAAAAATCGATTGATATTTTACTCGGCGCCGCCATTGCCGCAGAAATCATGTTAACAGGCAAAATTCCGTTATCAAAGGGAATGCCGATTCTCCAGAACACCGAACTGGGATGGATCGTGTCCGGAAACGTGCCATTAACCACTGCAGACACGCGTGCGTGCGCAGTGAGATCTAATTTCACTTATTCTATAGAAAGGGTCTCACAGCAACTGCAGAAATTCTGGCAACTTGAAGAGGTACCAACCAATGTTCCATTATCTCCCGAGGAACAATATTGCGAGAAGGTGTATGCAGAATCGACGTCGCGCTCTCCAGAAGGGCGGTATATTTTAGCCCTTCCTTTCAAAAAGGACGCGCCGAAGCTAGGGAGTTCGCGATCGCGCGCTTTGTCCCAATTTTACGCGCTCGAAGCAAAACTGTCAAAGGACAATGCCCTTGCAACGCAATATAGAGAATTTATGGAGGAATACATAAACATGGGTCACATGCAGGAAGCTCCACAATCCCGTGTAAATTCACCGGTGTATTACATACCACATCACAGTGTGGTGAATCCTGATTCCCGAACTACACGACTGCGAGTCGTATTCAATGCTAGTTCAAAGACCTCTACAGGCTATTCTTTAAATGATGCCTTGTCCGTCGGAGCAACAATTCAACCAGATCTTTTCTCGTTAACTTTACGGTTTCGTACTCATGTTGTCGCCCTCTCTGCAGACATTGCTAAGATGTATCGCCAGATTCAAGTATATCCTAGGTTTTATGATTGGCAACGGATTTTCTGGCGCCCGGAGCCACAGCAACCAGTTCAAGAGTATCAACTTAAAACGAACAATTATGGTACCGCAAGTGCCCCTTTTATTGCGGTGCGCAAGTTGCAACAATTACCTGTGGATGAAGCATCCCATCTTCCTTGCATTCAGGAAATCATTACTTCACAGTTCTATGTCGACAACTTACTTACCGGAGCTGATACGACACAAGAGGCATTAGAGATAGTAAATTCGTTAGTGAATGTCCTAAATAAGGGAGGTTTTCTCTTACGGAAATGGCAGAGCAACGAGCCTAATGTTCTCGCTGAAATTCCAGAAGAAATTAGGGAACATCAGTGTGAATCGGTGTTAGCGTGCTCGGAGGAATCAACCACCCACGCACTAGGATTGGCGTGGGACGCATTCCACGACACGCTCAAGCTCACTTGCAATCTTGAAAAGTTTCGCGAAATTCAACATTTTTCGAAACGACAAATTCTAGCGTGCATTTCGTCTATTTTCGATCCTCTCGGCATTGTAGCACCGTTAGTCATCCCGGCCAAAATCTTACTGCAAGAACTGTGGAAAGTCAATATTCAGTGGGACGAGCTGGTAACCCAAGACATAAATTGTAAATTTAAGGCTATGATTTCCCAGCTTGCAGAAGCGGTACCCAGGTGTGTATGCACCTCGCCAAGTTCGCAGCCCATAGAGCTTCACGGGTTTGCGGATGCCTCACAAAAGGCTTACGGCGCTTGTGTTTATGTCAGGACTGTTACTGCAAGTAACTGTGTCGCCACGTTACTTTGTGCAAAGTCTCGTGTGGCGCCGCTTCGCCCATGCCCTATTGCTCAACTCGAGTTATGCGCTGCTGTTCAACTAGCGCGACTTGTGACAAAAGTGATAGCTTCATTAAAACGCAAAATTAGTTCTGTGCATCTCTACACAGATTCCACAACTGTTTTCGCCTGGATACAAAAGCCACCCGCAAAACGTATTGTATTTGTGTGTCTTCGCGTCGCGGAGATTCAAGAATTAACTGCTAATTTCAGTTGGTTTCATGTCCCGTCAAAGGAAAATCCAGCAGATTTGCTCTCTCGCGGAATGTCTCTTCCAGATCTTAAGGCCTCAGTTTTATGGTGGTCAGGCCCGGCCTGGCTTTCCAAACCTAACGCGTTCGCTGGCAGGCAAATGGAAGCCACCTCGGCGGCACAGACGGCACCTACCCTCCCCCAGTTTGTGACAAACATTACCGTTGCGCAAGCAGCAGAGAACCGATCTCACATGCCGCCCCACTCACGCGAGATTTCCGCCTCAGGCTCATGTCGGTTATTCAGAAATATTCACAGTATTCGGACATCATCCGGACTATAGGCTGGTGTTTCCGGTTTGTTCACAACTGTCGGCACAAGGAAAACAGACGAAGCGGCAGTCAATTAGTCAGTGAAATAGAGCAAGCTGAACTGCTCGCAGCCAGAGTCGTACAAGCAGATTCTTTCGCGTCCGAATTGCACTCCTTGCAGACCGGGCAGGAAGTATCAGTAAAGAGCCCCCTGGCCCCGCTAGCACCTGCATTGTACGCGGACGGCTTAATCAGAATTAGCGGGCGCCTAGCTGCAATCGAACCTACCATTCGATCAAAGACACCAAATTATTTTGCCGTCTAAACATCACTTAACTAAGTCTCTCATAGTACATGTGCATCATAAATTACTTCACGCAGGCACGCAGTCGGTCATGGCAAGTATTAGGCAGAGGTACTGGATACCAAGTACAAGGCAAACTATACGAAATGTATTGAAAAAATGCATTACATGCTTTAGGGAGAAGAAACTGTTCGCGTCCCAGCAAATGGGTCAGCTTCCTGCTGCCCGAGTTACGCCATCTCCGGCATTTGAAAACACCGGTATCGATTATATGGGTCCTATGGTCGCCCGCCTCGGAGGGCCCAGATCACGTGTCACTACAAAGGTCTACATTGCGTTATTCGTCTGCATGTGTACTAAAGCAGTCTACTGCGATGTCGTATCGGATCTCACCACCGCCGCGTTTCTCGCAGCATTAGATCGATTCTCTAGTCGCAGGGGTCTCCCGCGAGCTATATACTCAGACAATGCTAGTACATTCAAGGGAGCGGACAAAGAACTTGCGCAAGTGTACAAATTTCTCGCAAACCCTGTGGTACAATCCACGCTACAGCAAGCCAGTGCAACGCGCCACATTCGGTGGCATTTCATTCCCCCGCGGTCTCCTCATATGGGTGGTCTCTGGGAATCAACAGTCAAATCATTCAAGACAATTTTAAGAAAAACAGTCAAAAATCGAATTTTCACATTCGAAGAACTCGCCACTTTGACTGCTAAAATCGAAGCAATTCTTAACTCGCGGCCTATCATGCCAATGACAGAAGATCCAGACGACTCAAACTATATCTCCTGGTCACTTTCTCATTCAGCGACCAATCGAAGCACTTCCGGTTTACAAGCCAGTCTCTAAGAATATTGATCACATGCAACGCTGGAAGAGAATTCAAGCACAGCGAAGGCAGAAGTGGCAATCAACGTCTCAGAATTTAAAGGTAGACACGGTAGTGTTACTTGCGGATGACCAGCTCCCGCCCTGTCAGTGGCGCCTAGGGCGAATTACACAGATAATGCCCGGAGCGGACAATCCTGTAAGAGTAGTTAAAGTGAAAACTGCCACAGGTGAATATGTACGCGCAGTGCATCGCCTATGCCCACTCCCATCAGAAATGTAACTCGGGCGTTTGCGTCGTGTACGGATCAATTAATTCACCCCCACTTCTCATTCTCGCCTTCGGCTTCGAGCCCGGGAGCCTATGTTCCGTACACCACACAAAGCCCTCGGAGGCGTCTCTTTTCCTCCTGCTGACACCCGCCGCACGGAGCCGGCGCGCCCACGGCCGCCGCCTCCCCCTTCCCCGGCGGCCACCCACAGGTCACCGAAGGGCCTGCTACCCCCTCCAGAAGGCCCTTCCCCCCGTGTCTGCCAAATAGCTCTAACGGAACATCCCCCGGGAGAGGGGACTCGTCGACGCTCCGCCAGCCGGGAACAACCGTTCATGTATTCTCAGCGCGTGATCGAGCCAGTGCGCTTCACGCGTCTCGCCAAGCTGCCCTCGGCAGTTGAGAATCATCAAGTATCGAATTAGTTAGTGCGCTTCGTGCGTCTCGCAAAGCTGCCCTCGGCAGTTGAGAATCATCAAGTATCGAATTAGTTATTGCGCTTCGCGCAACGCGCAACTCGGCCCGCGGCAGTTCGGCACTAGTCACACTTGTCGGTGCGGGTGCCATTTCGCGTCAGCGTGAGCTTCTCCAAACGGTGCCGCTCACACCTGAGGGTGCCGTGACCGCCACCACCTGAGGGTGGCGCATGACCGTGTGGGGCTCCCTGGTCCTACCCATCGCAGTTGGGCCGCATGCGCTGCAGGGAGGCTGCTTACGAGCCCGAGAAGTGAGACACTGTGCGGGACCTGTGTTCCTGCAGCATCACAACGCAGCACCGCAGCGGCAACACAGGCAACGCAGATCACTCCAGCCAGGAGAAGTACCGCACAGCTGTAATTAGTGCAAATAAACATGTGCAAGGTCAATTTCTTGATTACTTCACCCCGTCAACTCAGATTCCATCCATTCAACCAGCCCAACCCCTCTCCCCCTGTCCCGGACAGCACGGTCCGGCGCGGCGTAAATCACGTTGGATAGAGAAGGCCCCATTACAGTCCTCCGCATCACCACCCCCACTTCGCTTTCCTCCCCCTTCTCTAACCACGTGTCTTGCGGACATCGGAATCAGCGACTGCTACGTTAGACTAATAGCAAGCTTCTTGGCAGAAAGGCTATTCAAGGTTCGCGTCAATGGCGTACAATCGTCCTTAAGACGAGCCGTAGCAGGCGTGCCACAGGGAAGCGTGCTCTCCTCGACCCTATTCGGCCTGTACGTCAACGACGCGCCGCTCTCAGTTGAACAACACACCGGCATTCAACATTGCGGGCTCCTAATGTTTGCGGATGATTTCACCTATTATGCGAAGTCGGCGGAGAGAAGGAAATCGGTGAGATATCTGAACGATTGCCTCGCTGAGCTTCCCGAATGGCTGAGCCGTAAAAAGCTCACCCTCAACCTTGACAAGTGCGCAGCCGTCAACTTCACCCGACAGAGGGCAGACCCCGATGAAGTCGTGAGCTTGGCCGGCGCAAATCTACCCTGGCAAAAGTCGGCGAAGTATCTTGGTGTGATGCTCGATAGCGGCCTCCGCTGGCACACCCACGCCAAGTACGTTAGCCAAAAAATAACTGCCCGAACAACTCTCCTACGCCCGCTCTTAAGAGCTCCGGAACTCCACCCTGTCCTCAAGCGCCGCCTATTCACCGCTTGCGTGCGCTCCATGTGGTCGTACGCCTGCGAGGTGTTCGCGGCGGCACCACTCTCCACCCTCCGTCCGATTCGCTCGGCGGAAAACCGTGCGGCGCGCCTCGCGGCGCTCCCGCACCTCCCTCCCCCTCCACCCAACAGATACCCTAGAAACGCCGACGTGTTTGGAGTTCTGGGTGTAAAAAAACAATTCTTGCCGGAGCTCCAAAGGCGCGCAACCACGGCGCTTACCAGGGCGCTGGGTCCGAAGGCGCCGCGCATCCTGCGCGAAACCGGCCGAGAGGCGAACAGCGACACACATCGGTCTATCGGTCTACACACATCTATCTACGGAAAGGGCCGAAACACGTCGCCTTCACCTTCCGCGCGCTGCCTCATGACACGCTTGCTACCCTGTGTGAGCAAGCAGAGGCAGCCGAACGCGGCGGGGAAGATTCGCCTTCGGCCGTGGGACGCGCGGGGAACGCGACGCCGCGCCGCACCTGCCACGCTTCCAATTGGGCCTGAGCGCCACGGACACTTTGAGCCAAGTCAGTGCCGTGGCGAACAGAAGAATAGTGTGGTGTAGTGTTGTGTTGTGCAGTGGGTGTGAATGAGTAGAATGAATGGTTATGTATATAATGAAACAGAATGAATGATGCGTGAATGGAATAAACAAACAAAAAAGAACATTTCAGTTAAATCTCAATCACAATTTCTATAAAAGTTTTACTTAGGATTAAGATAAATAAAATAATAAAATTTTATGTTAAATTAGGTATGCCAAAGTGCTACATTAGTAATTAGAAAATTAGATTTAAGCTAAAATTAAGTTAGTTTTACTTAATTTTAGTAGTTAAACAAAGATCTCTCCCTCTCAGCTGCTTAAGCCGCTAGGCAGCAGCCTACTGTAAATAATTTAAAGAAAAATAAACTCCCGCCTCCTCAAGGGTACTGTGGAGGGGAAAGAACAAAAAAAAAAAAAAAAAGAACGCGGTGGGCCGGTCGCCCCCTTCCTCCGCGCGCCCGCCGCTGCCAATCTCCTGATAATCCCATCACACCTTTTGCTGCCGCCCCCAGCAAAAGCGGAGGCACTCCTTGGCGGTAGTCGGCAAAGACGCCCTTTGTCTCAAACGGGCGCCGCCGCCGGCGGTCGCCAACGGCCGCATTTTGACACGCGCCGCCGCGGCCGCCCGGATGCGCCTCCCCACCCCTCAGCGGGGCAGTTAAGCTTCGGCCGCCGCGGGTACTTTGCGTGTACCCAGCGCCGCCAACCCACCCCCACGACGGGAGTGGGCGCGTCAGAGCCGCTTCGGAATGCGCGGCTTGTTGCTGCCTTCTAAGCCGCCGCACCTCGGTGCCCCCGCCCCTTGTCTCGGGGCCCAAGACCGGCAACTAACCAAGCCCCCCCCCCTCTCCATCTGACACCGCCACGCCTCGCAGTGGCCACCCACCACCGCGAGGTCGGGGGGGGGCGGTTGTCTATATATTGTCTGGAGCCATCGCGCCAAAAATGATTTTTTGCTACATAGAGTTCGCGGACAGACACGGCAGTCAGGTCTGTTCCGCTTCCATGTGACGCTGGGATGAACTCCACGCGGTGATTCGCGTAGTGACGGACGTGTGCTACGCCGGCAGTCGGCACTTGTGCCCTGCCACACATCAGCATGACGCAAAGCCTCTAACGGCACCATTTTATCAAGGGCTACAGGCTGCCCGTCTTTAAAGTTTCTTTCGCATGTGTGCATTTGGAAGCCAGGCCACGGCGGCATACGCACGCGGACATCGTATCTGGAACGGAGAATTCGCTCGGCTGGTGCAGAGCACATCGTCACCGCATCACGGCACGGCTAGACTCCAGCCCCGGCAGCGAACGGGTCGAAAGCCAGCGCCTCCGCAACGCAGGTACCTGTTCTTGTCTCCAGGGGCCGAGCCAAAAGACTTCAGCTGATATATCACAATCCTGTTCATTCACTGTTTTGATTGCCATTTGTCATATTCATTAATTTTAAGACTTAGAATTAGGATTTTTATTAATATTTTCACTGCTCGGACCCGGCATGCATTTTGTATATAGTAGAATAGTTTAAAATTGTTTATTTCTGTTTTTTCTTAGATTATAGGTTTTATATATTCCAAGAGGCATTACAACTCTTTGTCAATTTATTTCAATTTATTCAGTTCAGTTAATTAAATTAATAATTGCCTTCAGTTTGCGTTTTTCTTATCTTTCGGCCGACTCATCATTTCCTCTTTCGAGGTGGTCCTCCGTCCCCCTTCTCTTTTAGTAGCCCTCTGGCTACATCACCTGAGCTACCGGAGGCCGATATGTGTGTGTGCTGTGTGTCAACATAGCCAGCAGTCTAGTCCTGCTGTTGGCTCATCATCGTGCGTGGCGCCGTGTGAGAGGTGGGTACCAGGTGAGTACCGCATCGGCACGCGCTCACAGGGCACGGATGCGCGGTGCGCACACATGTGTTATGGCAGAAACAAGCTGTCATTTTAAAACATGGGAAGGGAATGAAAGCTTAATGATTAATTCATCAAATAATAGATAGGTAGACATTTTCTCTTATTATTTACTCTTAATAAACTTCTTATTTAAACACTACACTGTCAGAAATTTCCACATTACTTTTAATGTAAAGTACATTAAAGTAAGTATCATGTACGTAAATGAAATTAAATGTACAAGTACAGTAACTTTAAAGTACGTGTGCATTAAATGTAATGCACGTGTGCATTAAATGTAATGCACGTGTGCATTAAATGTAATGCACGTGTGCATTACATGTACATTACGTGTACATTAAATTTACTGTATGCGTGTACATTAAATTTACTGTATGCGTGTACATTAAATTTACTGTATGCGTGTACATTAAATTTACTGTATGCGTGTACATTAAATTTACTGTATGCGTGTACATTAAATTTACTGTATGCGTGTACATTAAATTTACTGTATGCGTGTACATTAAATTTACTGTATGCGTGTACATTAAATTTACTGTATGCGTGTACATTAAATTTACTGTATGTGTGTACATTAAATTTACTGTATGCGTGTACATTAAATTTACTGTATGCGTGTACATTAAATTTACTGTATGCGTGTACATTAAATTTACTGTATGCGTGTACATTAAATTTACTGTATGCGTGTACATTAAATTTACTGTATGCGTGTACATTAAATTTACTGTATGCGTGTACATTAAATTTACTGTATGCGTGTACATTAAATTTACTGTACGTGTACATTAAATTTACTGTACGTGTGCATGAAATTTACTGTACGTGTACTAACTTCAATATTTAAAATTTGTTCAAATGTCACCCCGACCGAGATTCAAACCCGTCTCTCCTGGTTTACGCCCACTTACTCTAACCACTATCCTATCGAGACAGTCAATTCTTTGAACATGTTCTTAGGCCTTCTGAATTGCCCGTTGGGATTTATGCAATTGGAAATATGCTCGGAAATATGTCCCGGAGATGTAAAGAATACTAAGTTCTGATCTTGGTACTGAGTAACAAATGTATTTTAAAATTTGTTCAACGAATAGTCACCCGACCGGGATTCGAACCCGGGACTTCTGGTTTACGCGCGGGTGCTCTAACCACTGAGCAATTGCGACATCCAATTGCTTCAGCAGGTTCTTAGACCTAATGTGTTGCCCGCTATTATATGTATAATATATTCTTTACGTCTACGAAACATACTTCTTTAGACGTAATATACAGGGTGAGTCACGTAACTTTAGCACCTCCTGTAACTTTTGAACGGTTGAAGATATTGCAATGCAGTTTTCACGGAAGTGAATGAGGGAATGGGGCTAATTGATATGTGTATTGATTTCTCTTTTATCACTTTTATTTTACGAGATATTTGAGGTAACTTTGTTTTTTTAAATGGGACTATACATATTTTTTCAGTCTATCACGACAAGCGTAAAAAGACAAATCCAAAGATATAAATATTGTTATATGTTAGATAAGCATTTTTTTGAGTAATTGTGATTTTTTTGCGACTAGTGTTTAACGGATATTTTCATTGTAACTGTCAGCCCCACAAGGTCACGCAGCGCTCCCCCAGCAAACGCGGGGTCGGGAAAGGGAAGGGATTTTAGTACTTGAGGATACGAAAAATATTCACAAAACTGTTGCACTTTTTCCTGAACTCTCCTTTTCATCTTAATCCATTTTCAGTAATTTGGGTTTCTTAGGGATTGAAAATACGGATTTGTCTTAAGTAGTATTTATTGAAATAAGATTATTTCTATCCCTAAGTTATTATATTCGTATTAACATTGAAATTGTTTGCTCAAAATATACAATATATTTTTGTACAGTTTTAATTATTTATTCTTATTGTGCTTTGTTTCAAGATCCCATTACTACGTATCTTATGGAATCCCATTAAATGGAGTTGAAGTTATAAACAATTTTATTACAATACAAACTTATGACAAATCCTTATTTTCCATCCTTTAATTCCTTCAATCAAAGAAAGACGAAAATGTGAAAATGCAGAAGGATGGAAAGCACAGTTCAGGAAAAAACTGCAATGGTTTTGTGAATACTTGGAATACTATGTTTCGTATTTTCAAATAAGATCCCTCCCCTTCCCTTCCCTTCGCCGGGCGCACGTGTGCTGGTGGAGCGCTGCATGACCTTGTGTGGTGGACTATTCAAAACGTCCGTTAAACCCCGGTCGCAAAAATCAAAATTAATCAAAAAAATCCTTATTTAACATATGACAATATGTACATCATTGGATTCGTCTTTTTACGCTCGTCATGGTGGACTGAAAAAATATGTATAGTTCCATTTGAAAAAACAAAGTTACCTAAAAAATCTCGTAAAATACAAGTGATAAAATAGAAATTAATGCACGTATCAATTAGCCCCTTTCCCTCATGCACTTTCGTGAAAACTGCATTGCAATAACTTCAACCGTTCAAAAGTTACAGGAGGTGCTAAAGTTACGTGACTCACCCTGTATATTAAATATGTATTAACTCTACAGAATTATGTATATTATTTATAATTGTCAATATTTCTTCACCTGTTTTGGACGCGTTTACGCTCGGAAATATGTTTCGTAGCCGTAAAGAGTACTAAATTCTGACATTGTTACACTGAAAATCCTTTGAAAAAATTTATATATTTCTGGAGATTTGAAAAAATTGTTAACTAAAGAATTACCGTACTATGTACATCGCTACAATTTTATTATAAAGATTTTTACAATTTTATTTGTTACCAATTTGAATGTAAATACGAATTTTAAACATTTATATTTTTTGTATCAATGTTGAAAATATATTTTAAATTTATTATACGTAAGTTCAAATAGCGGAAGAAAATATTTCTAACACCTACACTGATTTTAATTTAAACATTAAATTTAATGTACAACACATTAATATCGGTTTAATTTACAAGGTACATAACGTTTAATGTAGTCCTACATTAAATATACATTGATTTTAATTTTAACATTAAATTTAATGCACAAACACATTAAAATCGCTTTAACGTACACGGTACATTAAATTTAATGTACTGCAGTACATTAAATCTACATTGATTTCAATGTACACATTATATTTAATGTACATGTATATTAATATCGTTCTAATGTACACGGTACATTAAATTTAATGTGAAAAACTGCATTAAACTACATTAAATTTAATGTAATTTCTGACAATGTACCAAAAGACCAAAGCAATACAATGGATTGATTGATTCGTTATTCCGGGCGCGTCAACTACAGAGGTCATTGGGCCCGTAAGTGTAGTGTATTTTCCTCTGGAGGTGGTGATGATCTTTTCCCCGCTGGATGGCGAGATAGGCCAACCTATCGTCGACTAGCGGGGTTTCCCCTCAACCAAGTATCTACCACCAGCGGGGCACCGCCCCAGCCGGGACAAGCTCTAAGCTCCCGGCTGGTGTGGTAGTGTAGTACATGTTAGTGTAAGTGTGTGTGTAGGGTGAAGCTAGGGCAAGGAAGAGGAAGGAAAGATCGCGCGCGGGCCGTGGCCCGTTTGTTAAGGTACTGCTCCGGCATTCGCCTGGTGTTGATCGGAGAAACCACGGAAAACTACCGATTAGAGCAGGCGGCCGCTAGAATTCTTCTCCAGACAGCGACTGAATCCGACCTAGCTGACAAGCTAGTGTCGAAAACACCTGCTGCCGTCGGGACTCGAACCTACGACCTCCCGGTCAGAGGGACTGCAGTGACATTAGTTGATGCATTGAACCATCTCTCCCGGTCAAAGCAATACAAATTTTGAAAATATTTTGACAGACTCTCCGTGTAAATTTACTAAACTTCAACACAAATGCACATCTGCAGTCACGACTGCTAATACTGATTGGAGAGTTTCTCACTTCATAACGGCACGTGCTGCCTCAAACTTAAAAATCCACGGCAGAAAATGGAAGTGTACTGTTTTCTTTTCTATTCATGAATAGCAGTAGAGGTATGGTTGCGAAGTGAACAAATATTCTTAATTAAAAATTAAATTACCAACGACGAGACGGTGATAGAATTCTGGCAGTTTGAAAATGATATTTGTTATTAAAGAAGACAGGTGAAATGCAGATAAATCAATGGAAAAAATCTCATTCTGATTGTTGAAATTAGCGCTTCTTAATGTGACCTTTGTGACAAGACCCCTGGATTGCTTTAGTTAGGTCTCTTATCCCTCACTGCCACCCTTCTGTCTCCTCTCTCCACGCAACAGTCTTGCCGCCGCGAATACCATTTTCCCCGAAGGCGAGAGTTGCAGGGGCTGCTACGCGAAATATTGTCCGTTTAATTCAAAATCACATATCAGAAAGTCTAATTTTATACTCAAACTACTATCAAAATACTAGCATACGATACATAATTTTATTCCTGTTTTCATGATCTGTCGATCGCTGGTGAGAAAAAAATATCGTTTCATTTAAAAAATCAAAGATTATTAAATTTCTTGAAAACTAAAAATTTTATAGACAATTTCTCTACGGCGTGTTCCTTGCACCATGATTCCACATTATTCAGCGAAAACTGCATTTCGATATCCTGAACCGTTTAAAAGTTATGAGGGTGGTCCATAGTTGGTGGGACATCCTGTATATTGCAGCAGGCCTGTCCTTTTAATCCATTGACACATTAGAGAGTCCTTAGTCTATGGATGCACAAAACTCGGGTGGGAAAGAGAAAGATAACCGAGGCGTTGCGGAAGAAAATATCGAATTTAGTGGTAGGTGAAGCAATATGCGATCTGTGTCGTCACAAAATATCCAAAATGCGCAATGCAGATCTCAGTGACTCAACTGAAACAGACAGTGAAGTGAAAACGTCAAGTGAAGAAGAGTACGTAGCCCCAAGAGTTGCAGAGGAAGCCACTATCAGTAATGTAAACATTTTGTATCCTCTGGGTCAATCATCATTGTCATTGCGAAAACAAACCCGAGAGAAATCGTACGCTAGGAGAAAGGTGAGTGCCGTAAATAAAGCAGTTTCTGAATTATTTCATGTGAGTGCAGAAAGCAATGATGGAGAAGAAATGTCACAATTCAGAGAAAAATGTTCAAATGTGAAAACAGCTAATGAGAAATACATGATTTTAACCTGTTTACCAAAAAGTTGGAGTGAACAAAAAATAATGGTCAAATTTGGCGTATCTCCTCACGTAGCTCGTACGGCAAAATTAACACCTAGAGAAGTAGTTTTGCGAAATCCACCATCGCGCCGCGGAGGAAAAAAGTAACGCCGAGTGCTGAAGAAGAGGGCTGGGGCGCGGCGGCTCCAGCAGCTGAGATGAGTTCGTTTATAGAGCGCCAGTAAGATACTTTTATTTATAACTTTAAAACCATTCAAGATTCCATGATGAAATTTACATAGAAGCTTGAAAGTAGTTTCAGCAATTTTTCTTCCAAAATTCAAGAATTTAAAAATATTACATTTCCATTTATTGCATTTTTTAGAATTTGTTTACTTCCTAATTGTTAATGACTCACGATAAAAAAATATCTTTAGCGTAAAATTATCCTTTACATTTCTTCTACAAATAGTGTCACTTTCATACTTTTTGCTTGTTTGCATATCATCGGGAAAAAATCATAATGGAATGTCTACAGACTGCTAGCCTAATATTTCAAGTGCCCATTGTTGCTAAACAATGGATGATGAGACAAAAATATTGTACCTGGTTCATGCAGGTATCATGATAAGTAAGGTGGCAAAATATTTTAAATTCTGAGATGTAGTGTCAGATTTCCTACTTTTTTGCATGGAATGACCCACATATTACTTCTGAAATACGACCAGCTTTTTTTTTCGCAACGAAGTGGGAAAAAAATTACAGGAAACAAGAATTTTCCAGAATTTTCAGGAATTGAATTATTATAATTATTTTTTAAAGATAAAAAATTACAAATAAGAACAAAAAATAAAACAAATTAAAAATAATAAATAAAAAACCAAAAAACAAAGGAAGGTCACTTGAATATGCACTAGTCCTCAATGAAATTTTGAAAACTACAGTGTACATTTAAAACAATTATCATCATATTAAGTAAATATACTGAATTTCATTCATGTAAAATGTATTTCTGCTGAATACTTTTTGTGAAATAACATCTAACTTTGGCTAACTATGCTATTATGTGGCGTCTTTCTCCCCTTCACATTCTAGATAAGGGACACTTCCATTATGTATTTACACAACGAAGAAACCCATTATCACTTAAAAGCACAAGTCGTTACTCTAGTATACAGCCTGACAGATTGCCAACTGAAACTGAACATCAACCGCGAGGCAAAGTTCGCGACAATCAAATGGCATCACTCACGCATCGGGATCTCGAGTCTGTTTCGCTGCCCTTTGTTAGGACGCTGTTTGACCAGGTGGACAGCGAGACCATCGCCAAATATAGTTATCTCACAGGTAAGACACTGAATACCATTAAAATTCATGAGTTGAATAACCGAAAACGTGTTAAAAAAAATTGAAGTATAATGCAACCAGTAATACAATACTCAACCATTTTTTTGGGATCTGTCTTCCCCAATGACTATGCTTTCCGCCTTGGATTTCTACTTTCTTTAATTTTAATTTAACTTTTAATTTTATTTCTTGTCGAAAAGTGATAAAAATATCTTAATATAATTTCCTATGCTTCCACTCGGCCCACGCCTAAAACATACGTAGCATTTGCCTTGCAATATAAAAACATATCGCTCTCAAGTGAAAGCATTACGTAAGGTGAGCAGCAGACACAGATAAGAAGGCTGCGTTATCCTTGGACCTCGGACCGGAAAGAACAAGCACCTGGCATAGCGTTTGTTGCTCCCGCAAATCGACAGCCATATGAACTGCTGAGAGGTTTACGTCACCAAAAACTCGATTTTGGCTTATTATTGGACAGTACTGGGCAAGGCCGGCTTTATTGTGATGTTTGGCCCTGATCAAAAATTTGGTGGGGGAATTTCAGGAAAAAGATCAAAGCCGCTTTAAAACTATTTATTTTTAGTATTTATTTTCGGTAACAATATATGTAGGCATTTAAATGTGTTATAATTATTAATTTTTGGTAACTTTTAAATATATTCATTTAAATATGTGATGATTTTTGAGTCTTCTTGAAACCTCCACAATGACGTGACATAATTGTGCTAAAACCTACCTAATATTGAAGGTACTTGTTAAACATGCTTAGGAAAATCTTTGAATAAAATTTTTTAAAAAGTCAAGAGTGTTTGACGATTCAAGAACTAGGACCTAATTCCAAAATTTTGATAGAATGGTTTTAAAATAGAAATGTCTCTGAAGATGAAGAGGAGCTTCTCAGAAACCTTGTGCTATGCAATCAGTTTTGAAGAGTATAATGAAAGAAAGTGAAGTTAAATGTGGAATATGTGTGATTAAAATGTAAAGTTTATTTGGCTCTATGTAAAAAATATGGATTTTTAAATATCAAACAATTGTTTATGGCAGTCTTTAGAAACCATGCCACTTTCCACATATTTCGTTATAACAAGAAGGCCGATACAGCGATAACAAAAAAGCTCCGGTAAAGGAAGTCCCCTTCCGGTGGAGTGCGATCTGAGAACAATGCGGCAGCGATGAGAAAACTAGTCCATTGAAACCTGTTCGAACAGTAATTCATTTACAAAACGAGAAGGGGCCCTTCCCTATCCATCAAGCCGAGTTCTTCGAAAGCAGCGGCAGATCCAGAACATTTTAGAGTGGGAGGGACGTATTTCATTCGCACACCCCCACCCATTAACATTTTTGAAATTTTTTTTTTTTGCTACCTTGAAATATGTTTTTAAAATATATACTCTTAATGGGAATGCTGCTTTGTTTTCATTGTGATCAACATAACAAGCTTATTAATAAATTGATTAAATATTACAACATAAAAATGGTTGTGCTTACGAGAAGCATGGCTTCGCCCTCGAACAGCCAGGAAAGCACAGCGCATTTCGTCACGGAGTAAAAGTC